>JASUUH010000197.1:0-456163 GCA_030449925.1 Citropsis articulata | reverse complement strand
TGTAGCCTTCAGGTTCACATCATTACTGCTGGAAACAAAGAACCCAGGGTTTTTCCACAGCGAAAGCGAAAGAACTGATTTTCGTGACAACGGCAAGAACTTTGATTCAAAGACCTACAGGAGAATATCGAAATCGAGTATATCCTCAACGTATCAAGATAAGGTAGAATTGTTGTACCGATACCTTCATGAGACATTCAATTTGGGATAAGTCAGAACATCAAATCCCATGAGGAGTGTCCTTATCATCGAGGAAGAACCTATGACATTTAATCCAGAACACAACTGAAAGAACCTGGATACCAACTTTTCGCAAGGTGTCCAGATAAAATATTCACCATTAGCAATTTTCAAGAGTCGTGTTTCCAAAACTGAGGAGTATGGACGATTAAGCATAGTGTTCAACCAAGATCAAATGAATCCTACGACAAAGTTGATAGTTTGGCATATTTGGGTAAGGATATCGATTTGTGGTAGAGACCGCTGCAGAGGAACATGTCCGACATGCTCGGCGACGGATTGCCGTAACGCTCGCAGTCGAGCGAGTCGTAATCAAGACTTCTCTGCTTCTCGCTCTTCACCAAGCATTTAAGACCGCTTTCTTCATCATAAGCTCCTGCTCGTAATACGTGGATTCAATATCATCATCCTCGCATAGGAGAGACTCTATTGACATGCCGCAGTAGTCCGCTGATTACCGGATCGTTGTGCAAGATCTAGCAAAGTGCCCTTTCTTTTTGCATTTAAACACCCGGATCTTTCGTCACGTGCGTTGATGTTTCTTCCGAAAACCCAGAGGTTGGTTTAGCCATGACTGTTCCCAAGAAAGTGTTTAGCCAGTGGAATTTACGGAAACGGGATTTTTCTCGAGAACAAGTGCAGTGTTCTTTCATCCTTGCATTTGATTGCAAGATGAGGTGTTTTGCATGCACTCTTGAAGGTTCCTTCTTCTTTCCATAAAGTGTTTGAAAAACTTTCTCTGCTCATGAGTTTCTCGAGGCAAGAGGCAATGATCGATAGATCTTACGAGTAAGATCGTCCAGGGTTTATCTGGTAGGAGTTCGGTGTCTCTGAATATCGGCAAAATCTCTGTGGAAGAGGCGCACAAAAACATGCTTGAGGGTGATCATTAAAACCATTTTGTGTACAATTTGTCATCCTTTTGTATCGAGATCTACGATGCGATGAACACTTCATCGATGAAAATCTCGTCTAGCGATTCATGCTAGGTTTGGTTCTCCAGCGGTTGTACACAATCTCTAAGACTTGTGATACGGTTGCACAGAATAGCTGGGCTGTACTGTATTCACGATGCCTTGGGAACGATCACGGAGAGATCACAGAATCTTGGCGAAATTCTTTAATAACATGATAACTTGTCGGCTCAGGGTTTTGCCATCCGAAGATCAAGCCAGCGTGAGTTCTTGGAATCTATGGAACCATTTGGCTTTAGGAACATCATCAAATGTAAACCATGGTCCATTAGATGGTTTGGAACTTGGATTAGGTACATCTTTGTAGTAGCATCGTGAGCTGGCTGGCATCTTGTCTCTTGAGCTCATCTTCATCGAGGGTTCCTGGGATGAAAATCCTCGGGAATTGGAGGATCATTGGATGTGGATGGTTGTGCCATATAAACATTAGAAACTTCACATAATTTTCCTCGGAATGCATTGCGAAGATACAAGCGATTACATTGGAGAAAGAAGACTCGAGGATGGATTGAATCTGAATCGAGGATCAACATCTTCTTACGGAACTATAAGACGAGTAGAGGCGATGCATGGGCTCTTTATCTTTGGGTGGTCACGATAGGTTCGAGGATAAATTTCTTGAAAGTATTCGGTGTTCTTTGAGGAGAAGGAGTAAAGCATCTCGGTGGTGTGTGTTGTTTGACATGGGTTGGTGTTGTGGTGGTGGAGGTGGTTGCTAGGAGCTGGTTGAGGTCTGAGGCATGGGTGCACCTCGTGGGAGAGGGCACTTGAAGGAGTAGGTTGAGCATGTCGACCTTGAGGTGTTGTACATGTTTGGAGAAACACGAGGAATCGGTGTAACTCTTGGGTCTTTTGGTGAGAGGAGGAGGCATTGATAATATGGGTGGTAGGTGTCAAAGTATGGTGTGAGCAGGTAAAGGTTTAGTTTGACCACCAAACGGGGCGGTTGTTGACCTTGTTTCTCGGCTTCAATTCTTTCAAGCTGCGCTTTAAATGCGATCTCGAACTTCCTTTTGGGTGAACTTTGGACCCGAATAATTGCGATCAATCATGATGCAGACTCATGTCGGTCTAGCAATTACGTCATGAAGGTGTGGTATAAGCGATCCGTTCTTGCGAAATGGCATCACCTTCTTGTGGGTTATGCGGACTTGTGCTTGGACATTTTCCATCACGGTGTCGAGATTCGGGGATTACATTCAGACTCTGGCATTACGGGTTTGCGGATTAAGCACTTGCTCGTCTTCTTTGGTTCCTGTATCGGAGGAGAGAGCAGGGGATTGGACATATGGTTTGAAACCACTTTGGATTGTGGATACATTTGTTTTCCCGAGGAAGGCCGGCTTTGGTAGAACTAGATCGATCATGTATGAGGTTGGAGCAGAGGTTTGAGGCAGTTGGTTGTTAACTTGCTCTGAGGTTTGAGGTATTGAGACTTGTGAGGATAGGACAACAGGGGTTGTAGTCTCGGTGAGTAAAATCAGTTCATCATCGATGAAGGATCGGTGGAGTGCGAGAACCTGCCTGTAATCTTCTTTTACTCCTGCGGCACATGGGCGACAGTAGTCGTCGTCATCGGATCATCATCATGGCATGGACAGGGATCACACATGTGAGCACTGGAGCATCCATGAAATGGCCTTGCACACTGTTGGATAGCCATTAGTGAAACTATGGATGGGAAGTTTTCTTGATGCGAGCAGATATCATGATGTATGAAAAAGAAGTTCTGGGAGGTTGACTTTCAGGGGGTTGGAAGGTCATCCGGACGATGCAATCCCAACCTTTTTCAAATTGGGCTTAAAAGTACGGATTGGTTGGGAATTACGGTGGAATTTCTCATAGTTGGAAACGTTCATTCAGCGGCATCGACTTGAGAAGTTGCTTTTGGATCTGTTTGGGGATTTGGTCATTGGTTGGTTTGGTTTCATTGTCGGCTAAGTTCATGCGGGTAGCTGTGGAGGTGTGAGGAGTTGGTTGTTCAAGAGCTTGGTTTTGAAGTCTGTAAACCTGCTGGTGATGTAAAGTAGCCATTTTTGAGGTGACCACTTGCTCAGCACCTTGGATGCTTTGGACTTTCAAGGTTTTGAAAGGTTCAGATCTTCTAGGGATAGGTTGAAGTTTGGGTAAAAGGTTAGAAGTACTCTGCCTGCATGTAGGGTTGTAAGAAAAGTACCAATAACAGCATGTTGGTACTCTTTGAATCTAGTATCCATAAGAGCCATTCTCGTAAGTGACCTTTCGACCGTGAGCGTTAAGATCATCGTACTCCTCAGGGGTGGAGGTGAGTATAACGCTTCACGTTTCGTTGGTGATTAACTCTTACGGAATTTCAAGGGTTACATCTTGCTTTCTGCTTGAGTTGCTTGCAAAGCCTTTGGTCTAGTTTGGAAGGTATGCATACTCTTTAGGAGAAGGACGTCTAGTAGTAACAAGAGAACGGATAGATCTAATTACAGAATTAGATCGGTGGTAGAGTTGGTAAGGACTAATAAGAGGTAGGGAAGACTCAGAAATTTGTACAGAGTCTGGAACATAGGAATATTCAACAAGGTTTTCTATTTTATTGGATAGGTGTTTTGTACAAAAAATGTGTAGGGATAAAGGTGAGGATATGGAGACCGAAGTCTCTAAAACTAGAGAGTTAGAACTAGAACCCATGAGTGTAAAAGAATCTTTCTATTCATCTTCTTCAGAACACAAATCTTCTATCATATACAACTCTCTTCAAGAGGGGCAGGTAACTCGCTGTAAGCCAATCGAACAAATCGTTAGGCTCACGATACCAGCGAGATTGGTATCGAAACTTCTGACTCGATATGGCTCACGATACCAATGAGATATCAATGCATTATGGAACACCCATAACATCACGATACCAGCCGGGATCAGCTAACTTTCATGAAAGTCGGTGAACTCACAGATGGCATTGTTATACCGAGCAATGACGAACAAATCGTCACTTGATAGCCCGCATATATCAACTCCGGGCATCTCTTGGGTGAGCAGTGTGTCTTCGGCTCTCTCAGGTGTTTAGTATAGGAGAAAATGCAATGGTATAATAAGTATACAACTCTGGTACAACTGGCATAAGACTTTCTTATAAAAATGATCCTACAAGAGGCGAGTGTTGAGCATACTTGTCTCCAAGCCGGATAGAAAATGAAGTATTAAGTCGATCGTGATCCTTATTGAAGAATAGAAAGAAGAAGATATTTAGCCACTCATATTTGGAAATCTGATTAAGTTCTAGCGAGTTCTCTATTGATGTTCAGGATATTAAGGATATTGAGGATATTCGATATTAGGATGATCAATGAAGAGCTGCCATTTATTATAGAGTGAAACTTAAAAGTAAAGTGGGGACAGACCCCCTTATTAAAAGTAAAGCAATAATGCAAACTAATAATACAACTGATAATGACATGACAAAGACAACACTTTGAAAAAGTAAAGACAAGGACACAAAAGTCAAGCCTTGGATAAGGGCAAAGACTTTTACACAAGACTTTAATATATAAGACAAACTACTTTAAGACTTTTATGGCATATAAGACAAATGCCATTATTAAAAGCGAAATAGTACCTTACGAGGTGTCGAGTCATCTGTCTCATCGGGGTCTTGGCTGGATATTTGGGCTTTCTTGAAGACACGTGGTGGATGGGTGCAACCGAGGACACAATCCCAGCGATCACGAGGTGTATGGGTGGTGATGGAGGGCAGTGCAGTGAGTCTGAGCGGAGGATATGGTTACGGCGGATAAGGAGTAGAGGAAGATCCGAGGTCATCTTGGGAAGATATGGGAGTGAAATCTTCATGGGATCTTGAGCATCTTGGAAGAGAAATCTGTATGATTAGGTTTTCTTCTTTGAGAATGATGCTCTCTTGATTGGTTGAGAGTGTGAGGATGGAGTAGGAACCATGAACATATCATGCTTTGGTCGAGGATGTGTGGAGAATTGTGGGTTGGCGGGAGGAACATGGTTAAGCTCATGAGGAAATTCTTGAGGAGGTCTTGGTATGGAAGTCTTGCTCAGGCGGGCAAAATGAGAGCAGTTTGCCATTCATGAGTCACGAGTCAAAAGTCATTGGTATGAGGATCTTTGGAAAGTATGGGCGATGTATAATGAAGGCGAGGTCCATTTGTTTGCCTTGATCGGGGAGTTCCACAGGGTGATGAGTTTGAGCAATTTGATGTAATTTCTGCGCCACCAAGGAAGTGGTGAAAACCCTTTGGAGGCGAGGTCAAGTGAGACTTGTTGAGTAGGTTGGATGGTTGAGTCATCGAAGAGGAAGGACAGGGAAAACCAACTTAGTGGCATAGAGGACTGTAAGACACCAAAGGTACCAAAGTTCATCTTCAGTAACCTCTCGGTTAGGGAGAATAACTAATCCTGTGAGGAAAAGATGATCAGGATGCATGCTAGGAAGAAGCATGGGCTCTGGGCTTTTGTATAGACATTCATTCTAAAAACCTAAAGGAATTTTCTAGCAAAGTCCACGAATCGGTGGAAAGTAAAGTCATATTGAGGAAATGACTTTTGGTGAGGCGTGGTTTGGTAAGGATGAGACCGTGGCAATGAAGAATATGACCCAAAGTGTGGATAAAGGAAACTATTTTAGAGGGTCGAGAAAGGAGGTCTGGGATGAGATTTTTATCGCCTGTGATATGTTGAACTGAAAAATCATACCTGGAAAACCAGGTTTTAAGGCGAAGAAGATGCTTGTCTGGTAGCATCTTATTTTTAAATTCCATAATCTTCGGAAAAGATGAGTTGTCCATTCTGACAATAAAATTGTATCCGATAAGATGGAATTCAAACTTCTGGATGCCATACTTGACTGCCAAGATTTCTTTGTAGATCACGTGGTAATGCTTTTCGACCTTGAATTGACCCTTTGGAATGAACACAATAAATCTTTTCCATCAATCATTCTGAAAACCTTTGCTCCCGTGCTAAATCACGGCATCTGTCATGTAGGATCGTTGTCACGTGGGACGGGATTCTCGGTAGGCTCTTGAGTCACTTGCTTAATTTCTTGGGCCATTTGTTGTCGAGGACCCATGGTGAAATTGCTTTCTTTAGCATCGTTGACAACTTCGAGGTGTGGACCGCAATGTGAGGAAAAAAGTCTCTGAGATAGTTGACAATCCCGAGAAATTGTTGAATTTGCTTGCGGTTTAGATAAGTATCTGGAAAATGCATCAATTCTTGTGCGATGTGGGGTCCAGGACGATAATTACCATCTTGGATTATCATGCCAAGAAATTCAATGGACGTCTGGCCCACTTGTGACTTTTTCTCAGATATCATGACTCCATGTGATTCCACTATTGACAGGAACTGATTGAGGAGTCTCTGGTGTGATTCATGGTCCTTGGAAAACAACAAAATATCATCAATGTAGATAAGGGCGTTTTCAAGGATAGGTTGGAAAATCTTGACCATAGCCTTTTGAAAAAGTGATGGTGCCACTTTCAAGCCAAAGGGCATCACTGTCCACTGATAGTGGGCATTTGGAATACAGAAGGCCGTCTTGGGTCGATCATCAGGATGAATACCAATCTGCCAAAATCCTGATTTCAAATCAAACTTTGAGAACACCTTTGCACCTTGGAGATGGATGAACAAAGACTGAATCTTTGGCAAAGGGAACTTATCATCTTTGAGAAAACCATTGAGGGGTTGATAGTCAATGACTAGTCTTTTCTTACCCCGAACAATTTCAGAACGTTTCTCAACATAGAATGCTTGACAAGCCCATTCAGAATGTGTGGGCTCGATTAAACTAGCCGTGGTGGCATTGACTTGTGCAAGTTTAGATCGAGGCGTCATGCGGATGTGTAACCTTGGGGTTCGCATCTTCATTAAACGAAGGAAGCAACAAAGAGCGAGGTTTTCCACAAAGGAAGGGTGAAAGAGCTGAGATGATTTTCGGGACAAAGCAGCGGGAACTTTGTTTTGAAAGACTCGTAGGGTGAGGAAATATCGGTGAGTATATCGCCGAGGTGTCGATATAAGGTAGAAATTGTTGCTTGTACCTGATACCTTTGGCGGAGACATTCAATTTGTGGATAAGTTGTAGAACATCAAAACCTATGAGGAGGTCCTTATCATTGAGGGAAGAACCTATGACATTAATCCGAGAGAACCTGATCTGGAAAGAGCGGATACCAGCGGGTTTCTTGGTAGCAGTGCAGTATTAAAATATTCACCATTAGCGACTTTGAAGTGGGTATGGTGCTTCAAAACTTCGGGAGGAGTATGGACGGATTAAGCATAGTGTGTTCTGAACCAGTATCAATGAATCCTATGACAGTGATAGGTTTGGCATATTTGGTAGGAAGGATACTGATTTGTATGGATGGTAGAGACCGTTGCTTAGGAGGAACATGTCTGACATGCTCGATGTGATGGATTGTTGCAGCGTCTTGGTCGAGTTAGAGTCGAATCGAAGACTCTGCATTTACATTCTTGACCCGGCATGAAGGCATTTCTTCATCATAAGCATCTGAATCTGAGTTGATATCATCGTCCTCGGAGAGAGGAGACTACTATTGACATCTTTGCGATGATACGGCTGATTTTCTTTGGATTGTTAGGGCAAGATCTAGCAAAGTGCCCTTTCTTTTTGCAGATGAAACACCTGGAATCTTTCTGTTGCCGGGTGTTGACAGTTTTCTTCCTGAAAAACCGGTAGGTTGGTTTAGGCTTTGAGGGACGGTGTTTGGAAGAGTGTTTAGGTTTAGGGAACTTATGGAAATGGGATTTTTTCTTGGTAGAACAAGTGCAGGTTCTTTCATCCTTGCATTTGATTGCAAGATGAGGTGTTTTGCATGCACTCTTGAAGGGTTCCTTCTTTTCCATAAAGTGTTTGAAAAACTTTCTCTGCTCACAAAGTTTCTCAAGACAAGAGACAGCAATCTGATAGATCTTACCAAGAGTAAGATCATCCAGGTTTATCTGGTAGGAGTTCAGGTGTCTCTGAATATCTGGCAAAATCTCTGTAGGAAGAGACTGCACAAAAACATGCTTGAGGGAGTGATCATTAAAACCATTCAGCCTGTAGTACAAGGCTGTCATCCTTTTGTAGTGCTTATCAAGATCTACGATGCATGTAATGAGCAACCCCATCGATGAAAATCTCGTCTAGCGATTCACATGCTAGGTTTGGTTCTCCCAGCGGTTGTACACAATCTCTAAGACTTGTGATGCAGTTACTGGAATAATGGAGCTGCACTGTATTCACGATACTTGGGAACCGATCACGGAGATCACAGAATCTTGACGGAATTCTTTAATAACATGATAACTATCGGCTCGAGGTTTGCCATCGAAGATCGAAGCCAAGCGTGAGTTCTTTGAATCTTTGGAATCTTTTGGATTTATGAACATCATTAAATGTAAACCATGGTCCATTAGATGGTTTGGAACTTGGATTAAGGCATCTTGTAAGTAGCATCGTGAGCTGGCGGCATCTTGCATCTCTTGACTCATCTTCGTGAGGGTTGTTGGGATGAAAATCCTCGGGGTGGAGGATCATTGGATGTGGATGGTTGTGCCATATAAACATTAGAAACTTCCACATAATTTTCCTCGGAATACATTGCGGAAGATACAAGCGATTACATTGGAGAAGAAGACTCGAAGGATGGATTCAAATCGAGGGATCAACATCTTCTTACGGAACTATAAGACCCGAGTAGAGGCGATGCATGGGCTCTTTATCTTTGGGTGGTACGATAGGTTCGAGGATAAATTTCTTGAAAGTAATGTCGGTGTTCTTTGAGGAGAAGGGTAAAAGTCTCGGCATGGTGGTGTGTGTTGTTTCGGCATAGGTTGGTGTTTGTGGTGGTGGAGGTGGTTGCCTAGGGCTGGTTGAGGTCTAGGCATGGAGTGCGAACCTCGTGGGAGAGGGCCTTGAAGGAGTAGGTTGAACATCGACCTTGAGGTGTTGTACATGTTTGGAGAAACACGAGGAATCGGTGTAACTCTTGGGTCTTTTGGTGAGAGGAGGAGGCATTGATAATATGGGTGGTAGGTGTCAAAGTATGGTGTAGGAGCAGGTAAAGGTTTAGTTTGACCACGAACAAGGGCGGTTGATGACCTTGTTTCTCGAACGATTCTTTCAAGCTACTGCTTGTATCGATCTCGAACTTCCTTTTGGGTGAACTTTGGACCCCGAATAATTGTAGTCGATCATGATGCAGACTCTATGTCGATCTGGATTACGTCATGAAGGTCGTGGTATAAGATCCATTCTTGCGAAATGGTATCAACCTTCTTGTGGGTTATGCGGACTTGTGCTTGGACATTTTCCATCACGGTGTCGAGATTCGAGGATTACATTACAGGCTCGGCATTACGGTTTTGCGGTTAAGCACTTGCTCGTCTTGCTTTGGTTCCTGTTGTCGGAGGAGAGAGCGAGTTGGACATATGGTTTGGAAACCACTTTAGATTGTGGATACATTTGTTTTCCCAAGGAAGGCGACTTTGGTAAGAACTAGATCGATCATATAACGAGTTGGAGCAGAGGTTTGAGGCAGTTGGTTGTTAACTTCTTTCTACGGGTTTGAGGATTGAGACTTGGGAGGATAGGACAACGGGGTTGTAGTCTCGGTGGAGTAAAATCGGTTCATCGTCGATGAAGGATCGGTGGAGTGCGCAGAACCTCGCCTTGTAATCTTCTTTTTTACTCCTGCGGCCACATGTGGGCGACTAGGTAGTCGTCGTCATCGAATCATCATCATCGCAGCATGGACAGCCAGGGATCACATGTGAGAACACAGGACATCCCGTATGAAATGGCCTTGCACGCTGGGGTACAGGATAGCCATTACCAGTGAAACTGTGGATGGGAAGTTTTTCTTGAGCTGTCTGAACAGCAGATATCATAGCAGTGTATGAAAAGGAGGTTCTGGGAGGTTGACTTTCAGAGGGCTGGAAGGTCATCCGGACGATGCCGTCAACCTTTCAAATTGGGCACGAAGTGCGGATTGGTTGGGAATTCTGGTGGAATTTCTCATAGTTGGAAAGCCATTCCAACGGCATCAACTTGAGAAGTTCGGCTTTTTGGATCTGTTTGGGGATTTGGACAATGGTTGGTATGGTTTCATTGTCGGCTAAGATCATGAGGGTATCTGTGGAGGTGTGAGGAGTTGGAAGATCAAGAGCATGGTTTTGAAGTCTATAAACCAGCTGGTGATGTAAAGTAGCCATTTTTGAGGTGACCACTTGCTCAGCACCTTGGATCTGGATTTGGACTTTCAAGGTTTTTGAAAGGTTCGGATCTTGAGGATAGGTTGAAGTTTGGGTAAAGGTTAGAAGTACCTTTGCTGCATGTAGGGTTGTAAACGGTACCAATGACGACATGTTGGTACTCTTTGAATCTAGTATCCATAAGAGCCATTCTTGCGTAGAAGCAAGCCTTTCTGACCGTAGGCGTTAAGATCATACATACTCCCGAGGTGAGTATAACGCCGCGTTCAGGTTGGTGATTAACTCTTTTGGAATTTCAAGGGTTACATCTTTCTGCTTGAGTTGCTTGCAAAGCACACTGGTCAAGTTTGGAAGACTGTACATACTCTTTAGGAGAAGGACGTCTAGTAGTAACAAGAGAACGGATAGATCTAATTACAGAATTAGAACGGTGGTAGAGTCTGTAAGGACTAATAAGAGGTAGGGAAGACTCAGAAATTTGTCTGAGTCTGGAACATGGAATATTCAACAAGGTTTCTATTTTATTGGATAGGTGTTTTGTACAAGACACAGGTAGGGATAAAGGTGAGGATATGGACAAAGTCTCTAAAGCTTGAGTTTGAACTCGAATCCATGAGTGTAAAAGTATCTTTCTATTCTTCTTGGATCACAAATCTTACATCATATACCACTCTCTTGAGAGGCGGGTAACTCAGTAAGATCAGACAAATCGTTAGGCTCTGATACCAACTGAGATTGGTATCAAAACTTCACAAATCAATATTGGCTCTGATACCAACTGAGATTGGTATCAAAACTTCACAACTCAATATTGGCTCTGATACCAACTGAGATATCAATGCATTATGGAACACCCATAACATACTGATACCAAGCCAGGATCCACTAATCATAGAAAGTCAGTCGGAACTCATCGAGATCCGGCGGTCTGAGGGCATTGTTATACACAATGACGACAAATCGTCTTAGGGGCGATAGCCCGCGTGCTCGGTTTCGGTAATATACCAGGAAATCATAGCCACATGACCTTTTCTTAGCCACTCCGGGCATCTCTTGGATAAATGACCAAAGTCAATAAAGACAAACTACTTTATGACTTTTGAAGCGTTAAAGACAAACATCATTATTAGCGTGAAATAGTGCCTTGAGTGTCGAGTCATCAGTCGCATCAGGGTCTTGATCAGGGAGTTCCCTAAGGTGATGAGTTTGGGCAATCTACTGTAATTTTCTACGCCACCAAGGAAGTGGTGAAAACCACTGGAATAGAGTCCAAGTAAGACTTGTTGAGTAGGTCGGGTGGTTGAGCCTGTCAAGAAGAAGGAGGATAGAAAAAACCAGCTTTGTGGCATACAGGACTGTAAGGCACCAAATGTACCAAAGTTCATCTTCAGTGACATCTCTGTTTGGGAGAATGACTAATCCTGTAAGGAAAAGATGATCGGGGTGCATGCTAGGAAGAAGCATGGGTTCTGGACTATTGGTATAGACATTCATAAAAAGCCTAAAAAGGAATTTCCGAGCAAAGTCTTGGATTTAGTGGAGAGAGGTGAAAGTCATATTGAGGGGAAATGACTTTTGAGTGAGAGCATGATTGGGTAAGGAATTAACCATGGCAATAACTGCAATAGAACCAAAAATATGGATGAGAGAAACCTTTTTGGATGGTCGAGAGAGAAGATCAGGGATAAGGTTCTTGTCGCCTTTGATGTGTTGAGCAGAAAATCACGGAGAACCGGGTTTTAAAGGCGAAGATGCTTGTCAGTAGCACTTATTTTAAATTCCATAAGTTTGAGAAGAAGAGTTGTCTAATCGACAATAAAATTGTGCCCGATGAGATGGAATTAACTTACGGATGCCATACTTGATTGCAAGATCTCTTTGTAGATCGCATGGTAATGCTTTTCAACATCTTTGAATTGACCACTGGCATGAACACAATAAAAGTCTTGTCCATTGATTGTCTTACAAAAATCTTGCTCCCGATCTAAATCAGCATCTGTCTGAAGGATCGTTGTCACAATGGACGGAATTCTCAGCGATGATGGGCTTTGAGTCATCGGCTTTGTTGGACATTTGTTATGCCTTTCGAGTCCCATGGTGAAATTTCTTTCTTTAGCATCCTTGACAACTTCGAGGTGTGGACCGCAATGTGTGGAAAAATGTCTCGGAGATAGTTGACAATCTTGAGGAATTGTTGAATTTGCTTGTGGTTTAGATAAGTATCTAGAAAATGCATCAATTCTTGTGCGATGTGGGGTCCAGGATGATAATGGTATCTTGAATTATAATGCTAAGAAATTCAATGGATGTCGGCCCACTGTGACTTTCTTAGATAACATGACTCATGTGCTTTAATTATTGATAGGCGATCAAGGAGCCGTTGATGTGATATATGATCCTTAGAAAACAACAAGATGTCATCCCTGTAGATGAGAGCGTTTTCAAGGATAGACTCAAAGACTTTGACCATAGCCTTTTGGAAAAGGGATGGTGCCACTTTTATGCCCTTTGGTAATGGGCATTAGGAATACAGAAGGCTGTTTTTGGTCTTTCATCAAGATAAATACCAATTTGCCAAAATCCTGACTTAAGATCAAACTTGGAGAACACCTTTGCGTTTTGGATATGGATGAACAAAGACTGAATCTTGGGCAAAGGGAATTTTTAAATCTTTGAGAAAAGCAGTTGAGGGGTGATCGATGACTAGCCTTTTCTTACCCCCGAACCATTTCAGACCTTTATACAACATAGAAAGCTTAACAATGATCGAGCAGTGGGCTCAATGAGGCCTTGTGCCATAAGCTGTTGGCATTCAGCTTGGGCTAGCTTGAGATCTGAGGGTGTTATACCCGAATGTGTAGCCTTGGTAGGGTTGGCATCTTCATTAAGCTTAAAGGGAAGCTTAACAAAGAACTGAGGATTTTTCCACAGAGGAAAAGGATGGGTAAACTGAATATGATTTTCAGGACAAAACTGTAGGAACTTAGTTTTGAAAGACTCATAGGGTGAAGGTGCATCAGTAATTGAATAGAACCTTGAAGTATTAGTATAAGGAAGAAACCTTTGCTTATACTTAATACCTGCGGAGGTGACATTCAACTTTTTCATGAGTTTGAGAACATCAAAACCTATGAGGAGGTCCTTGTTAGGAAGGGAAGAACCTATAACTTTGATCCAAAGAACACGATCTGGGAAGAACTGAATACCAATAGGTTTTTTGGTAATCAGATCTGTGTGAAAGTACTCACCATCAGCTGCTTTCAAATGTTCAGTGTGGTGTTCCCAATACTCTGGATGAAGGAGGGATGGATCGAGCATACTATTGCACCAGTATCAATGAAACCTATGATGGAGATAGGCTTAGCAAATTTGGAGGGTAGGATACTGATTTTTTTGGAAGGAAGAGGACGTCTAACAAGATTAACTTGTTGAATATGGTGAATGGTTGGAATGTCCTCTGACTCTGATTCTGATGAGTCACTTTGATCAGCCAAAATAAAGATCGTATTGTCATCACAAAAGTCCTATTATGAAAACAGAGATTCAACATCATCATCCTCTTTAAGAGGAGAGATCTTGTCAAGGTGTTGAAGAAGCCTGGCTGACTTGGCTGGGTTGTTAGGGTAAGATTTGGCAAAGTGCCCATTTTTCTTACAGATGAAACACCTGGAATCTTTCTGTTGCCGGGTGTTGACTGTCTTCCGTCTAAAAAACCTGCAAGGTTGTTTATGCTTTGAAGAACGGTGTCTGGAAGAGTGTTTAGGTTTGGAGAACTTTTGGAAATGGGATTTTTTCTTGGTAGGACAAGTGCAGGTTCTTTCTTCCTTGCATTTGATTACAAGATGAGGCCTACAAACCAATCACGAAGAGAGCCTAAGAATCGAGAGCAGAATTCTTTGAGAACATCATAAGAGGTTGCTCCAGGTCTAAGCAGTTGAACATCAATCCAAGCAGCCATTTCTTGAAATTTGAGGAGCCATTTAGATTTAGGGATTTCGTCAAACGAGAACCATTGCCCATTGGTTGGCTTAGAGCTTGGACTTGGATTAGGCTGTGCAGGAGGCATATCGTGAGCTGGAGGCATGTCATCATCTGGTTCATCAACAAAAGGAGGTCTCCTTGGAGGTGGATCCTCAAGAGTAGGAGGATTGTCTGATGTGGATGGCTGAGCCATAAGTTGAGCAGGTAATTCCACATAGTTTTCCTCTGAATCTGTTGCAGAGTAAGAAGCAATGGATTCTGTTAAAGAAGAAGACTCATCTGAAGAAGGATTGACTTCAGGATCAGATGGAGTATCATCTTCTGAAAGGATAAGACCAGATAGAACTGATACAAGGGCTCTTTATCCTTTGATGGTTGAGATGGTGAGGAGGAAGCTGAAAGTATTTAGGAATTTGCTGAGGAGAATGAGTATGAATTGTTTCAGCATAGGTAGGTGGAGGTTGAGGTTGAGGTGTAGGCCTAGGTTGAGGTCTAATAGGTGCTGGCCTTGAGTAAGGCATCGGTGCTGGTTCCTCTTTTGGGTAATGCATATTTGATATGCCAATGAACTGATGATTTTCTCGGGTTCTTTGAGAAGTAGTTGTATGAGGACTGTAGAAAGGCTGGTATGTGTTGAAATATGGTGAAGGCATGGGTACGGTTGTTTGTTGGCCAAAACAAGGAAGGTTGTCTGCCTTGCCTTTCTGCATCAATTTTTTCAAGCTCAGCTTTAAGTTGTCTGATCTCTGCATCTTTTTGGCTGAACTTTGGTCCCCAATAATTCAGTTCAATCATGGTACGAAGCTTTATGTCCAATTTGGCAATTCTTTGATGAAGACTTTGATACAATTGTTCCATCCTAGCTGTAACTGCTTCAACGTTTCTGTTTATTGTTTGGAGTTGTGCTTGAACATTAGTCATCCTAGTATCAAGAGATTCCAGGATTGTATTCTGAACTTTGGCATTATGGGTTTGCTAGTTAAGCACTTATTCATACTGCTTTGGTTTGGAGAGGATTTAGACAGAAGTGGGTCGTTGACTTGGAAGAACAAGAGGCGGGACATATGGTTTGGAACCCACTTTGGTTTGTGGATATGTTTGTTTTCCTAAAGAAAGGAACTGACTTTGGTTAGAGCTAGATCCAAACAGCATGATGGATTTTGGAGAGGATTTAGATAGAAGTTGGTTGTTGACTTCTTGTATGAGAACAACATGAGGTGTTGTGTCAACTGGGCTTGAAGTGTATTCAGGTTCAACAGACCATGGGGTGTTTTCTGGTTCATCACCAGAAATAAGAACTGATGGAGACTCAGATTGGTCATCTGGTGGAGGTTTAGATGGAGGTTTACAACTGCTTCGTTTTGTACTTTCCTTCTTCCTGCTCCTTCTGCGCATGTGGACGACCTCCCAGTCGTCATCAGACTTATCATCATCCTGGCATGGACAGCCTAGATCACACATGTGAGAGCCTGGGACATCCCAAATGAAATGTCCATTTACTTTGTCTAGGTAACAGAATAGCCTTTGGAAGAGAAACTGTGGATTGGTAGATCTTCTCGAGCTGTGTTAACAGCCGTGATCATAGCAGTGTATGAGAAAGAGGTTCTGGGAGGTTGACTTTTTGGAGGTTGAAAGGTCATCCGAACAGTACCGTCTGGCCTTTTTTCATATTGGGCTTCAGAAGCCTGGATAGGTTGGGAGTTCTGATGGAACTTTTCATAGTTGGATAGCCATTCTAACGGCATCAACTTGAGAAGTTCGGCTTTTTGGATCTGTTTGGGGATTTGGACAATGGTTGGTATGGTTTCATTGTCTGCTAGAATCATGAGGGTATCTGTGGAGGTTTGAGGTGTAGGAAGATCAAGAGCATGGTTTTGAAGTCTATAAACCAGCTGGTGATGTAAAGTAGCCATTTTTGAGGTGACCACTTGTTCAGCGCCTTGGATATGGATTTAGACTTTCAAAGTAGTTGAAAGGTTGGGATCTTCAAGGGCTAGGTTGAAGTTTGGGTAAAAGGTGAGAAGAGCACTACCCGCATGTAGAGTAGTGAGCGGTGCAATATGACATGTTGGTACTCGTGAATCTTGTATCGAGAGCCGTTCTTGCGATGGCCGTGAGCCTTTTACTGAAGAGTCAAAATCATATGTACCCCTCAGGGTGGAGGTGTGTATAACCGTTTCGATTGGCGATAAGCTCGTGCGGAATTTCTAAAGTTACATCTTGCTGCTTGAGTTGCTTTTAAAACTGTGATCGATCTGGAAAAGGCGAATATATTCTTTTGGGCGGGGCCTTTGGTAGAGATAATGGAGCGGATAGTTACGGTTCTGAGTTGGAGACGATTATACGGTTATATGGATTTATGAGGGTAAAGGAGAACTTGCATAGAATCTGGGAAATAGGAATATTCTACAAGGTTTTCTATTTTAGAGGATAGATGTTTTGTACATGATCTGGGTAGGGATAGAGGAGAGGATAGAGAGACCAAAGTTTCAGAAGCTTGAGAGTTTGAAGTTAAAGCCATGAGTGATAAGATGTTTCTATTCTTCTTTTTCATATCACAGACCTTCTACAATATACCGCCTTCAGCAAGTACAGGACAACGTTACTCTTTTGTTAGCTAGTCGAACAAATCATTAGGCTCTGATACCAGCCACTTCTTATATTGGGTAAAAATGCAAACATATAGCTGTAGAAGTAGGAATAATCGCACCATAAATAATATTGTTTCCATAAAGTAGAGATCCATAAACAGGTTCACGAATACCGTTAATATCTACTGGAATGAAGGCAATAATAAATACAGAAGTTGCGGTCAATAAAGTAGGGATCATCAAAACACCAAACCAGCCAATGTAAAGTCGGTTTTCAGTGCTAGTTATCCAGTTACAGAAGCGACCCCATAGGCGTTCGCTTTCGTGTCTCTCTAAAATTGCAGTCATGGTAAAATCTTGGTTTATTTAATCATCAGGGACTCCCAAGCATACAAATTCTACAAAAAGCGAGAATTGAGGGCTTGTTATTCAACAGTATAACATGACTTATATCTCTGTGTCAACCAACAATCCATAGATAAATATTCATGATCTTATCTTATCTAGTTCCGATTCAGAATAAATTCTTTTTTTTTTGAAGTAGTAAGTTAGAAAAATTGAATACTTATTTATATCGATATATGATGTCAATATAATAATCATAATGGGTTGCCCGGGACTCGAACCCGGAACTAGTCGGATGGAGTAGAAAACTTCCTTGTTAAATAGGTAAACAAAATCCCTCCCAAAGTCGTGCATGCATTTTTCATTGCACACAGCTTTCCCTATACTCCATTTCTTCCCAAATCCCAAACGATTTGTTCGATTGGCTAACAGCGAGTCACGCTGCCCCTCCTGAAGAGAGTGGTATATGATAGAAGATTTGTGATCTGAAGAAGAAGAATAGAAAGATATCTTTACACTCATGGGTTCGAGTTCAAACTCTCGAGCTTTAGAGGAGGGTCTCTGGTCTCCATATCCTCACCTTTATCCCTACCTAGGTCTTGTACAAAACACCTATCCAATAAAATAGAAAACCTTGTTGAATATTCCTATGTTCCAGACTCTGTACAACTTTCTGAGTCTTCCCTACCTCTTATTAGTCCTTACAGACTCTACCATCGTTCTAATTCTGTAATTAGATCTATCTGTTCTATTGTCACTTCTAGACGTCCTTCTCCTAAGGAATATGTACAGTCTTCCAAACTAGACCAGTGTGCTTTGCAAGCAACCCAAGCAGAGCAGTATGTAACCCTTGAAATTTCAGATGAGCTAATCACCAATTGGAAACGTGAAGGTTATACTCACCTCCACCTCGGGGGAGTACGTATGATCTTAACGCTTCATGGTCGTAAAGGCTTGCCGATCACGGCAAGAATGGCTCTTATGGATACTAGATTCAAAGAGTACCAACATGCTGTTATTGGTATTGTTTTTACAATCCTACATGCAGGCAGTGTACTTCTCACCTTTTACCCAAACTTCAACCTATCCCTTGAAGATCCGAACCTTTCAAAAACCTTGAAAGTCCAAATCCAGATCCAAGGTGCTGAGCAAGTGGTCACCTCAAAAATGGCTACTTTACATCACCGGTGGTTTCTGAGACTTCAAAACCATGCTCTTGATCTTCCAACTCCTCACCTCCCAGATACCCTCGGTCTTGGCCGACAATGAAACCATACCATTGTCCAAATCCCCAACAGATCCAAAAGCCGAACTTCTCAAGTTGATGCGTTGGAATGGCTCTCCAACTATGAAACTCCACGAATTCCCAACCAATCCGGACTTGAGCCCAATATGAAAAAGGCGGGCCAGTGCGTCGGATGACCTTCCAACCCCCAGTCAACCTCCGAACTTCCTTTTCATCTGCTATGATATCTGCTGTTGAGATGACTCAAAAAGCTTTCCATCCATAGTTTCACTACTAATGGCTATCCTGTGTACCCTAGCAAGGTGCAAGGCCATTTTATATGGGATGTTCCAGGTTCTCACATGTGTGATCCCGGATGTCCATGCCAGGATGATGATGAATCTGATGTGGACGACTTCGTCAGCCACAGAAGCCGCAGGAGTAAAAAGAAAATTACAAAGCGAGGTTCTTGCAGACCTCCACCTGATCCTTCATCAGATGATGAACCAGATTTTACTCCAGCTGAGACTACAACCCCTGTTGTCCTATCCTCCCAAGTCTCAATACCTCGAGCACGGTGAGTTAACAACCAACACATCTCAAACCCTGTTCAACTGTTTTGGATTGGATCTGGTTCTTATCAAAGTCGGTTCCCTTCCTTGGGAAAACAAATAGATCCACAATCTAAAGTGGTTTCCAAACCATATGTCGATCCCATTCTCTCCTGCAGGCGGTTTGAGGAACCAAAGCGACTGAGCAAGTGTGGCAAACCCGAATCGGAGCCAGAATGTAATCACAGGAATCTCTTGACACCGGGATGGAAAATGTTCAAGCACAAGTTCGAGACGACTCAAGAAGGTCGATGCCATTTACGAGAATGGATCGATTATACCACAACCTTCTAGGCGGACATAGAGCTCTGATTGATTTGCAATTATTTGGGTCCAGTTCACAACAACCATCCTTGTTTGGTGGTCAAACTAAACATTTACCTGTTCCCACACCATACTTTGACACCTATCAGCCATATTATCAACAACCTCCTCCTCTCAGCCAAAAGACCCAAGAGTTACACCGATTCCTTGGTGTTTCTCCAAACATAATAGGGACTCGCTAATACTTAGGACTCATTAAATAAATCGATATCCCCTCATGGGAAAACCTTTCCCGCGTTAGGAACTAATATCTTTTTAACGTTTAATTAGATCGGATAATCATTCAAATTAAGAACCGAAGCTCGTTACTTTTTGTTTCCCTATAATTGGAACCCTAGGGCTCTATCCATTTATTCACTCGACCCAACTCTTAATTAAATTTATTTTGTTCCGCGCCAAGAATTCAAACTTGGTTTTATAGCGATTGAACAAGAATAAAATATTCTCAAAATTATCCATTGATACGACATGCTGTTTTTTCCATTCATTCCTTTCAGGATCAGTCGCGGTCTTACAAACTATCCCGAAGATTTGGATGAATTCTTTGCTTCATAGAAATGTGTAAAAGATGCTAGCCGTACTTAAAAGCCGAGTACTCTACCGTTGAGTTAGCAACCCAAAAAATTCGAATGGGTAGATAGAATCGGAATAAAAAAAATTGAATTTCACAACGGAATCAAAAAATGAAATTAGCAAGAACTCGAAATTTTTTACATAAAAAAAAGACAACCAAAACCTATGGAACGGAGATAAATGGGCCCATTTCTCCATGATCAAATTATATTTGTTCAATACAATATTGTCAATATGACATTGAATATTGAATAGCAAGATTAAGAAAATACTCAAAAAAAAATACAATAACAAAAAAAAAAAGAGTTAATTGGTTATTTATTAAATTGAATTCAAATCCAAATAACAAATCAAATTATATATTAATAAATAGCTATAATAAATATGGAAATTAATAAATAATATCTAAAGAATTAGATAAATAAAAAACTTTAAGAATACTTTTTTATAGAAAGACTTGAAAAAAAAAACCGAAAAGAAATAGGTCTGAATAGAACAAAAGGGGGGATAGTAAAGAAAAAATTATACAAAACTAGATAAAGCGCATCCACACCCTCTTTTTTGTTCTATTCCTTAATAGAATTTCGTTTGATTAAGACTAAGTTCTGTAAAAACCCCCGCTTTCTGTGAAATATCATGAACGGTTCCTGTAGGTTGAGCGCCCTTGGCAAGGAAATATAGAATAGCAGGAACATTTAAATGGGTTTGATTATTTATCGGATCATAAAAACCCACTTTCCGAAGATCTCTTCTCCTCGTACGGCTCGAGAAAAACAAAAATGGTTAGAAGTGATAGTTATGTCTATGTATAGAATTAGAATGTCAAATAGATCTATAAAATAATCAAATCAATTAGAGATTTAAGTTATTCTTTTTTTGTGTCTTTGTAATTTTAAAAAGCAACAAAAAAATCATTCGTACTCTCATAACTCAAGTTAGATAAGTTTCAAAGCCCAGCCGAAAATTCTTAGGCATTTCCTTTTTTGAGCGGTCTCAAGCCCCTTTTTTGTTTGTCTCGTTTCGACTCGAATCTATTTATCTATTTTTGGATTGGATTGAATTGTTGAGACAATTGAAAAATGGTATTTCCTTGTTCCAGGATCCTTTATCTTTGCTTTGAATCATTAGGTTTAGACATTACTTCGGTGATCTTTAACGCTTTTTCTTTTAAAAAATGGCAGCAACACACCCCCTTTTGATTTCTTTCTATCAAAGAATCATACGAACAATTGATTCCTACAGGATACACTTTTGGTAGAAAAAGTTTTCCCAATTCCAACAAATTTTCCCTTGCTTTTTGATTTCAAAATTGCTCGAATCAGATCCTTTCGATTTCTATATCGAAAATTGACTTACGAAGTTTTTTCCAACTTATTGATTGGTATTAACCCTAGATCCTTGCCCCTGAGAAATGAATAAATACTTTATACTCGAGCTCCATCCTGTACTAGTTCCATTACCCCCCCAAAAAAAACTTGAGGATTCTAATAGAACAGAAGAAAAAATGTCGAGCCAAGAGCCCATTCATATAAAATCGAAAACGGTGGATGTAAAAAACAAATCCACAGCGGATCATGTCCTTCAAGTCGCACGTTGCTTTCTACCACATCGTTTCAAACGAAGTTTTACCATAACATTTCTCTAGTTTGGAACCGGTATGTAATTGATTCCAGTATGGAATCATGAATAGTCATTGTTTTGGTCGATACACAGCCTTTTTTCCTTGTTGTTAGTCGTTCATCCGGAATCCTGAAATGAAAGAGCAAATCAGAATTACAAAAATGGGCGATTTCTGTATCTTGTATGTTAAATGAAAGAGCAAATCAGATTAGACTGAACAATTTTCGTTGGAAGTAATTATGTATATTGTATGTTAAATATTTAATTTAACAGGAAGATAAGAGCTCACAAATCTTAAAAAGCAAAAGGACGTTATCTCTGAAATAGAAGGATAGCAATCCATGCATATAAGCCTTTCCTCAAATTATGTGTCGTTTCTTTGGCTTGGGCTTCAGATTCAATAATCTTTCCCCAAATTCAAAATAAAATATAAAATAAAGTAAATAGACTATATGAATAACCCCCGTCTCAATTGTTATTCCAGAGATTTACAATTATTCATTAAAAAAAGCCCAAGAAAAAATACCGAAAAATTTGGGTTAGAATCAAAGAGCCTCCATTCCATATAGAGCGGGATTATTGGTTAATGAGATTTGGACCGACACCGATATTCAAATCGATATCTTTCATTGCTCACTAACTCTTATCTACTCCCATAAAAAAAATCCCATTTTACGGAATGCTAGACTATTTTGTATAGATACAAAGACAAAAGGGCCCAGATTAAGTCATTGTTTCCTTTCTAATTTGTTGTTTTTTATTTTAATCTAACCTAGTCTTACTTAAGAGACTTAATCCCGAATTCGATCAGTACCAGGAATACCTCTTGTTTCGAATTTAGAATTCCGAAATGAAAAGAGAATAATTGGGACTGTAAAAAGATAGGAATGGGAGGCTTTCGCATTTCGATTTAGAATGGATCTTTGAAAATTCAACTCGAGAGGGGCGTAAGACTTTTCTACGAAACTCACTTAAATATGTTAAATATGAAAGTGAATGAAAGAGGGGGGCATACGCAAAAACGCCCATCCAACGTTTTTTAATTCAAACTCTTGTGATCGATGTTCCCCGCTTGCGGGGAACACAAATGCATTCAGTTCCATTTTCGTATTATTTGAATTCGATTCAATTTGTGAAAAAAGCTCTGGTTGAGAAAATAATTTTTTTAATTCGAAAAAATAAAAAAAGACGTACACGTATATTTTCTCAATATATACTTAAGAGGGTTGCTCAAAAGGGAATTGAAATTTTTTATTCTGCCCGGTCTGGGACGGAAGGATTCGAACCTCCGAATTCCGGGACCAAAACCCGTTGCCTTACCACTTGGCGACGCCCCATTTCAATTTCGATTTGGTACTAATAAAGAGTACCATTGGTATTGGCTGTTCGTCAATTCCAGTCCAAAGCCCCAAAATTAGATTCTGATTTTAGTGTTAGGATTTTTACACGTGTAGGTGTAAAATACAACTTAATTTATTGATCATTACATAGAATTCAATTAAGATATTGTATGAAAGTATGATTTCTTCAATTCTCGTGTGAGAATTGAAGGATTTTTGTTTTGATTGGGTCGGTTCCAAGAAGTTTTTTTTGTCTACCTTACTTTCTTTTCTTCATTTTGATCTTATATCTTATAACTCAATCAAAATAAAATTATCTCCAAGAACAAAATTTTTGTTATGCTTAATATCTTTAGTTTAATGTATATCTGTCTTAATTCTGCCCTTTATTCGAGTAGTTTTTTACTCGCTAAATTACCCGAGGCCTACGCTTTTTTGAATCCAATTGTAGATGTTATGCCAGTAATACCTGTTCTATTTTTTCTCTTAGCCTTTGTTTGGCAAGCTGCTGTAAGTTTTCGATGAGATCTTGAATATTGTGCTAGAAAAATTCATGATTTATTCTAGTTCGAAAAAAAAAAAAATTCGAACAATTAATAAATAAGAGCGGATGAGTCTTACAATATGAACGAACCCCCGCCTCAATTCAAACAATGAAATTCTTGGGGAACCGCGATCCATTTTGATCCCCATTTGCTATTTGTTGATTATGACCCTTTTTCACTGAAACCATCTTATATTAGAGCCAACCAAAATGTCGAATTCGAATTGTGTGAATTTAATTTCTGAAAAATATTTTCTATTTAGAGAATCAAATTCTAAAAAGAACTTCATTTCTTGATGTCAAAATTGGATATGTAGTATAAAAATAGAGAATCTATTCTCTTTTTCCTTTTCCCCAAAAACCTGATTTGGAGATTGTGTAATGTTTACTCTCAAACTCTTTGTTTACACCGTAGTGATATTCTTTGTTTCGCTCTTCATCTTCGGATTCCTGTCTAATGATCCAGGGCGTAATCCCGGACGCGAAGAATAAAAAAAAAAGGAAGGGGTTGCTTACTTTATTCGTATAAATGTTCTTAGGATTTTTTGATTCCCTGTTACTATTAAAAATAAAGTAAAAGTGTTCGCTAAAGTTAAATTTGAAAGATACCAAGCCATCGACCGAAACGGAAAGAGAGGGATTCGAACCCTCGGTACGAATAACTCGTACACCGGATTAGCAATCCGGCGCTTTAATCCACTCAGCCATCTCTCCTAATTGAAAAATTGAAAAAAAAAAAATAATAATAATAATTACTATGTTACATTACACAAAAAATAATGCTTGAAAAAGCCCGTCTTTACTTTACTATCTTTACTTTCTAGAGAATATAGAAAGTAAAGATAGAAAGTAAATTGATTATATAGCTCATAGAAAATATAGCTTATAGAATTTATTTATTTTTTTTTTTCTTTTGTATTCTATTATATAAATAGATATAACTTTTATCAGCAATTCCATTTCTATCATTTTTAGAAAATGAAAATAAAGAAAGCATTCGAAAGAGATAAAATAAAAAAAATAAAGAAAAGAATATCTCTTTAATTTCGTTCAACGAGGCCTTTTTTATTTCCACTTCCACGGCCTGGTCAGTACCCAGCCGGGCCTTTTTTTGTTCTAATGACCCATACCGCTGAACCGTAGAAAGGGTGCGAACCATACCATAAAAAAACGATTTATTTGAATTTGATTTGAAAACCAAAAAATGAAATACTTGTTCTTGTTAGTGTATTCAAAGGAACAATAAAAAGAAGGACTATTTCCATTCTTTTGATTGAATCAGGACTCAAAGTTTGTATTTGGTGTGTGGATAAAAGTTATTTTGTCGAGCCATATCTAATTGTTTTGAATTATTCAATTTAGTTATTTAAACGAAATAACTCCTCCTTTACGAATTACACTAGGACTCCTGACAAAGACGTCAACGTTCTAATTTCGAATTTTCATTTCATGATTATTTTGAATTGCTGTCCTATCTTGATTACATCTGATTCTCTTGTTCGACAAAGGGCCCTTTTTATACAATAATCGAATTGTAGCGGGTATAGTTTAGTGGTAAAAGTGTGATTCGTTCAATTAATCCCCTTAATAGTTAAGGGGTCCTTCAGTTTAATTGATATTTCAACCAAAAACTTTATTTCTTAAAAGGATTAAATTTGAATCCTTTCACTCTAAAATTAAAATAAAAGATTCGGAGAAAAATATACGTTCTCGTGATTTGTATCCAAGAGTCAATTCGAAATTGACAATTTGGATTATGAAATTGCGAAACATAATTTTTTTTTTTTTTGAATTGGATCAATACTTCCAATTTTTTAAGTATAAGTAAAGGATCCATGGATAAAGATAGAAAAGTCTAGTTCAAATCGTAACTAAATCTTCAATTTTGGTTTTTTATAGGTTAGATTGAAGCAAATAGCTATTAAATGATCACTCTAGTTTACTAGAGTGATCAACATATTCTATTTTTTTGAGTTTAGCTCGGGGGAAACAAAAAACTTTTCCTAAGGATTCTTTCAAATAGAAATAGAGAACGAAGTAACTAGAAAGATTGGTATTGTTATAATCCCACTCTTCTAGAGGGATCATCTAGAAAGCGGATTGTTTTGAATTCTTTCAGACAAAAAAAGCTGACATAGATGTTATGGGCCGACTTTTGTTATTTTGCTCCCGGCTTCTCTCTGGGAATATATCAAACTTCCATAAAGGAGCCGAATGACCCCAAAGTTTCATGTTCGGTTTTGAATTAGCGGCGTTAAATCGACGTCGACTATAACCCCTAGCCTTCCAAGCTAACGATGCGGGTTCGATTCCCGCTACCCGCTCCATATGATAATTATATCAATTAGTATATCAACTCGGCGATGCATTAATTAAAGTTTACTTAATGCATCGCCAAATTAAATATGAAATGAAAGAAATTATATCACATATTCTTTATGCTTTCCGAAGAAGAGATAGGAAAGAAAAATGAAAAAAAAAAAAAAAAATTAGGAATGGAATGAAAGGCGTCCATTGTCTAATGGATAGGACAGAGGTCTTCTAAACCTATACCCTATTGGACACAATTTTTTGTCATTTCCCCATATTCTATTGAATAATAATATATTCTTATTCGATTATTATTATTATTAATAATAAATTCATTATTATTATATTAATATTAATGAATTTTGATTTGAAATAATAAATAGAGTAATATATTGAATAATTATTCAAATATTTAATTACTTATATATTATTTTTTTTTATATTATTAAGTATTATAAAGTAAGAATAAGAGTGTTTTTTATTTATACTTGTTCCTGAAGTAGAAAACGTTCCTTTTGTTCCTGAATAGCTTAGCCCTGCTTCTTCGGTGAATATCTTGGTAGAAAATATTATTTCTTAGAACTGAGGTTTATTTGTTTTTAAGTAAGTACGTAACTCAACGAGAAATTTTCTTACTTGACCAATTGTTAATGAATCAAGATAGCCATTCGTTCCTGTATAAATAGTCATTATTTGTTCTTCTACCGTGAGAGGAGCTGCTTGGGCCTGTTTGAGCAACTCACGTAAGCATTGACCCCTTGCCAATTGGTTCTGAGTAGCTTTATCGAGATCAGAAGCAAATTGTGCAAAGGCTTCTAATTCTGCGAATTCTGCCAATTCCAATTTTAATTTGCCAGCCACTTGTTTCATAGCTTTAAGTTGACCTGCGGATCCTACTCTAGAGACTGAAATACCCACATTAATAGGTTTGATTCCAGCATTGAATTGATCTGCAGATAAGAATATTTGCCCGTCTGTAATGGAAATTACATTAGTAGGAATATAAGCCGAAACATCTCCCGACTAGGTCTCAACTTTTGGTAAAGCGGTCATACTTCCTTCACGACCAGGTGGTCTTCGTAATAGAAGAGACATTTGTCGATAAGCCTGTGCTTGTTTGGAGGGATCATCATAAATGATTAAAGTGTGTCGTTCACGGTACATAAAATATTCAGCTAGAGCTGCGCCCGTATAAGGAGCGAGGTATTGTAACGTAGCGGGGGAATCCGCCGTTTCGGCTACCACAATAGTGTATTCCATTGCCCCCCTCTCCTGGAAAGTACTCACTACCTGAGCCACAGAAGATGCTTTTTGACCAATAGCTACATAAACACATATTACATTTTGCCCTTGTTGGTTGAGAATCGTATCCGTAGCTACTGCCGTTTTACCGGTCTGTCTGTCCCCAATAATTAATTCTCGCTGACCGCGTCCTATAGGGATCATCGAATCAATAGCAATAAGTCCTGTTTGAAGAGGCTCATATACGGAGCGTCTCGAAATAATACCCGGAGCAGGGGATTCAATTAATCTAGATTCAGAAGATGAAATTTCACCTCGACCATCAATAGGTTTAGCCAGGGCATTTATAACACGACCTAAATAAGCCTCGCTTACTGGTATCTGAGCAATTTTTCCGGTTGCTTTTACAGAACTTCCTTCTTGTATCATTAAACCGTCACCCATTAAAACAACACCAACATTATTTGATTCCAAATTCAGAGCAATGCCTATTGTACCCTCTTCAAATTCTACTAATTCACCTGCCATTACTTCATCAAGACCATAAATACGGGCGATGCCGTCGCCTACTTGAAGTACGGTCCCAATATTTACAATCTTTACTTCTCTATTATATTGCTCAATACGTTCGCGGATAATATTACTAATTTCGTCGGCTTTAATTGTTCCCATAAGTATTTCTTAATTCTTTTTTTCTTCAAAAAAAAAATAATGTGCCTACAGTAAATGGACTAATCAGTTATTTCTTTCATCGCTCCAAACATGCCAATATTGGCATTAATGGTACGTAAATGTAAATCCTTGTTCAAACAACTATTCAGAGTTCCGAGCGCTCCTTGTAAAGCTTGTTGGAAAACCCGTTGTCGGACTTGATTAATTGCTCTTTGTTGTTCAAAATGAATGGTTTCATTTTTGTAATTTTTTAATTGATCCAAAGTCTTATAAGTTGAATTAATCAAATTGAATTTTTCTCATTCTATCTTAAAGTATCCATTCACTAAACTCGATCCGCTTTATTTCGATTTTTCAGAATCGAGCCTGTGCTTTTTCCAGCCATTCAACGGCCCCCATCTGCAGTTCCTCTGAATTTCGAATACTATTCAAATTCCTCAGTTTGTGATTATCTAATAAATCACTTAATAAAAGTAGATTATCTTTCCATTCATCTTAAAACTTCGATGATCCCTTCCCAAACCAAACATGAATTTTTCGATTCATTTGGCTCTCCCACTCAATTACGTCAACTACTTATGTATGGGGGGGTTCCCATATATTTTTTTAATGTAATGAGCCTAGCCTCTCCCTCTCTTCTCTATTCATATTCCAAAATGAATCTTGCCACTGATCCCTAATCCAAGAACATAATATTTGGAGGACTCTTCTAACCAAATCAGCAAACGTTTTTCTTTTTTTCTTCAAATCCAAAGAATTCTTCTTACTTTATATGGAGGTCATCGATTTAGCATAAAAAGGGGTTGTTTGAAATACCTATTTTTCCAATATTTTCCAATAAAATTTCCAATACTAATAAAAGGCTCAAATCTTTTTATCAACATGAGCGTTTTATATAAAAAAAAAGTCCAATAATTATTATTAATTATTCATTTTGAAAACATTTCTATTCTATAGTAAAACATATTAGTAGAAAGAGTACCGTGCTGTGTCTGGACTTCAAACTTTAGCTTTAACCATGTTAATGGTCCCACATTATTGGTTTGGTTGATAGAGAATCAAAATAGATTTACCAACAAATCATGAAATGCTAAATTTATTCAGAAGTAATTCGCGGAATCATGCACCCTTTTCCCTTTGGTCCTAGTTATAACGAAAAAAAGTACAGCTGGTTGGGTCCAACCTATTCTTGAAATAAACAACTCGCACACACTCCCTTTCCAAAAAAGATCAATACACCAAGCACTACACTTAGATTTATTGGATTTGTTGCTAAAATATCGGTATTAAGCCCGAAACTCCCGGCGAATGGCCAGTTAACCAAAGAAAGGAAGGAATCGGTTACATTTTTCATATGATCTCCTCTTTTAGATAGACTAAAAAAAAAGAACGCAGTTCTTTTTTTTTTTCTACGTAATATATATATATTTAATTTATTTGCTTTTTTAGTAATTTACCTATTTCGAAACAGGGTCAAAAATTCGATTTCGAAATCCTTTCTTTGAATTGGCAATTGGGGATTCCCGATAAGAGGGATACTTATTAGGGGCCGGGACTCCTGTCAATTGCAAAACCCCTCGTTTGTTGCAGCATCACTGAAAAAGAGGGTTTCCTTTAGACTAAGAAAGGGAAAGAAACAGGCGAACTGGTATGCCTATCCTAATTCCCCATCCTCAAATCAGTCCTTTCAATTGGAGGAGTTAAAGCCAGAAACACAGATATAATAAATAAGAGAAAAAAAAATAAGGAAATTGCTCTTTCTATTTCTAGGATTAAATAAAAGGATTCACAAATAAAAGTGCTAATGCTACAACCGGGCATGAATTGTTCATTTCTGAGTACCATGAACAAAATGAATTCCTGCTTCCATCATCTCTTCCAAATTGATGTTCCAATACCTTCTTGCCATTTCTCCCCCACTTCCTCTTTTCTTTTTAAGAGACGAGGCGCCCTGAAATAAAGAAATAAATAATTGTTCCGAGGGAACCTTCTCTTCTACCAGAGAGTGACCATTGATACACGACCCAGGCCATTCATTACTTTCTATTCATTATTATCCTTCGTTAATAGTTAATAGTTAAAAGAATTCGCTCCTAGGACTCATTAAACCCTCTAAGCAATTGTGGTATCATGGAAAGTCGTTGAAATGCACGAGTCAAATAATTCTCTGTGGTGTAAGAAAATATCTCTCATTTCACCCCCGAAAAAATTCCCTTTTTGTCTTTCCAAAAGAATGTTGTTATGCTGCCTTGAACAGTGGACTAATCCTTTGAATCCGGTACCTACTGGTATTATCCCCCCAGAACAACGTTTTCTTTCAGGCCTTTCAACCAATCGATACGACCTCGGAGAGCAGCTTTTGCTAAAACTCGCGTGGTTTCTTGAAAACTCCCTTCAGATATAAAACTTTGAGTATTCAGAGACGCTCTCGTTATTCCAAAAAAGATAGCTCGATAACACATCACTTCTTCCAAAGCGCCCCCTATCTGCTCCGCTGTAACAATATTAGACATTCCATCTTCGGAAACTAAAACTTTTGATGTTATTTGACGTACAATAATTTCTATATGCCTATTATGGATCTGCACCCCCTGCGATCGATAAACTTTTTGGATCTTATTAACCAAAGAGATAAGACTTTGCACTATAGTTAGCTCAGCACCAATCAAGAATCCCCAGGGAATCCCAAGAATTCTTGTTATACTCGCGTTCCAACCCTCAACTCTCTTTTCTAGGTTCATCGATATTGAATCAAGCGAACGCACTTCTAACACCTGCTCTACTTTTGGAAGACCCTGCGTTATATCACCAGATCTCGATTTTTCATATATAAATGTAACTAATGTATCCCCTTCGTAAAGGATTGCTCCATAATGCCCATGAACAGTTGCTCCAGGAGTAGCCAAATAAGGCTTAGCTGATCGTATTACTACAGAGTTAACTTGAACAATTAAAACTTGACCGGATTTTAGGTATGGTCCCCTTTTGGTTATACGTACATTTTCACAAAGAAACTGCCCAAGACTAATTATCGGGGACATTTCCTCACAATAATTAGGCTGGAGAAAATACCAATTCAAATTAAATGGATTCAAAAGGATCTTACTATCTGTATCAGGATTATAAATTTCCCCGTTTTCGTCCATTAAATAATATTTAAGTTCTTGGAAAAGATGTTTTAAATTGTCAAGTTTCAAATATTTAGTTACCGAGATATGATTATGAGTTATTAAATAGTAAAATGAATAAAAATTCACAATTTGAAGGAATGTTCCTAAGGGTCCCAACAAAGTCTTAATTGGAGTTAGCAAATCTTTTTGAATTGGAATTAATTGTTTTATCACACTGTGATAATTTACATCGTTCAATGAACCCATTCGAAAATAATTAGATGATGATAAAATTATCAAAGATTGGCATTCCTTATTTTTATTCAACAACAAACGAATAGTTCCTGGATTTTGTCTAAGCGATTGTTCAACCCTTGCCTTGCCAAAATCGGAATAAAACGGATTGCTATTAGTGTGAGCTGAACCATTATCAGAAATTAATCCTGAACCCAACGGATGATCCCTTTTTCTGAGATACAAAATATTGGATTTCACTAAGTTGATTCTTAGGAAATCTCGAATCAGACCATTTGTACGTACTTCAACAAAGGAAGCACAAACCTCTTCGACGGAAGAACTTTTGTTGTCTTGGTCCCAATTCAACACTAAACACGTCCGAACTAATTGAAGACTTGTATCAGAACTTCCCCCAGCGGCTTTGCCCTTCCCAAAAAGGACATAACTCGAAATTGCATATTATCCTTTTCCCGCAGCGGATCCTGGGGGAAGAGTGTTGCTAAATTTATACCGTCCGCTATTTCATATGTGACTACGGGTCGAACCAAAACAAAAGACTTTTTCTTGGTAGGTGTGATCCGTTGAACATAGATCCACTTTTTCAATTTTTTTGATTCCTTAGTGGCTTCCTTAAGTTTTTTTTTTTCATTTTCTGGTGATATCAGGATACCACTGTGTCGGGATATCTTATCTATCTCTTTGGGAAAATGGATATCTCTAGAAAATATTTTTGGTTCAACCCTTCCCCTTTTTCTCTCCATTCTGACCAATCCGCCCACCCGGCTTCGTATATTTAAAGTGATTTGTGTGTCTACTCCAATGATACTATTATTCCGTACCATTAGGTAAGAAGATTCGGGAAAAATATACACTTCCTCCAAAATGAAAAAAAGGCGATCTATTTCATTTGGTATTTTGGCTTAATTTTTTTGAGTCCTCGATACTCATTCAACTCCTCTTTTAACGATTGAATGTGCCCCGAGTCCTAGAGGATCGTCGAAATAAGTAAGAATACTATTTCTACAGAAAATACCCCTTATGGGTATTTCAATTGAGATACCCGAATGGGGCATTAGCTCTTTCTCTTGCTCTTGAATCGAGTGGAATGGAATAAAAAATCCATTTCTTTGCGTGGAGAATTGCAGGATGGATGAGATTACAATCACCAGTACCTATGAATCCCAAATAATCAGACATCTCAAGAATTCTACCATTTTTTTTAGCAAAAAAATCAGAACTAAAAAATTTGTGTCCCACTTGATCATTATTCACTAAGAGTGAGAGGCTAGAAATCTCTCTTCATTCGACAGAAAGGGAATGAATATTCATTTGATCTTGATCCTTGTGGAGTGAAAAAGAAACTCCACTAGATCTGCGTGAACCCCCCCCCCCCCACCCGACAATATCCATAAATGGCTTGTTTTTTAGCAAGAGGTGGACATTAATATATGTAAATTCGGGTGCATGGTACACATCAGTACTCCAGTGCATTTCTCCCTCTGAATCAGAATAAATATGTTTTCGAACCCTCTCTTTAAAATTCAAAGTGTATGCTCCCGCCCGAATCTCAGCAATCACTTGTTCTGATTCGACATATTGATCATTTTGAACTAAAAGAAAACTCTTTGGTGGAATAGTCACATTGTGCATAATATCTTCACCCTCAATAATTACATCCAAATCTATAGAAATGAACCAAATCCTAATAGAATTTGATATTACCATTAGAAGGGGCTCGTATTTTTGCCGTAATCCTTTGGGGAACCTCATCATTGAGTATTTTAGAACTCGGTGAAATCTTCGGAACCACCCTGATTACAAAAAAGCCCAAAAGTTCTTAATGTTAGTTGAGTCCCTGGTTCTCCAATAGATTGACCCGCAATAATACCTACGGCTTCCCCCAATTCAACCAGGTCACCATGAGTCGGACTCCGACCATAGCATAATCGACAGATCCACGATGTACTCCTACAAGTAAAGGGGGTTCGAATAGATATTGCTTGTGTTCGAAGGGTTATGAGTCGATTGACAAGTCCAATCCCAATATCTTGATTTCTAATGGCGATGGATCGCGGGCCCATATATATATCGTCTGCTAATACACGACCAATTAATGTTTGGCTAAAAACCCTTTCCGACATCATCCTATTTTGATTTTGAGGACTCACAGAAATTCCTCGGACAGTGCCACAATCTGTTCTACGTACAATAATGTGTTGAACTACTTCAACAAGTCTGCGCGTAAGATATCCAGCATCTGATGTTCGGACAGCGGTATCGACAACCCCCTTGCGGGCTCCATAGCAAGAAATTATATATTCTGTTAAAGAAAGTCCTTCGCGTAAATTGCTTTGAATGGGTAAATCAATCATTTGCCCTTGGGGATCAGACATTAATCCTCTCATACCCACCAATTGGTGTACTTGAGATGCATTTCCTCTAGCCCCCGAAAAAGACATTATATGGACTGGATTAAAAGGCTCAGTCATCCTAAAATTAGGATTCATTTCTTGTCGCAAATATTCACTTGTAGCATACCATATCTCAATGGATTGCCGTAGTTTTTCTATCGCGTGTACATTCCCATAATGATAGTGTTTTTCCAAAATAAAACTTTGTTGTTCAGCATCTTGGACTAGCCATCGCTTAGAAGGTATCGTTAAAAGATCATCAATGCCTAATGAAATAGATGTAGCAGTGGCTTGCTGGAACCCCAGGGTCTTTACTTGATCCAGGATGTGTGATGTATATGCCATTCCGAAGTGATCTATTAACCTGCTAATAAGTCGTTTAATGGCAGTTCCATCTATCATTTTATTGTGAAAGACCAGACTCACCCGTTCTGCCATAAGTACCTCCGTATTCCGCTGAGTAGGATTCGCCAATGGATTTTAGTCAATGAGTGGAAAACTTCCTTTTCTCGATCTTGATTCGCGTAGAAAGGTCAGCAACGGTGGTCATACTTGAACCGGAAAGGCCCAAGGAGTCATAAAATTACACACCAGATGATTAGGTACCATATGAGCAGGCCCGGCAAAACCCTTGTATAGCTTCTTCGATTTCTCGATAAAGAGAAATATGGCCCATTATAGAAAGCATTTCTGTTTTTACACTTCGTACTATTAGATAATGCCCATAAATCTCAGGAGAGGTGCCCAAAGATTCATAGTGAACTTCGATGGGAGCTTCCCTTGAAGCAATAAGGCGTTGATCTAATCACCACCGAAGCCATAACGGACTATCTAAATTGATTCTTTTCTGCCGATAAGCTCCAATTGCATCATAGGAATTACAAAAAAGGGGTTCTTTCGTATACTTATAGCTATTATCGTCAATTCTTTCATCTGGATAATTTCTTTGATTACATGTATTATACCTATTTGCACAAATACCTCGACGATTCCCGCTCGTTAATACATAGAGCCCAATAAGCATATCTTGAGTCGGTACGGAAATGGGATCTCCAATAGTAGGAGACAAGAGATTCATATGAGAAAACATAAGTAAACGAGCCTCCGCTTGAGCCTCTAAAGATAAGGGTACATGAACAGCCATTTGATCCCCATCAAAGTCTGCGTTGAATCCCTTACAAACTAATGGATGTAAACAAATAGCGCGCCCTTCCACTAAAATGGGCTGGAATGCCTGTACGCCCAATCTATGCAGAGTAGGCGCTCTATTCAGCAATACTGGATGTCCCTGCATAACTTCCTGCAGTATTTCCCAGATAATCGGCCCTTTTTCCCGAATTTTACTCTTAGCAACTCCTATGTTCGAAGCAAGGTGTTGTCTAATTAGCCCACAAATTACAAAAGTCTGGAAAAGCTCTATTGCGATTTCGCGAGGCAATCCACATTGATGTAATGAAAGTGAGGGACCCACAACAATGCATCGCCCGAATAATTGACTGCCAAGGTAGTCTCACGAAATCTTCCCTCTTCGACTTATAAATCTTATTATGACCATCCCTCATTGGCTGTCCACGGATTCCATTATCAAGAAGCGTATCCACGGCTTCTTGTACCAATTTCTCCTGACACATTACTAATTCCCCTGGCGTAGATCTACTTGTTGTTAATAGATCGATAAGAGTATTGTTCCGATAGATAACTCTTCAGGCCTCGACTCGATAGGAAGAGCAGGTAATAGACATAAAACCATCCACTCCGGTTCTATATTTGTTCGAAGAAAATGCTTAGCTAATTCCATGCGTCTAACCAAAAAATCCCTTCTTCGTCCAATTTTTCGCTCTTCCCAGTCATTACCGGCGGGCCCTTCTTCCCCTAATTCTTTCCATTCTAACAAGGAATTATCTAGAATAATTCGCAAATCTAGATCGGCTAATTGTTCCCGGATAGCAACTGCTCCAGTAGAAATTTCTCGGTTACGAAATTTATCGAAACCTTGGGTAGTAAAAAAAAGTGGGATGCTGTATTTCCAGGATTGTATTTCATATTCGAATGAACCGCGTAATCGTAAAAAAGTCGGTTTTTTCGCTATAGGCCTAGCAAAAGAAAAATTGGGATAGGACCCTATCCTATGGGATCTCCCCCCCATCAAAATCGGACATGAGCGTTTCTTCTCATCCGGCTCAAGTAGTTACGCCAAATAAGGATAAAGAAAGGGATTCTCGCTTTCAAATTCTATAAAAACCCCATACCCAAAACAACTACTCCTTACTCAAGTTCCCAGTAAAGACCAAGCAACATTTCATTGATTCATTCTTCTTTTCCTTTTATTGAGATTTTCGAAATTCTTTATTCAATTATAAATTACGAAACTGAAATGTGAAATTCTTGAGTAGTCTACTTCCCCCCGAATGACAAATCCCCTTACCTTAAATTATTAAATTAAATAAATTAAAGGAAAGAAGTGCCTTGGAATTCATAAGGGATTTTTTTGTCTATGTATCGTTCCTTTCGATCTTTTAGGTCCTGCTTCACCTCGACGGTTATGCCACGATATACTTAAAGCCTATATGCGATGTATAGACTCCCCCAACCATGACATATTTGCTTACTTGAGGAACAGAATTTCATTTTTTTTTTTCACGAGGTACAACTAGAAATTCTTATTTATTTTTTACTGAATCGACCATAGACCAATTCCCCTTTTTCTTTTTTGGGGGGAGTATTGAATACACCCATCGGTCTGAGCTTCATGTGACTCCTCCCAAGAGACATGTCAGGTTCAGGGCATCCCAATTCGATTGCCTGGGATGACAGTTTCATATTTCTAATCTGTAAAATCAAAATTTCGATCAAATCACACATCGCAATATACTAGGCCTTCTAATTCTTTAAGAGGTTTATCTAAAAGATTCGCGATATAACTAGGAAGACGTTTCAAATACCACACGTGGGTTACTGGGCATCCCAGTTTTATGTATCCCATTTGATATCTTCGTATCCGAGAATCAACAAATTCAACCCCACATTGTTCACAAAATTGCGGGTCTTCTTTTTCATCTCCGATTATTCGATAATTTCCACAAGCACAAATTCCACTTTTAATAGGCCCAAAAATTCTTTCACAAAATAATCCATCTTTTTCCGGTTTATTGGTTTTGTAATGAAAAGTATAGGGTTTTGTCACTTCTCCAATTATCTCTCCATTAGGTAGGATTTTATTGGCCCAAGCGCGTATTTGTTGAGGAGAAACTGATCCAATTCGGAGTTGTTGATGTTTATATCGATCAATCATAGAAGAAAATTTTTGATTCATTCCGATTAAGCTTCCTTCTTATAAATCTGGAAGTTTTTCTCAGATACAAGAAAATGATTCAGTTCCAAAGCCAAAGATCGTAGTTCTCGAACGAGCAATCGAAAAGATTCTGGAGCATCTTCCGGGTTAGGTATTGTTTCTCCAATGATTGTAGTACCAAGTACTTCTTGGCGCGCTCTAATATGATCAGATTTATAAGTAAGCATCTCTTGTAAAATATGAGCAACACCAAAGCCCTCTAGAGCCCAAACCTCCATTTCTCCTACCCGCTGTCCCCCTTGTTTGGACCTTCCTCTAAGGGGTTGTTGGGTAACAAGTGCATAATGCCCGCTGGAACGTCCGTTAAGGGAGTTGAAGTTACCAAATTTTGAGGAGTTGGCATCAATTTATGCCTAATTGCTCCACATATAGTTCCTCTAATCACATTTTCTAACCGAACCAGGGCCAATCCGAATTGATCTTGTAAAAGATTCGCGACAGACCGAATACGTTTATTTTTCAAATGATTCATATCGTCAAGTGTACCCATTCCAAATTTCAGTCCAATCAAATGATCGACAGCTGCCAATACATCTCGTGGTAACAAAAATGTATTGTTCTGAGGTATATTAAGATTCAGTCTCTGGTTCATATTTCGTCTACCAATCTTTCTTAATTCACATCTTTGGTGACAAAATTTCTTTTGTAAATTGTTGATAAAACTCCAAAATGGCATTTTCTTTTGATCCAATTTTTTTTTTCTCCTTATTCGTCAGGAAAGACAAGAAAATTTCAGGGTAGCAAATATTCTCTAGAATTTCTCGTAGATTCGAACCCATAGCTGCTGATAGAACTAGAATAGATACTTTCTGTTTCCTACTCACACGAGCCCATATCCTTGCTTTTCTATCAATCTCTAATTCTAATCTTCCCCCCCAATCAGATATTATGGTGCCTGTATAGACCGAAATTCCGTTATGGCCCAATTCTGACCGATAATAGATACCGGGACTTTGCAATATTTGATTGATGACAATTCTGTATATTCCGTTTACTATAGAAGTTCCCAAAGAATTCATTAGAGGAATGTTTCCAATAAAAATAGTTTGTTCCTGCATGTCCCCTCGGCTTTTCCAAATTAATCCTGCGGATACATATAATTCAGAAGAATACGTGAATGATTCATATACAGCATCTCTTTCTTTTAACAAGGGTTCTACCAATTGATATGTTTCCACAAATACTTGAAATTCAATTTCTTGATCTGTATCTTCAATTTTTGGAAACTTATAAAGCTCTTCTGTTAAGCCCTGATCAATGAACCTACAAAATCCTTCAAATTGGATCTGATTCAACCCAGGTATTGTAGACATTCCCGCATTTCCATCTCCGAGCATTTTGAATTTCCCATTTATCAAAAAATCCCATTCGTTTCTCATTCTGCATCGAATCATATGAATCGATGCAGAATGCGGGAATTTAGATTCTGTTTACTGAATCGCATGAAATTTTACCCAACTCCATATAGATGGAATGTATTAAATACGTATGAACGGGGGAAAAAGGATGATTTTATACTTAATTACTTAATAAAATTGGAATTTCTAAGAGACAGATCCAAATGGAAAGGAAGCGATAAATTCCACCTAGACTTACGGAGTTTTGTATAGAATCAAAAAAATAATTCAATTTATACCATTATTATAATGAAAAAAAATGAAAAGAAAGACACTTTTTTTTGCGTTACTTTATTCTTTTCATTAGACTTTATGCTTTCGATTTCATGATCCTGATATGAATCTAGATAATTATTAGCAAGATCAGAATTTATGGGAACAAATAAATGGAGCAAACAAAATAAATAAATAGCGGTAGGGATCTATCGGAGAATTGGACTCTTTTTATTCTTGAGTCTTTCGTATCTGGCATTTCTGGAAAACAAAGGGGGTTATATCATTTCCTGGTGGATCCGCGAATTATTGGGCCGAGCTGGATTTGAACCAGCGTAGACATATTGCCAACGAATTTACAGTCCGTCCCCATTAACCGCTCGGGCATCGACCCAGGAAGAATAAAGTCTAGGCTTATTTATAATCCACGATCAACTTCCTTTCGTAGTACCCTACCCCCAGGGGAAGTCGAATCCCCGCTGCCTCCTTGAAAGAGAGATGTCCTGAACCGCTAGACGATGGGGGCATGCTTGCCCGACTGCCATCATACTTAGTATGAACAGTTTTTTGAAATTGTCAATATAATGGAATGGGATGACTAACTCGAAAGGATCTTTCCACCTTTTCTGATCCCATACCAATAGCATTTTTTGATTCGTCCATCAATCGCTCATTCTAATCGCCATTCTATTCTAAAATCGAAATCTATTATAGAAATTGCTATAAAAAAAAATAATAAAAAAAATAGATTTAAAGACGCAAGAGAGGACTCTTTCAAGTGATTGGTCCGACATAAAAGAAGATTTTTTCTTCATTTCTTCCACTTAACTTTCATTTTTTTATCCACTCCTCGGTAAGATGAGATAGGATTATTCCTATATCGCCCTAAGCTGGGAAATTAACAAATGAGAAATCCGAAAATCTGGGAACGGGGATTAAGATTAACAAGTTATCAAATTTTTTTTTTCTCTCAAATTTTGGTTCGGGGAACAAACGGAATCTCTTTATCACATGTGAAATCTCGTGGATCTATGTCGAATTGGTAGGTCCATGTATCCATGTATCAATTCCATGTATCCATGTTTCAATCAAATAAATTTCGTTCCGTTCTGATGCGGTCAGATCAATTCAAGTCAATTCCATTAGGATCGGTCTTGAAACACTTCATTTCATTGATATTTATCAAATCCAATATCAATAAACCGATAATTAAGTAAATCAAAATTCTCGTTCCCCTAGGTGACACTCGCCGCTATGAGTCTACTTCATATACTTATAATATATATATAGATAGATATAGATCTATCTTATCCGCCTAGTGACTCCTTCAATAATTGAATCCAATTGCCCTTTTAACTCAGTGGTAGAGTAACGCCATGGTAAGGCGTAAGTCATCGGTTCAAATCCGATAAGGGGCTTTTTGGCCTTTTCATAAATAAAGTAAAGTGGTAATATTCATATTGAAACGGGGAATCAAAATGTAATTATAAACTTCGTAATTTAATGATAATAATGTATCCTTATAATGATAATACGTTATCCTTATAATGAGTTATAATATAGTAATTAGAATAGTAATGTGAAGTCGTCTCTTCGATCACCAAATTTTTTTCTTTTCCATTATTCCAATCTAATCTATTGTAAAGATTCGAAATCAACAAAAGAAAAAGTAAGTGGACCTAACCCATTGAATCATGACTATATCCACTATTCTGATATTAAAATTTCAAATTCGATAGATATGAAATTCGAACAGTAGATTTTTTTTTATTTGATATTTCTTTGGACTCCGTAAGAATCCGTCGATATTTCCGATTCAATCTGCTTTTTCCTAGGCGTTCCATACTAAGAAAGGGTGATTCCAAGTTCCAAGACAAGAGCTGTTTCCAATATGTTTCTTTTTCTTTGATTACCGAACCGAACACAAGAAGATCAAGTTTGATCTCTATCTAATTTATATCGATATCTGATTTATATATAAATCAGATCGCGGCTTCATGTATCAAATATTTTCATATCAAGGCATACGATCTTTTTGTTCCGACAATGTTAGGATAGTGGGTGTGAGAAAGAAACTTTCATTTACAGTCTCCTATTATTTAATTTAATATTGTATTGAATTTCAAAAATCAAAATTAGAAGAGTACATAAAAATATTGATTTTTCTCAATCTCACGAACAAGATCCAAGAAGAAATAAATAGAGCGAGAGGAGTAGGAGTAGGTCTGGGTATCAACCGGTAAGGAGAGAGGGGATCGCTTCTTCTGAAAAATTCTTTCAAAGAATTAATCGATCTGATTGATGAGTCATAATAAGCAACTCATGGTTCAGTTTCAAACCAGTATTAACAAAAAACAATAGGAAGGAATAAACTAATTGAGTTCATGGATTTACCCAAGTCAGGCTATGGACCAATAAAGGATTTTTATCTTCGAAACCAATTAGAAGGGGCAATGTACGGTACGAGAAATAAGGATTCGAAGTGCCATAACATAAGGTGTTCGGAAATGGTTGAAGTAGTTGAATAGGAGGACCATTATGACTATAGCCCTTGGTAAATTTACCAAAGAGGAAAAGGATTTATTTGATATTATGGATGACTGGTTACGGACGGACCGATTCGTTTTTGTAGGTTGCTCTTTCCTTGTGCCTATTTCACTTTAGGGGGTTGGTTCATAGGCACAACCTTTGTAACTTCATGGTATACCCATGGATTAGACAGTTCCTAGGCTGCAACTTCTTAACCACCGTAGTTTCGACTCCTGGTAATAGTTTAGTAAGGAGATTTTACTCGCTGGTGTCAATTAGGTGGTCTTTGGACTTTTGTTGCTCTCCACGGTGCTTTCGGAGTAATAGGTTTCATGTTATGTCAATTTGAACTTGCTCACTCTGTTCAATTGCGACCTTATAATGCAATAGCATTCACTGCTCCAATTGTTGTTTTTGATTATGTATTCCTGATTTATCCACTGTCAGTCTGGTTGGTTCTTTGGGCCTAGTTTTTGTGTAGCGGCGATATTTCGATTCATCCTTTTTTTCCAAGGGTTTCATAATTGGACATTAAACCCCTTTCATATGATGGGAGTTGCTGTATTGGGTGCTCGCACATGTGCTATTCACGGCGCCTCCCCAAGGCCATGGAACACCCATAACGTGCTGATACCAAGCCAGGATCCACTAACTCATAGAAAGTCAATCGGAACTCATATAGAGATCCAGCAGCGGAGTACGGGGTGTTGTTATACGAGAGCAATGACGAGCAAATCGTCCTCAGGGGCAATAGCCCGCATGCTCGGGTTTCCAGCCAATATACCCAACACCATGGAAGAAATCATAGCACACATACCAACCCTTTCTCTTCGCCACTCCTGGGCATCTCTTCGGGTGAACAGTGTGTCTTCTGACGGCTATCTCAGGTGTTTAGTATCGGCGAAACAGCAATGGTATAAGAAGTATACCACTTTGGTACAACAGGCATAAGACTTTCTAAGGTACCTTAAGTTGTCACGGTCTCCACTAACGGACTATGTGGACTTAAATGGTATCAGAGCCTAACGATTTGTTCGATCACTAACAATGAGTCACGCCCTCACGAAGAGAGTAAGATGATAAGATCTATGATCCAAGAAAAGAATAGAAAGATACTTTGATACTCATGTGTTCGAGTTCAAACTCTCAAGCTTTAGAGACTTCGGTCTCCATATCCTCACCTTTATCCCTACCTAGATCTTGTACAAAACATTTATCCAATAAGATAGAAAACCTTGTTGAATATTCCTATGTTCCTAACTCTGTACAAATTTCTGAGTCATCCTTACCTCTTATTAGTCCCTATAAACTCTATCACCGTCCTAATTTTGTAATTAGATCTATCCGGTCTATTGTCACTTCTAGACGTCCTACTCCTAAAGAATATGTATGCCTTCAGATTGATCTGCTTTGCAAGCAACACAAGTAGAGCAGTATGTAACCCTTGAAATTCCAGATGACCTAATTATCAATTGGAAACGTGAAGGTTATACTCACCTCCACCTCGGGGGAGTACGTATGATCTTAACGCATCATGGCGTAAAAGGCTCACGGTCACAACGGAAGAATGGCTCTCATGGATACTAGATTCAAAGAGTACCAACATGTCAGAATTGGTACTGCGTTTACAACCCTTCACGCAGCAAGTACTTCTCACCTTTACCCAAACTTCAACCTATCCCTGTGAGGATCCCAACCTTTCCAAGACCTTGAAAGTCCAAATCCAGATCCAAGGTAATCGAAAAGTGGTCACCTCAAAATGGCTACTTTACATCACCACCGGTTTATAGACTTCAAAACCATGCTCTTGACCTTCCAACTCACACCTCCACAGATACCCCTCATGATCTTAGCCGACAATGAAACCATACCAACCATTGTCCAAATCCCCAAACAAATACAAAAAGGCCGAACTTCACTGTCCGATGACCTTCCAACTCCTCGAAAGTCAATCTCTTAACCTTTTTTCATACATCGCTATGATATTTGCTGCTCGTGACAGCCCAAGAAAAGTTTCCCATTCACGCTTTCACCTCTAATGGCTATCATGTGTACCCTAACAAGGTGCAAGGTATTTCATACGGGATGTTCTGTGTGCTCACATGTGCGATCCCTACCGTCCATCCTGTGATGATGAATCTGACGAAGACCGAATTAGTCTCAGACGCCGCAGCGTAAAAAGAAAAGCTCAAAGCGAGGTTCCTCAGAACCTCCACCTGATCCTTCATCAGATGATGAACCAGATTTTACTCCAACTGAGACTACAACTCCTGTTGTCCTATCCTCTCAAGTCTTAATACCTCAAACCTATAGGCATCAAGTTAACAACCAACTTCTGTCGCAAACCCCTATTCCAACCTGTTTCATGATTGGATCTAGTTCTTACCAAAGTTAGTTCCTTGGGAAAACAAACAGATCCACAATCCAGAGTGGTTTCCAAACCATATGTCCGATCCTCTGTTCTCTCCTCTGGACAGTTTGAGGAACCAAAACAGTACGAACAAGTGCTTAACTGGCAAACCTAGAATGCCAGAGCCCAGAATGTAATCCTGAAATCTCTTGACACCAGGATGGAGAACGTTCAAGCACCAGTCCAGACAACTCACAAGAAGGTTGATGCTATTTCAGCAAGGATGGATCAACTATACCACAACCTCCATGACAGGATTGCTAGACTGGACATAGAGTCTGCATCATGATTGTTCTGCAACTATTTGGGTCCAAAGTTCACCCAAAAGAAGCTGAGATCAGACAGCTTAAGGTAGAGCTTGAAAGAATTAATGTTGAGAAACAAGGCCAACAACCGTCCTTGTTTGGTGGTCATACTAAACCTTTACACGTTCACCACCATACTTTGACACTATCGGTCCATTATCATCCTCACCGCCGATCGAAAAAACCCGAAAGTTACACGGTTCCTTGGTGTGTCTCGAACATGTCTGAAACACTCCTCAAGGCCATACACTCAACTATGCCTTGAGGCCATCACTGAGACTGTGCCATGCAGACCTCGGCCGGCTCACAGGCCACGACCTTCGCGACACACCGCCTGTCTTGAAGCTTGCAGTTCGCAACTTTATCTTTGAGCGGTTCCTACCCCTTCTCCTTGAATACAGAATACTTTCGGCATGACCATCCTGAACTATCAAACCATCCAAGATAAAACTGTCATCATTTCTACTGCAGTGCTTATAGTTCTAGAAGAAGATGTTAATCTACCAGTTGATTTGAATCCATCTCACGAGTCTTCTTCGAGAATCGGTTGTATCTTACTGCAGTTCGAGGAAAAATATGTGGAAATTTCTAATGTTCTTGTAGCGACCATCCGCGTAATGATCCTCCGACTCACAGGATTTTCATCGTGAGCCTCTTGATGAAGATGAGCACGAAGAGATCGCATGCCTCTAGTTCGTGATGCGCCTCCAAGCGATCTAATTCAAGTTCAAGCCATGGTTTACATTTGATGATGTTCCACAAGTCGAATGGTTCCATAGATTCCAAGAACTTGCTCTTGGCTTAATCTTGGATGGCAAAACACAGGCCGAAAGTTATAATGTTATTAAAGTGCACAAGATTCTTAGGATCTCTCGTGATTGGTTCTAGTATCGGTGAATCTGAACGACTCAGGTTATATCGAAGCTGTTCCATGAGTCTAGAGATTGTGTACAATTAGTTTTGGGAGAACGAACTAGCACAGAATGCTGAGCGTGAATTCCATCGGATGAAGTGCGGTTCATTAAGGATCAAAGATCTTGATAAGCCTTCTGAAAAGGATGACAGCCTTGTACTACGGGCTAAATGGTTTTAATGACAACTCCTCGAACATTTCTTTGTTGATCTTTTCCCGAAGAGATTTTGCGGACATTCGAGACATCGAACTCTACCGAGATAAACTTGGATGATCTTACTCTTGGTAAGATCTATCAGATTGCTGTCTCTTATGTTGAAAAGCTTTGTGAGTAGAGAAAGTTTTTCAAAGATTTTATAGAAAAGAAGGAACCCTTCAAGAGTGCATGCAAAACACCTCATCTTGCAATCAAATGCAAGGATGAAAGAACCTGCACTTGTTCTACCAAGAAAAAGTCTCATTTCAGTTCTCAAGTCAAACACTCTTGGGACAGTTCTTGAGCCTAAACAAACCTACCGGTTTTTCAGGAAGAAAACTATCAACATCTGGCAACAGAAAGATTCCAGGTGTTTCATTTGCAAAAGAAAAGGGCACTTTGCTAGATCTTGCCCTAACAATCCAGCAAAATCATCCAGACTTCTTCAGCATGTCAACACAATCTCTACTCTCTCTGAGGATGATGATATTGAATCCCCGTATTCTGAATAGGATGCTTATGATGAAGAAACAAGTCTTCATGATGGCTGAAGATCAGAATGAGTCCTCTGACTCTGATTACGATTACATTCTCGAGCGTTGCAATTATCCATCCACATCGGGCATATCGGTCTGTCTGACGATCTCTTGGTCCATAAAAATAAAGTATCCTTCCTTCCAAATATGCCAATCCTATCTCAGTTATAGCATTCATTGATACTGGTTTAGAACACAGTATGCTTAACGTCCATACTCCCTCCAGAGTTTTGGAAAAGCCATAGTCGATTCTTTAAAAGGCTGCAATGGTGAACATTTCATACACACCTTTGCGAAACCCGTTGGTATCCAGTTCTTTCCTGATTGTATTCTCTGGATTAATGTCATAGGTTCTTCCACATGATAAGGACCTCTTCATGGGTTTGATGTTCTATAAACATCCAAATTGAATGTCTCTTACAAGGTATCGGTACAAGCACGATTCACCTTATCATGACACTTTGGGGATATTCTCGATTTCGATGTTTCCTGCTGTAGGTCTTTCAAAACCAAGTTCCTACCGTTTTGTCACGAAAATCATGGCGGTTCACCCATCCTTTCCGCTGTGGAAAAACCCTCGATTCTTTATTAAGCTTCCTTGAGCTTAATGAAGATGTGAACCTGAGGCCACACGGGCATGGCGCCTCGGATCTGAAACTTGCACTGGTGAATGCCGGTGACTCGTGGCGCAGTCTTATTGAGCCCACATTACGATTGGGCTTGTCAAAGTTTGATTTGAAATTAGGATTTTGGCAAATTGGTGTTCATCACGATGATCGACTAAAATAGGCCTCTGTATTCCCGATGCCTTGTCGGTGGACAATGATGCCACTTTGGCTTGAAAGTGGGACCGTATTCAGCTATGGTGAGATTTTCCAACCTATCGGCCATACCATCTACGTTGATGATATTTTGTTGTTTTCAAGGATCGTGATTATCAACGACTCCTTGATGATTCCCGATCAATAGTAAAATACGTGGAGTCATGATGTCAGAAAAAAGTCACGGGTGCGGACTTCCATTGAATTTCTTGGCATGATAATCCAAGATGGTATCATCTGGACCCGTTTGCTTAAATTGTGCATTTCCGGACTCTCACACAACACAACAATTCAACAATTCCTCGGGATTGTGAACTCAAGACTTTCCAGCATTTGTAGTCATATTCGAAGTTGTCGGATCTTAAAGCAGCCTGGATCGGGATGAGTGAAACGGTATATCCGTCTGGATGACTCGGCCAACCTCTGGTGAGACCTCGATCCGATGATTGCCATGTTCTACGGACCCATGCATACTCGAAGATCGGTTCCTTATTTGGCGCTTGCGTATTCCTCATACCGAAATGAGTCCTAAGAACCCGTAATGATTTCTCATTCTGAGTCTATGATCTTCATTTATTGGCGAAGGTCTTGAGTTAATTTTTGAAGGTTATCGACCACAAACATGGTTCCACAAAACATCTACTAACATGGCGTTTATGGTCTTTAATGGCGTTCAATTCGAGCCAACTCGAAATGAGTTATAGCGACCATTTATTCCATCACAATCGGACTAGATGCTGAACTTTTCTTGAGCTTACTTTCCATCATGTGGTTGATGAGCACTCCATTTGGGAACATTATGTCATTCGTGACATCACCCTCGAGCTTATTATATTTTAAGTCTTGGTTAAATCTATGCCCGGTGGCTTTCTTGTTTGATCGACTTGATCCGTACCGGTAGCGAGATCGGTAAAGGCGATGGTTGACAGAATGCTAAACTTATATTTTAGGGATCCTTGACCCTTGAACTTATAACTAGCTATCACATTCGACGTCCTACCATTGTGATAGTAAAACTCAACGACCTCTCACGGGGTGTATCTTGAACTCTGTTAAACCAGTAATCCACCGCATGGTGAAGTTTCCATTCCATGTGGACTAAGCGTCTCATTGAAAATGCTCTAGGCGAAGAATATGGAGTTCCACCTCTCTGCACTCACGATCGTTTATCTCACGATGCTCGAACAACTCAGGATCTACTGCTTGAAGAAATCGGGAATCATCGTCTCTCCCTCTGAAGGGACCGGGCCGTAATGCTCTGAGAGATATGACAATTATCTCATCAGACATGGTAGAAGCTTTGGACAGATTAAACTGATCACTAATGGCCTCAACCAGTTCTTCCATCCGATCAATTACAAATTGACCCTGAATCGGACTCAGACACATCAGTATCTTCTTACGAGACTATTTCACTTTAATAATGGCATTTGTCTTATATATACACAAAAGTCATAAAGTAGTTTGTATTTATGTTCTAAAAGTCTTTGTCATTATTAATGACTTGACTTTTGTGTTTTTACTTCTTCAAAGCTTGTGGTTAAGTGTCTTTGTCATGTCGTTGTCATATTGATTAGGTGACTTGTCCTAATCAAGTGGTTGTAATAGTGGACCCAAGGCGACCTTCTCCTCCTTGTAAGATCATCATCGAATAATAAAAAACCTTGAGTCTTTGATCATCGCCAATGAATAACTAAACTCTATTCTTTCTATTCTTCCAATAAGGTTCACAGATCAACTTAATTAGTTCACTTTCTATCTGGCTTGGTGACAAGTATGCTCTACACTCGCCTCTTATAGGATCTTGTGTATCAGAAAATCTATAACGTAATCTGTCATGCATACTGGAAGGCAGTTGCTAGATCCATGGGGTTCTCCTTTGTGTGACACGGTGTGACAAGCTCTTACCTCGGGTTAGGCCCGATCTTTAAAAAATGGGTTGCAGATGTCGAGAGGCACTGCGTAAAAAGACTTTTCTGAGGTACATTAAGTTGTCCCGGTCTTACTTTATTTGAAGATGGTGATGGTGCAAACACATTCCATGCTTGGGGTTGCTTGTTCCAATAAACGTTAGTTACATTTCTTTATGTTATTTGTACCAGTAACCGGTTCATGGATGAGTGTGATGAGAACTATCAAGAGAATACCATTAAAGCTTCAAGTGACCCTTTGCACATTCATGAAGGCTTACAAGAGTTAGAGCCAAAATGATGCAAGTTGCTTTAAATGGATTAATTGAGAAAATATGGATTGAAACTGCAATTCAAGATGCAAAAAATAATCAATTGGGCTTGAAGAGAAGTCAAGGCATTGTGGGCATTATTCAAGCTATTGGGCCGCCAAATACACAATTCGGATCAAATGTAGACAGGTCAAATTCGGAATAAAACTGGTATTAATTGAGTTGGAATTAATGTGCAAGCTATATACTATTGGAAAGATAATTAAGTTAGCTTTCCAAAGAATTTTATAGAGTTAGATTTGGAGTTCTCTAAAATGAGTTATGACCAATTCATTATAGCATGTTCAGACTTAGGATTTTCAACGACTCCTTTGTTTTTCAACTTCATTTGTTGTTTTGTTTCAGCTTTGTCAATGTGTAAGGTAAGTCTACCATCAATGATGGTGGGCTAACGTTAAGTTTGTCAATGATAGCATTAATTATGGTAGGCTAGCATTAAGTTTGTCAATGATAGCCTTAATTATGGTGGGTTGGTGAAGATTTTTGAAGCATGCTTTGACAAACTTATACTTGGAGGGTTGTTCCAATGTTTTCATTTGTATTTTTTGGATTTTGGGTCTCTATTGGTCTATTTAAACTCAACAACCTTGCTATGTAAGACAATTAGAGATTAATGTTATTTGAATTTGAAAGAATTATTCTTTCTTTGGTTCTTTTGAGAACTAGTGAACTTATCAAGAATTTGCATTTTTGTGGTGTTCCAAAATTTAGACTTATCACTCACCTTCTCATCTACATCTTGAGTTGACTCATTCAAAGGTAATGGTTCGATAGTTGTATCAAAATGGAGACTAGAAAGATGGTCAGCCATAACATTTTCTGTCCCTTTATTATCTTTGAATTCTAAGTCAAATTCCTGCAAAAGTAACACCCAATAAATTAGTCTAGCTTTTGCATCTTTCTTTGTGAGAAGATATTTAAGAGTAGTATGATCTGTGAATACAATTATTTTACAACCAATGAGATAAGATCGAAATTTCTCTAGTGCAAACACTACTGCTAGCATTTCTTTTCCAGTAGTTGAATAATTCAACTGTGCATCATTCAATGTCATACTAGCATAGTAAATCACATGGGGAATTCGATCAACTCTTTGTCCTAATACTGCTCCTACTGAATAATCAGATGCATCACACATACGCTCTCATGATAAGTTTCAATTTGGGGACTAAATGATGGGTGATGATGTCAAAAGCTGTTTTAACAAGCAGATTGCATGAGGGTCTAGAAACTTTACTAAAATCTTTAATGAAACGTCTATAAAAACCAGCATGCCCAAGGACAGGTCTTACTTCTCTAACTGTTTTAGGTGGAGGAAGATTGGAAATGAGATCCACCTTGACTTTATCAACCTCAATACCTTTAAAATGACTGAGTTTTACTATACCTTGTTTTACTATTGTAACCGAGAACAATACCTTGTTTTACTATAAAATGACATTTCTCCCAATTCAATACTAAATTCTTCTCGATACATCTCTGCAGAACTAGTGTTAGATGACATAAACATTGATCAAATGAATCACCAAAAATAGAAAAATCATCCATAAAGACCTCAAGGAATCGTTCGACCATATTAGAAAAAATGCTCAGCATGCATCGTTGAAACATAGCAGGTGCATTACATAATCCAAATGGCATTCTTTTATATGCAAAAGTGCCAAAAGGGGCAAGTGAAGGTGGTCTTCTCTTAATCTTTTGGTACTATGAGAATCTAATTGTATCTTGAGTAGCCATCTAGAAAGCAATAAAATTCATGACGTGCTAATCTATCAAGCATTTGATCGATAAATGGTAAAAGAAAATGGTTGTTACGTGTGACAGAATTTAAATTTCTATAATCAATGCATACACGCCACCCTCTAGTCACTCTAGTGGATACTAATTCATTATCAGCATTGGTGACTACTGTTACTCCTGATGTTTTGGGAACAACTTGCACAGGATTGACCCATGAACTATAAAAAATAGGATAAATAATACCTGCATCTAACAATCTCTTTCATGTTACGATTTAACCGACGTTACATTTCCCTAGTAGGTTTAGCATTTTCATCAAGGTGAATGTAATGCATGCAGTCTACTGGGTTTATACCTTTTGTGTCTGCTATGGTCCATCCTAATGCTCCTTTGCAACTTACCTTTTTGTTTATCATTTAGGAAGGAAGAGATGATTACAGGTAGAGTGCTTTCTTCTCCTAAAAACACATATTTCAAAGTGTTGGGTAATGGTTTGAGCTCGCGTTTTGGTGGTGATTCTGATAATGGGCTTAGTTTCTTCTTTGATGGCGGTAGTTGTTCAACTCTTGACTTCCATTTATTTGTGTCCGTGGATGGTGCTGAGTCAAGTAGGGTGTTGACTTCCTCGACTGATCTGTCAATATCAAAATCCAAACCAAAGTGAGTTAATCATGTTTGTAAAGGGTTATCACTAAGGCTTGAAAGAAAATTGTTTTCAACTAATATTTCTATTAAATCCACATCAACAATTCCATCATCTGCATTGTGAGGTTGTTTGGAAATGTTGAAAATATTGAGCTCCATGATCATATTGTCAAAGGACAACTGCATATTTTTGATTATGCGTTGCATGTGAGCATCAGTAGTTGCCAAGAAAGGTCGGCCTAGGATAATAAGGATGTGCTTCTTTGAAACCTGCACTGGTTGAGTGTCAATTACAATGAAATCAACAGAAAAATAAAATTTATCTACCTAGATAAGTATGTCCTCCACAATAACACGCGGTATTTTTAGTGGACCCGATCTATGATTCTATAACACCATGGAGTTGGTGTAATTCGCTCGATCTAAGTTTCTGAAAATCTTGAGTAAGACAACAGATTACTAGCTCACAAATCCAATAAGCGTTCTCAATTATGTGGTTCACTATATGAGATAGTGGGGGCACAGTCTGTATTTGAGGCATTTTATGTTGGAGTATAGAACTAACATTTTTTGTTAAAAAGGCCTTTTTCTAAACATGAATGTTTCTCTTTTTAGTGCAAAGGTCTTTAAGAAACTTGGCATAAGATGACATTTGTTTTATCGTATTCATGAGTTGGTTTTCTTTCGTCGATGATGAGTCTTGACATTCATAGGTACAATCGAGTTGTTTTGTCCTTTGGCATTTCCAACTTTGTTGTGGACTTCTTTACCGTAAGATCATGGGGTTTGACCTCTCCATTACTCTTGTGGTGGCGGCACTAACCGTACACTCGCTTTAGGATTAAACCTTTGGTTGACTCGGAAATTTGCCTTTCTCAGCAGTCATTGCCAAAGTTTGAGCCCGAAGAAAGCAAGTTGCCCGCGTTTCTCGAGATTTAAAGCGGATTGGGCTTGTGAGTTGAAGCTCGCTTTAATCTCATTTCGCGGGTCATCAATAAATGCTGATTCTGTTGCTCGATTACGGAATGTATCCTCCTATGGTCTAGGTTGAGAGCTGTTTGGGTTCTTGTATGGTCTTAATGGTGGTGAGAGGCTTGAAAATTTGAGGAATTGATTGCATTGGTGGAGGTTGATCTTTGGTCATTCTGTTGGAATCCTTAAGATCATGAAAAATTGGGGTAGTCTCTCCATCCAGGGATTATATGTGTTGGAGTATGGGTTGTAATTTGATGGTTTCTTATGACACCTACAACATTGGCTTGATCGAATATGAGTCATGGTCATGTGGTTACATTGATTTAGCGATCGTTAATGATCTTGTTGTTGGAAAAGATCTTGATCATCTCTTTGACTTCTTTAATTTCCGAATTTGACTTGCCAATGTGAACCTCGTTACTCCTTAATTCTTAGTATTCACTGGTGATCAACTCCATTGTTGGGAATTATCAGTTATGTTGGAAGAAATCCCAAATCTTTAATGTACTTTTTAACATTAGCTCTCCTCCACTTATATCCATTAGCCATTCTTGTACATGCGGCAATAATCCCTCTAAAAAGTATTGGCATTGGGCCCATTTCCCGTACCCATGATGTGGACATTTCAAGAATAGCCCATTAAATCGCTCCCATGTTTCGAAAAACTGCTCGTCGTCTCTCTGGGTAAACTCTGAAATTTCCCTACGAATAGCATTGTTTTATAAAGCTGAAATATTTTCAAAAATTTTGTTACCATTTGTTCCCATGATATAATGCTATTAGCAGGCAATGTATTAAGCCATGAATGAGCTCTATCCTTTAAAGAAAATGGGAATAATCTAAGTTTAACGTTATCATCTGAAAAATTCTCGTATCTAAAAGTTTGACAACTAGCATGAAAATCATTTAGATGATTATATGGGTCTTCATTTTCTAGGCCATAGAATGTTGGGAGATAATTTAGCACACTAGGCTTCAACTCAAAACTCCTAGTAGCTACATTTGGGTATCTTATGCATGATGTGCTCAAATTAGCTAAGGGACTAAAATAGTCCTTAAATGGCCTCTCCTGTGCTTCTGATTGTTGGTTCTGAAAATTCATCTCAATTTTATTTTTAAATGCAACGTGTTTGTATATGTGAAGTGTTTTTTCCAATTCAAGGTCTAATGGTTCGAGATTAGGTAATAATGACCTTCGACCATGCATGCAAAGAACAAAAGAAATGACCATGCATGCGAAGAACAAAAGAAATGAAAAAAAAACAAATAAAAATAAAAAAGAGGGAGAAATTATTATACTAACCTTACTACGCTGTTACAATCTTACTATGAAAATACACTCAAGTGCTATAAGAAAAAAGAAATTATATGAAACAAATTAACTAAGATTAAAATAAATTACAAAGAAAGATAACAAGATAAACAAAAAATTACAAAGAAAAATAACATGAAAATTAAATTACACAAATTTAAATAAGAGAAAAAGAAATGAAATTCTAACCTTAAAATACAGATTCACTTTTTTTTTTAAATAAGAGAAAAATTACAAAAAAAATAAATATTTAAAAAAATTAATTCTACTAATTAAAATACCTACCTCCCCGGCAACGACGCCAAAAACTTGTACAAATTTTATTGAACTCGCAAGGGCACGAATTTATTGTAGAATAGATTAATGGTGATGAGTGTCGATCCCGCGAGGAGGTGGATTTTAATTGTGTGTAGAATTAATTTTGTAAGTGGGTCGTTGGATTTATGGTAAAATAATTTAAACTATCCTAGAATTTAAATTAGGGAAATTATCATTCGTATACCCTTAGTTTACTCCGTTATAAAAAATACTACAACACTTTGAGGGTGTATCAATCATCCACCCTAAGTTGACAAAATGTATCAGCCGACCACCAAACCGTTAGTTGCCGTTTAAATATGATGACGTTAGAGGGGTAATATGGTCTTTTCATAGATACAAGTGATAATTCAAGGGTATACAAGTGATAATTTAAGGGTGTACAAGTGATAATAAGAGAATTTAAGGGTATACAAGTGATAATTTTTAAGGGTAAAATCGTCAATTCATTGTAATTCCGTTAACTTTCAAACAGCGACTAACGGTTTGGTGGTCAATTGATACATTTTGTCAACTTAGGGTAGACAATTAATACACCCTCAAAGTGTTGTAGTATTTTTTATAACAGAGCAAATATAGGGTATACAAATGATAATTTCCCTTTAAATTAAAATGGCAGGAGTAAATTGAAGCGAAATATATTAAAATGACGTACTTAAGTATCTGGATCTGCATCAACATGCTCTATGGGCTAAATATTCCTTATTAGTGCCAATTAAATCATAAGAGGATTTTCCACTCCTTATGAACCACGCTCAAATAAATATGGTATTAAGGGCTTATTGTGCCAAACAATAATAATCTTGCACTAGGGAGCCGGTTTAACCAGTGCATATCTAGACAAGATTATTACTATATGTTGACGAAATCCACAAATATTAGAGGGAGAGAGAAAATAAATTTACCAAATTAAGCCATGGAACATGTTGAGACTTCACCTTCAACCCAAGCTTGAAAGAAAAGTAGTTACTCATATTTGAACTAGGGGTAAAATAAAAATTTATTAAAATACATAGAAAATACAAGATAGAGAAGGAATTACAGAAAATTAAGCTCAAAAATGGATTCAGAGGTCTCAAATTAGGGGGGGGAGCCCCCTTTTTATAGATACATTAAGTAAATCATGGCCATTCGGAGGCTCAGGATTGTGCCACATCGTCAGTCAACATTACGAGGTTTGACCACGTGGTTTGCATAGTGACGCGGTTTGAATAGTAAATAATCACATGTATGTGCATGTCTGTCATACGATTTTTGATCCTTTGAAATCTTTGCCACGTTATCAATCAATAGTACATAAGAATTTTAGCCCAATAAGATCGGGACACATCATTGGTCAATGCCATATCATCAGTCAACGCCACATAAACAATCAATGCCACATAAGTAGTCAATGCCACATCATTCATCCAATCAAATGCTGCCACGTCATAGGTCGATGCCACGTCGAATCAAATGCTGCCACGTCATCGATCAACGCCATATTATTGGACCGTATATGTGAACAGTGTCTTGCGTTTTGCTGTCTGATCACTCGTTCAATGTGAAACGATCATGATGCCCCTAAAATACATAAAATACTTAATTATAACAAAATACACATAATTAAATAATAAAAGACTTAAATACATAAAAGTAGCAATGTTAGTGAGACTTAAAGTATAAAATGACGATTTTCTCCTTTATAAATATATACTTTCCAACACTCAACACTGAGCACTTTTATGAGACTTATGAATCATGTCTTGCGAGCTTTTATTGGCAAGTTTGTTGTTGTTTATTTTTATGATATCCTCATTTATAGCAAAAACATAAACGATCATGTAGTACATTTGAAATCTATTTTAAATATTCTTAGGAAAGAAAAGTTGTTTGCTAATATGAAGAAGTACGTGCAATCCAAGAATGGCGAGTCCATGAGTGTAAATAATGTGAGAAGCTTTCATGGGCTTGCTAGTTTTTATCGACAATTTGTGAAAGACTTTAGCACATTAACCGCACCGCTTACTGAAGTAATAAACAAATATGTTGGATTCAAGTGGGGAGAAGTGTAAAAGAAGGCATTTCAAATAATCAAGCACATGTGGCAAATACTTCGTAGCAGGATGAACATAATGATTATAAGCAAACTCAACATGTGGCAAACAATCTTCCTAAGTTTTTACTTTTCATGTTCTTTTTACTGATGGCCCATAACTTAGCAGATAAAGTTTTATTCACAACTTCTGTTTGACCATCAATTTGAGAGTAACAAGTAGTTGAAAACAACAACTTAATTTCTAATAATATTTTTCAGAAATAACTTAAAAACTTAGCATCCCTATCAGAAATAATTGTCCTAGGCATACCATGCAACCTCATAATCTCCCTAAAGAATATATCAGTGATATTGGAAGCATCATACAAGTTATGTTTTGTTTTAAAAGCAATTTTTCCATGCATCTCCTTCTTTCATTCAACTCTAATGATATCCATTTTTCAGATCAGTTTTAGAAAATATACAAGATCTATGCAATTCATCAAGCATATCATCTAGCCTAGGAATGGAATGTCGATACTTTACTATTATGTTATTGATACAAAGACGATTGTAGAAAGATACTAGGATTATACTTAAACAATTATAGTAGTACTATCCGAAGCAAGCCTTGAAAATAAAGGTGTTATACTATAATAATTGTACTGACCAGAATAGGGCCTAGGCCTTTGATGTAATGGTTTTCTTAAGCATTCCTAACTAAGGGCAGCTGCTCAACCTGTTAACATATATGTTTACATATTGTTGATTTTGATGATAACAAATAAGATTAAGAATGATTAAGTTTTTAAAAAGCTCAAATTATTTTTTATACATTTTAAATAAATCATTATTTTCACATTATAAAGGTTTTATATTTAATGGAAAAATGATTTTATGAAATTGGTTGTTTTTCAAGTTTATGGTTTAATTGAAAGAGTTTTGAAAACTTTAAAATTAACAAGTATTGTTTGAAATTATGGAGAAGGACTTATTTGAAAAGTGTCATAGTGTTTTGGGCCATTTCATAATTTTATAAAGTTTGGGATTAACGAGTATTATTTAGAAATTCTGAAATTGGACCTATTTGTAAAGTTTTATAACATTTTGGGCTATAGTAGAGTTATAGAAAGTTTTGGGACAAAATAATAATTTTTGGTAAATAGTTATTTAGCGATTCTTGTATGGCTACTATAGGATTGATGAAAAGCGGTAAATCGGTTCTGGTGAACTTACTCAAAGAAAAGCGGTGGCGGATGTGACAATAGGAAGTCAGTTGCGATGAGTCACCGAAAGACGGATTTGCAAATTCGGCATACCAAATGTTCAGAAATTCAAATATTTGCTGTAACGGTAACTTGAAGCGGCTAACCGGATCCACCGTTGAATAAAAAAAATTCATAACGGCTAGTTTTTTAGGTCTAACTATAAAAATCCAAATCCAATTCATTTTCATTGTTCCCAACAAGCAAAAACAAAAGGCACACAACATAAATTGAGCTCTCATTTTGTTGATCATCAAATATTGAATCATCTTTGTTCTTCATTTTGTATATCTACTCTTTGAGAGAGTTTTTGTTGTAATTTTCAATTCCTCATCAAATTTGTGAGTGTTTAAGTGTGTGAGACACTTGAGTGAAGAGATTGGGAGATAATCTCTTTGTGGTAAAGGTTCATTGACACCTTGGAAGTCAATTATAAGCTTTTGAAGCCTTGGAAGGCTTGGATAGTGAAATCCTCAAGCTTGGTTGCTTAGAGGCGTGGACGTAGGCGGGGATAGCCGAACCACATAAAAATCCTTGAGTTTGCTTTCTCCTCTCTTACTCATTTATTATTGTGCTTTTATTGAATTTATTGTTTTCAATTTTATTAAGGCATTAGATTGGATTGTTGTGGATTGTTGTGTGATTTGATTAGGATAAGTTTTAAAACACCAATTCACCCCCCCTCTTGGGTTGCACACTTGTATTTCACAACCAAGCAACAAATTACCACCCTAAAATGTACGCATTCGCTTGGGATAAATTTATACTCAGATCTCAATCCTATATTTTTCTCTTCCACGCCGTCCATAGGCAAGCCTGATTGTCAAGGGAAAGGCTCCTGAATTACAAACCATATTCTAAAAAGTGACTGCCTCTTGCTTGGTTGTGATTCGAAATAGAGGAGCGGTTTGATGCTTCCATCTCTCTGTTAGGAGTTTGGTGAGGTAAGACCCAAATAAGGACTTATGGCAATAGTTTAAGTTGGCTTAGTAGCTGAGCTAACAGGAGTAAAACATTTTTTTAGAGATTGTGAAATTCTGAACCGAAGAGATTCACCCATAATAGATAAGCGGGCAAGACAAGAGAAGCCAATAAAAGACATTAATCTTATCGCTTGACTAGTATATCAAACCAAAGACAAGATGAGCAAGCAAGTCTATTTGAACAAGGTACTAATACAAATACTGTCGGGGTAAGCCAATGGGATACCAAGGGGCTAAGGCAATCCGATAGAAAGATGTCTTTCTTTTGTGCTTTTAGTAAAGCTTCTGTTACTTGAGTCACAGAACCCGAAGAAAAGACTTCATCAGCATATGATAAAACCTAAAGATAATAAACGAAGATACGAGCCTGAAGTGTCTATAAGCTTGAAGCATATAAGGGTAGTGAGTCCTTATTAGTATCAGTAATAGTACAATAAAGCTCTAAAAAACAAGATATTAATCTGCGGTGAGGATCTAACTTGTCTAAAGACTCCAAAAGATCACATAGAAAGGAGATTGTTTGATCTACTAATAACATTATAAGAACAACAACTATACTGGCATTGATTTTGCCTAAGCAAAATCAATTTTTAAGAAATAGTGATCCATACTCTCTATCGAGGGGCTTGGACCAAACCAATATCAAATATCTCTGTGGGGACTTAGGCTTGTGGCACCCCCTATCTCTTAAGGGTTGTCCTTAATAAGTATCTCTTTCTTTCTTCTCAGGCACAGTAGCATTCCTTGATTCAGGCACAATGTCTTCGATAAATCGTTGTCTCAATCTCATCCCATCTCAGGGTCTATGGGTTAGTCACCTTAGTCTAGTGTATTAGAAAATTTATCTTTTTGAGACATAAGGAATTAAACTCAGCCTTAATATATGAGCAAGGTCAAGTCATAAAACCAAAGCGAATCTCGTTCAACCCAATCCTTGAGCTTCTTTAAAACCTTGTGACTCTCATCCAATCAAGTCCGAAATCAAACACTGAAACTAGCCCGGGTTAAGCAGAGATCAAGGGATGAGAGCTTTCGAGTTCAGGAATTATACATCCTTTATCTGTGAGTCGAGAAAGATTTCCATCGCTAAGGAACTGGAAAATAGGAATCTAAGTTCAAAGAGAAGGAAAACCCCTCAATAGAAAGAGTGAGACTATACCTTTATCTATTAAAGACTGGTTTAGAGGGTTCCAAAAATTTCTTCAATATAAGGGACATTAAACCATAGATTTCCCTATCTACTTCCCCGTTACTTCTTACCAAGGCATACCAAAGATTTTAGGAAAGACATATTGAAATGGAAGTTCGAGGAGTAGGCGCCCGATCAAACGCCTTACGTGATAGGGGCTTCAAGATTCTGAGCTTTAAGAATAGTAAGAAGCTGTGCTTACCAGAATAGTTTGTCAATCAATAATTTTTTAACTTTCTTAACTTGCTTTACTTATCGCTACTCACCTAAGCACCTGGAACAAGATCTTACAGTTATGTCACACCTAAATTCCTTCACTTTAACTAGTGCTATCGGAAGAAGTTTTCTATTTACCTAACTCGTTGTGTGGTACCCTAAACTCACAAGGCTAGGTCTTACACCCGAAAAGAGTGTTTCAGTTTACCTATCTTAACTTATCTAAATAGGTTATCAGTACTAATAGGAAAAAAAATACTTACTTACCATTCTAAAATGAAAGTCTCATCTTGTTCACATTACAGGCAATAGAAGAGTCCTATTGAATTCTATTCTAGTCTTAGTTTTGACTCAGTGGTTAAACAAGCAGTGGATGTACAAAGATTAAAAGAGATCTCATAAGTTACGTTAGGATAAGGTTTTTGAATTCATAGATTTGTCCACTTCGCTCTCAAGCTGTCCATCAAGCGTGGGTTTAGTACCAACAAACTAATACTGAAGCATAAGAACATTATTTATGGAGGAGAGGTAATATATAAAATTCACTCACCAATATTTTGATTTTGATTAAGAAACTAATCGATGATATAAGTTCCAAGCACTCATAAAGGGTTCGAGAGGACTTTGCTTTGCGTGGAAAGAAGTCTGATATCCACTGGTCGAGGAAATAAAATAAAATTTCTACCCCGGATGAACTGTTTTTGCCATTTTGATCCCCACCACAAGGCAAGTAGGTTTCCTTGGTTAAGAAACTCTTCTTCTTTTCAGTATGAAAGGAAGATTGGGGCATTATCGTGTGACAAAAAATGAAGTTTTTTTGAATTGGAGCTTTGATTGGCCAAGCGTTAGCCTTCCATTGGTGACTCATCGGACTACGTTTTTACTCTGCCATTCGACTCATTCACCTCATTTTTTTTAATAGAATGGAAGGAGAGGCACAAATGGATTTATTGGGAGTAGGAGAATTCTAAATTGAAAAAAGAATTGTCTAACAAAGCAGTCTACTGCACCAGAGTTACATTAAAACCCACAACAAAAGCGCCTAAAAAATAGACAAGAAAGGACAACTAAAATCAATGGTCAGAATCATCTTTATTACTCCCAAAGGAATCATTATCCTGCATTCTTTCACTTTGTTAAAGTCATATTCCAACAACGTGTTAGAATACCTGACATTAATTTTGGGAATCTGATTAGCTTTTGACATCAAAGTACATAAACTAGAAGTTTAAAGTAACTAAAGTTGGTAATTAACCAAATGAGCGATGTCTACATAAAGTTAGAAAACCAAATCCTACACTATAAATGCTGTGGTGACGAATGAGCACGCACTTTGCATATTTCAACATTGAACATGTGCCAATGAGACCTAACACAAAGGCAAATGTCCTAACCAATCTCACGACAGGAGGAGAATCCATGACAGTGCATAAAAAACGAAATCAGCCACTACTTAACACCTATGAAATAAGCTAAACAACTAACAAAACAAGCATTGAAGAGCACTCACTAAGTCAGAGGAAATCATAGCACACATACCAACCCTTTTTCTTAGCCACTCCCGGGCATCTCTTCGGGTGAACAGTGTGTCTTCTGACGGCTCTCTCAGGTGTTTAGTATAGGTGAAACAGCAATGGTATAAAGTATACCACTGGTACAACAGGCATAAGACTTTCTGATACACAAGATCCTACAAGAGGCGAGTGTAGAGCATACTTGTCACCAAGCCAGATAGAAAATGAAGTATTCAAGTCGATCTGTGATCCTTATTGGAAGAATAGAAAGAAGAAGATATTTAGCCACTCCATGACGGTCTATCAAAGGAAGCTCTCACTGAGGGCTCTTTATATGTCCATCCTCTACTCAGTCATTTCGGGTTAAGAAAAAGCCTCCTACAAGGAATCGAAAAACTATACAATAGTGGAAAGATACCAAAGAAAGCTCTTACACACTTCCTTCATGTTCTTCCCTTTTCAAGAACTAGAAAAACTGAAACTACACATGAACTCATGCTTTCTCTCACGTATCTTTTTTTCCATCAATTTATTAACCACCTTTGAAGTTCCTTTGTCTCCTCCAGTTTACTCTTATAGGCTGGCCAGTTTATAATGGTTGCATTGGACATAAAATCAATCTAATGCTCAATCCCGCGCATCGAAGGTAAACCATATAAAGTTTCCTCAGGAAAGACATTCTTATAATCCTATAAAACAGAAGTAATAGAACTAGACAAGGTAGTAGGGCTAGGCAAACAGTGTGATTTTTGCCGAACCAAACTAAATTTAACTGAAAAAACTTAATTCGGTTCAATTCGGTACTATGGCCAAAAGCCAAATGGTTTGAAATTATAACAACCGATTGGTTTATATTCGCTTTAGTTCAAAACCGAACCAAACCAAAAAATCAATTGATTCAATACAATTATTTACAAATTATTTGAATCAAAATTCAAAAATATAAAAACCTAAATCCCAAATTCCCTTTTTTGAAATCCTAATTTCGTAACCCTAATTCCAAAACCTAAATTCTAAAATCCAGCTATCATTAGTGTTTCCATTGCTGGATCGGTGACTCGTGGCTTCTCCCTGAGTCCCTCGCCTCACTGTCAGCAGTGGCATAATCGTTCAAGTACGGTCACGCCGTCATAAACTCAGTCTCTCATGGTTTTACAACCTCGATCTCTCACGCGTTCACGAACTCAATCCCTTACAGTTAGCGATTGCTGCTCGTTAATATGTCAGCCCTTCAACTGTCTGTCATCTTCAGTCTTCGAGCCTCACAATTCTAACTGCCACTCGTCTTCTCTCATCACTCACACCTCATGGTCTACCTCTCGCTGGTCTAAACCACCTGCCATCAGCCCGTCGTCTTTAATCTTCACTGCTGCAGGTGCTTTTTTTTAATTTATGTTGTGGCCTTTGTGTTTGTTTTCTTGTTCTTTGAATTGAAGCTTATGTGGGATTGAATTTGTGGTGGTGTTGGCGTATATCAGTTGCTGGAAGTTTCGAATTGTACATTGAGCAAATATAATGGGTAATTGGATATGGCCAGTGCAAGTGAAATAGATGTATAATTGTATATTGTGAGAATATTGATATGTAAACATTAGATTATCAACACCCTTCATTGCCTTCGGAATTTAGATATAGAGAATATCATTTGGTGGTTGAAGTTACTTAAATATCTCATTATTATTATGTTAACTAGTTGAATTTGAATTGCCAATGCCATAATCATGCAATTGTAAACAAATATTGCCCCATAGAAAAGAAAATTCAGGAATAGATTTTAAATTAGTTAGCATAATTGTGAAGTGAATTAAAGTTATTTCAATTTTTTTCATTGAAAGTAAATCAAATTATTAAATAAATCATGATTGCTTATTTCTTTTTATTTCATTTATTTTAGATGTCTAACTATTCAAGAGTTCAAGACTACCTTGATTGTGTAGTCGATGATTTTAAGCATAAAGTTGAAGTTCAAGTTGATGATAATGATAATGATTGGGCAACAATTGTCACTCATGGAAACAAGCAGAAAAAGTCATCATCATCAAAACCACCGCTACTAAGGAAAAAAATGGCACTAGACTTCTAAATAATGATACAAAGTGTAAATGCAACTCGTGGTCAAGAACTTAAATGTAGTGCGATCGAAACGGGACTAGCACTTTGAGAACTCATAGCCACGAAAGATGTCAAAAGTTCAAGGACTTTCAAAAAGACCAAACAACATTAACTCAAGATGTTGGTAGTGATGAAGTTGTAGTAAAAGGATTTAGTCAAGAAGCTTACAGATGGGCAACCGTGAAATTGATTGTTCATAATGCATTACCTTTTTCTATTGTGTAGAATCCGGGTTTTGAGTATTTTTGTAGTATTGTAGCTCCAAGATATCTTCTCCCATAAAGAAAAAGCATTAGTAGAGATACTCTTGAGATGTATTTAGAGGAAAAGACTAAGTTGAAGAGCTTATTGGCAGGGAATAAGCAGAAAGTACCTTTGATCACGGATATTTGGACTTCCATTACAACAGCTAGCTACATGGTCGTCACAGCTTACTTTATTGACAAAGATTGAAACTTACATAGGAAGATTATCATTTTTAACACTGTTAATGATCATTTATCGGAGACGATTGGCAAACAACTTGAAAAATGTTTAATTGACTGGGGTATCGAGCGAGTGTTTAGATTATTTGCATGTTCATTGTTGTGCACACATATTGAATTTGACCGTTACTAAAAGGGTTGAAGGAATTGGAGCAGAGTATAGTTAGTGTTTGCAATGCGGTGAAGTATGCGAGATCTTCCACTACCAACATGCATGCATTTCAAATTCGTGTGCAACAAAAGAAGATTAATTGTTGAGGAAGTGCGATTTTGGATTAACCCACTAGGTGGAATTCTACATATTTCATATTGAATCTGACATTGAAATTTAAGCGACATTTGATCAAATAGCACGAAGATAAGCTATCTTATTTCAATGAAAAAGAGGGTGGGAAGAAAAAAAAGGAGGGGCCGCCATTGTACAGTGATTGGGAGAATACTCGTTGCATAGTTAAGTTATTAAAGACTTTTCATGATGCGACTTTGCAATTTTCTTCATTTTTGAAGGTAACATCAAATCTTTATTACATTTTTTTAATTTTGATATATAGTAATATGATTAAGTTAACTTTAGCTTTATTAATATTATTTTTTTAGGTGACATCAAATATTTTTTACATTTTGATTGAACAATCTTTGGGATAGTTTTTTGGGTTTTATGGTAATTAAAATAAAGGAAAATTTTGATAAGTATTAGGATGGTTGTTTCAAGATAAATAAGTTGTTGATTGTCGCTTCCGTACTTGGTCCACGGGGAAAAAACAAAATTCACAACACATTGCTTTAATAAATTATATGCAAATGTGTTGAGATGAAGGAAATGGTCAAGAATTTTTTATTAAGCTTTATGAGTCTTATAATGCACAATAGAAACCAGGTGGAAGTGGGAGTGCAAGCCGACGCACAAGCAAAAGCCAAAATTTAGTTATTGGAACTGGAAGTAGTTTGAATTTTTAGGATTTCGGTGATGATGATGATGTTATGATTGAGTATCCTTTCTCCGAATTTAGTAAAGTGGTTGCAGTTAGTGAAGGTAGCCCGGAGTTGTCAAATGAGTTGGATCTTCACGTGATGAAGAAGACTGAAAAAATTGTAAAAAGTAATTTAGGCACTAAATTTTATATTTTATTATGGTGGAGGTGAATAGTGCCAATTATCCAATCTTGTCAAGTATTGCAAGGGATGTTCTTGCTATTCTAGCATCTATTGTTGCCTCTGAGTCCGCCTTCAGTACTGGAGGTCATATACTAGATCAGTATAGAAGCTCTTTGACTCCAGACATGGTTAAAGCATTGGTATTGTTTCAGAATTAGTTGCGGACTTCTCTTTTCGTGGACACAACAACAGACCTAAACAAATTAGTTAAAGACAAATGAGTTTATGGATCAACTTGCGGAAGGTATATTTTGTAAAACTTTAATTTAAATTTACTTTTTAAATATTATCAACCTTATATAATTCGTTTAATTTTAATCTAAGTTTATTTTTTAAGTCATACTAACCTTGTTCAATTTGTCCAATTTTTTTATATAGAACTTCATAAATCAACAACGGCTGACCAACTTTGTAGGTCAACATGAAAATTGTAGTTGAACATAAACCATTTTTATGTAATTAAATTGATATATTTATTTCTTAATTATTAACAAATAAATTTTGATATAGGTGATGTGGATGGCGGATGAAGTTGCAGTTGAACATAAACTTTATTTTATTTAGTTTAATTATTCAGTGCTTTGGATCGCTTTGAAAGTTTGAATTTTGATGTAGGTGATGTGGAAGGTGGATGAAGTTGTCGCTTGTGTTATGGTGGAGTTTTATCAAATGTCAATGTAGTATTGTAGACTTGTTGTGTTTTATTTTTCTTGTTATGAACTAATAATTTGTAATAGATTTTAAATTTAGGTGTGTTTTTGAATTGTGACTATTTTGTATTGGGACTTTTGTTATTTTTTTTTTTTTACTTGAAGGCTTTGTATTTGTTTATTTATATCTAATGTTACTATGTGTGTATAGTGTAGTTCAATAGTTGGTAGTTAGTGTAGGTGTAAACTATAAAATTCGATTTGTGTTCAGGTTCAAACCGAAAAATGCCAATCGGTTTCGGTTTGGTTCGGTTCAAACCGAAAAATGCCCACCCCTACAAGGTAGGGCCAAGTTCGTTAATGTTTAAATATGCCTTTTTGCATAAAAATAAAATCATTGGCTAATGCGAAAGCATTGTTCTTTTTATCTCACTCGCTCTTGCATAGAAATTCTTGTGTTTTCCTTATGATTTTCTCTCAATGGCTGCATTCTTCTTTTCCTTTTCTTTCTCATTTTTCTTAGCCTCCCTCTGATAGTCTTTAATACCTACTTGTTCACTCGCACCTCACCACTATTATTCTACCACTATAAATTGAATGTTCATGGATATTTAAGTGTCAAAGCTAACTTCTCCACCATGATAGTACTAACAATATTAATACAACATTCTTCATCAATAATCATACTACACACTTTATCTTAAATATAGAAGCTAGTATGAAAAATGTTTTCTCATTGCACTGTTTCGTCTTCTTTTACTTGCATACTAAAAAATCTCCTACCTTTTAAAGTCAATTCCCCTAAGGCTTTATACTCTTTATCTTCAATGTCCTCTAAAGGTGCATTTCATTATCCTATGTTTCATCTTTAGTTACAATCTCTCCATTGTCTGCAACACCATAACTTTCTTATTTACACATTCACTTGCTATGTGTCCCCTGCCTTTACATTTAAAATATTTAATATCACGATTCCTAGTAGTGGAAGTCACGGTGCACTGTGGTGAATTATGTTTAGAGGACTCGGATCTTGGCTTAGGTGCGATGAATGCTTGTGGTCTCTCGTCTTGCTTTAGCTTAGCTTCAGGAGTAGAACTCGAGCTTGGGCCAACACGAGTTTACCACTTTCTCTTGAGTTCTTACTCGATCTTGATGGCTTTGTGGACCATCTCCTCATCTCCATATAATGTTGTAACTTAACAATATTTGCAATCTCCCCGATTAAGGCCATTCAAGAATCGTGCCATGGTAGCGTTTCTATCCTCCTTCACATTCGCTCTAATCATGGCAATCTTTATAACTTTGTAATAATCCTTTATGCTTCAGGTACCCTGTGTAAGACTTTATAATTTTTGGTATAATTCTTAGTAATACTTGTTAGGTACAAGACTCCTTCTTATCAACGACTTCATTTTATCCTACGTCTTAACTAGGTGTTCCCTATTTCACCTCTTGTTTATAACAAGCTGACCCCATCCAATAATAGCATAGTCAGAAAACTCCATCACAATAGTTGTGGCAATCAAACCTGAACTCCATTTCATTTCCAGTCAAGGTATCCTTCCAAGTTTGATTTACCTTGGAAAGATAGGATCTTCATCTTTATGCCACTCGAATCATCATCTTAGTTCTTAGCTCTCCTCCCCTTCATCATACTCATCCTTATAGTAGTCATCAATCTCTTCTCTAGCCGGAACTCTCTTCCTCCTACGTGGTTGTGTAATACGTTATGGCTACCCGCATGCATTCTCTACTTGATCGAATGCTTATGTAGTGCTCTAATTCAGTCCTTATCATCTGTCTCATCTCCTCTATCATGGCTTGAATTTGTAAATTTTAAATGGCTGGTTGTTGAGCCATTTCCTCTACATTTCATTCCTACTATTGAGCCTTTACGTGTTTCACTCAAGAAAATGATTCACTTAATTTCACCCGTGAGTCACTCAAATTAGATGGCTTCCACCATCGAATAAGCTCACACTTACTTGACTTTTTCCACTCGTAGTAATTCTCACTCAGTTCTTATCAAACGAATCAAACCAATATCAAGATTTCAACAGCAATTTGTAAGGATTATACCAAGGAGATTTAGATTTCAAAAGTAAGAATTCAATGAACATGTATGACAGGTTTCGGAAACACAAATTATCAAACTTTTGAGCAAAAGGAAATTTTCATGTTATAAGTTAAAACCAATTTGGGGCTCTCTAAGACACTAATAAGGGAAAATGAACAAAAAAATTTAAGCAGAGTTCGTGGACTCTTTTTTTTTAACTCTCACTATCCTCTTGTTTCTTTCTTCTCTTGTTTCTTTGTTTCCTTTTTTTCCTTTGGAATCCTCTTTTTTTTTTTCAGTATGAATCAGTATAGAAGTCTAATGAAACTAAAAAATTAGAACAAGAATCATAACTCAATGAATTAAAACAAAGAGAAACAAAAATTCTAGAAATGGTGCAAAATTCAGCCAAAAAACGTTTTAGGGATGTTCAAAACTTAATTTGAGACGATAAGAATTAAGACTTATGATTAACATGAATAAAAATTTAAAATATTGGATACGCAAAACCTAGTCATAACCTCGATCCATTACCAAATAATATGAACCCTACTAATGTTAACATAAATATTTCTTTAATTTTGATTTTGATGATAACAAACTTGATTAAGTGTGATTACTCTTTTAAATGAAGTAAGCTTATGATATTTAATTATTTTCTTATTAATGTTTTAAAATTGAAAAGTTTTGAGAATTTTGAAACTAGCGAATATTGCTTAAAGTCTGAAAATGGAAGCTTTTATAAGGTTTTAGGTTATAGTACTATTTTATAAAGTTTTGGAGCCAAACTGTTATTTTGCAAAATAGTTCACTGCAGCAGTTACTGTCGCAAACGGCTAGCCGACATAGAGCAGAATTGAATATTAGCCTCTGGATACTAACGGCGATCCAACATACTAATAACGGATCGCCGACATTGAACAGAATTGAAAGATTAGCCTCTGGACACTAACGGCGATCCGACATCTTCATAATGGCAATCCGACAATTTGAAAATTCAGCCTAACTGTCATATTGACCAAGTTAACGGCGATCCGACAGTGAGTAGACAGTTTATAACGGCTAGTTTTCGGCTTCAACTATAAATAAGCTCATTTGAATTCAAACAAAGGATGATCACAACACTTCCATTGAGCTTTTATTTAAGCAAACAATCTTCATAAAGCTTTAAAACACATTTTTGCTTTATTTTATTCACACATTGGGTATTGAGTTGTAATCTTAAATATTGTATGAGAGAAAAACATTTCATAATCTTTTCTTTTAAGTGATTATAAGTGTTGGGATACACTTGGGTTAAGAGATTGGAGATAATCTCTTGTTGTAAAGGTTTATTGACACCTTGGAAGTCAATTGTAAGCATTTAAAGCCTTGGAGGCTTGCTTAGTGGAATCCTCAAGCCCGGAAAGCTTGTAGGCGTGGACATAGGCGAGGTTGGCCGAACCACGTAAAAATCTTCGTGTTTGAATCTCTCTTTCCTTATCTTTTTATATTGTGATTGTTTTATTAGTTATTACTTTGAATTCCTTTTAGATTTGCATTAAGTTTTGCTCTTGGGTTGCATAAATAGAATTACATTTGGTATTAGAGCAAGGTTCTCTTTTTAAAACTTAACCGTCTAGAGTAAAAGATCCATGGCAACCTAAAATGACTCAATCTTTAGGGAAGGACAGTCCACAACTAGACCACCTTTCTTTGATGGAAATGACTACCCATATTGGAAAACTAGGATGAGAATTTATTTGCAAGCACTAGATTATGAAATTTGGGAAGTTGTTTGTGATGATCCATTTATGCCTTTGACTAAAAATGAAGCCGGGTAAGATATTCCAAAACCTTCACGGGATTGGAATGAATTAGAAAAGAGGAAAGCCTTTCTAAATTCCAAAGCTATGAATGCCTTGTTTTGTGTGCTAGATAAAAAAGAGTTTCATAGAGTATCTAGTTGTGAAAGTGCTCATGAAATTTGGCACAAACTTGAAGTTGTCTATGAAGGCACAAATCAAGTGAAAGAGTCGAAAATTAGTAGATACACTCGACAATATGAGTTGTTTCAAATGGAACAAAATGAGAATATGTACTCTATGTATACTAGATTTACGGACATAGTGAACACCCTTGGAGCCCTATGAAAGACCTTCTGCAATAGTGAGAAAGTTAAGAAAATCATTAGGTCGGTACCTAAGGAATGGAGACAAAAAAGGACTGCTATCGAGGAAGCCAAAGATTTAAATATTTTACCTATTAATGATTTAATTGGTCCTCTTATTTCTTATGAAGCAGATTTGGCAGCCGAAAGAGGAAATGAGGAAAAGAAGAAAAGCATTGCTCTCAAAGCCTCAAAATATGAGAGTGATAGGGAAAGTGAACCGGATGATGAAGAGTTAGCTAATGCTAGCAAGGAGGTTCAGAAAGTTTTTCAAGAAAACCGGTGAGCGAAGAAAATTTAGAAACTTCAAGAATCAAAAGGAGAACAAAGAGTTAATCACATGCTCTTGCCGGCCCACATAAGATTGGAGTGCCCACTTATTAACAAACTCAAGAAGAAAGCTATGGTTGCAACTTGGGATGATAGTGATAAAGATTCAATTGATGAAGAAGAGTCACAAGAAGTATCAAACCTAGCACTTATGGCAATAGGAGATGATGATTATCTCAATGAGATAAGTGATCCTACCTATGATGAATTGTATGATGCTTTTAAAGAATTGCATAATGAGTTGATGAAGATTGGTAAAAAGAATGTATATCTTAGAAAGGAAATGATGAAGCTCAAAAGTGACAATGAATCCCTAAATGCAAAAATTACATGCCTAGAAGTAGAAAATAAAGTATTGCATGATAGAGTTGAATTACAAATGAAAAACCTAGCACCTTACATGAGTATTTACAATCACACATAGATGATTTGAAAAATGAAAAGAGCAATGAGTTAAAAGAGATTTTTTTAAAATTTATAAATGGGCGAAAGATGTTGGATAACTTGCTCAGCTCACAAAAATGTGTTTTTGATAAAGGACGACTTGGCTATAAGCCTAATTTGAAACAAAAATATTATAAGAACTATTTTGTGAAGAGTACATCTCTTAATAATCAAGTTGTATGTCATTATTGTAATCAAGATAGACATATGAAAAACAGGTATCCAGTGAAAAGAAATGCATATTTTGGTGTGAAATGTATTTGGGTTCCAAAATGAACCATTCCTAACACTCAAGGACCCAAAAAGTTTTGGGTACCTAAGACTTAAGATTTTCTCTGCAGGGCCTCAAGAAGAAGAAAAATAAATGGTTCTTGGATAGTGGTTGTTCGAGATACTTGATCGGAAACTATGCATGATTTTCAAGTTTCACCAAAATAAAAAACAGTGGAGATGTTTCTTTTGGAGATAATTCAAAAGGAAAGATTCTTGGAATCAGAAATGTCGGTAAAATTTCATCAACCTTAATTGAAAATGTATGTTTGGTTGAAAATTTAAAACACAACTTGATTAGTATTAGTCAATTGTGTGACAAAGGTTATAAAGTAGTTTTTGATAAGTTTAGATGTATTATTGAAAATGCATGTGATGGAAAGATTTTATTTGTTGGAAATAGATGTGGTAATGCTTATACCATTGACATAGAAGTTGCTTCTACTCATGATAAATGTTTTTCAGCATTGCATGATGATGGTTGGTTATGGCATAGAAGACTAGGACATGCAAGCATGGATTTAATATCAAAGATTTCCAAAAACGATTTGGTTTTCAAAAGGATAGAATTTGTGAAGCATGCCAATTTGGCAAACAAATCAAAACCTCATTTAAAATTAAAAAACATATTTCTACTTCAAAACCTCTTCAACTAATTTATATAGATTTATTTGGACCTTCAAGATATGCTAGCCTAAGTGGCAAGTATTATGTTTTTGTAATTGTTGATGATTTTTCAAGATATACATGGGTATTATTCCTAGCAAATAAGGATGATGCTCTTGATGGTTTCAAAGCATTTTGTAAGAAAGTTCAAAATGAAAAAGGATATTGTATTGCTTGCATTAGGAGTGATCATGGTGGAGAATTTGAAAATCATTCATTTGAAAACTTTTGTAATGATTTCGGCATTGAGCATCAATTTGCATCACCTAGGGCTCCACAACAAAATGGAGTTGTTGAGAGAAAGAATAGGTCAATTCAAGAAATGGCTAGGACTGTGTTGAATAAAAACTCTTTGCCCAAATATTTTTGGGCCGAGGCCGTCAACACCACTTGCTATGTTTTAAGTCGAGTGTTAATTAGACCTAATCTCAATAAAACTCCATATGAGCTTTGGAAAGATAGAAAACCCAATATTGGTTATTTCAAAGTTTTTAGATGCAAATGTTTTATTTTGAACACAAAAGATAACCTTGGAAAATTTGATCCAAAATCTGATTTTGGTATATTTCTTGGGTATTCAAACTCAAGCAAAGATTATAGAGTTTATAACAAAAGAACTCTAGTTGTGGAAGAATCTATGCATGTTACGTTTGATGAATCTAATCCCTTCTCTGCAGAGAAAGTTGTTGTTGATAATAATGCAGATGAAGAACTACAAGAAGAGTTATCAAAGGATCACCAAAAGGCTGCATCACAAGAAAATCAAGAGGAGTGACACGAAGAAACAAGTGCAGAACAAAATCAAGGTATTTCTCAATCACTCCCCAAGGAGTAGAGGTATGTTCTTTTCACCCTAAGGATGCAATTCTCGAAGATCCTTCACATGGTGTAACAACTAGATCATCTTTTAAAAATACTTGTGAGCATGCTGCATTTATTTCTCAAATTGAACCAAAATCTTTTGCGGATGCGGAAAAAGATGAATCTTAGATTATGGCAATGCAAGAGGAGTTAAATCAATTCGAGAGAAACAATATGTGGAAATTAGTTCCTAAACCAGAACATCAATCCATTATACCCACTAAATGGGTATTTAGAAATAAAATGGATGAGTCTGGAGTGGTTGTAAGGAATAAAGCTCGACTAGTGGCTCAAGGTTACAACCAAGAAGAATGAACTGATTTTGATGAAACTTTTGCACTTGCAGCTAGATTAGAATCCATAAGGATGCTCTTAGCATTTGCATGTCATAAAGATTTCATTTTATTTAAAATGGATGTTAAAAGCACTTTCTTAAATGGTTATATTATGGAGGAGTTTTATGCGAAACAACCTCCTGGTTTTGAAAATGAAAAATTTCCAAATCATGTATATAAGCTATCTTAAAGCATTGTATGATAGGGTTAAAAATTTCTTATTAGATAACGGTTTTTCGATGGGTAAAGTGGATACTATTCTCTTTGTTAAGCATAAGAACCAAGATATACTTGTTGTTCAAATATATGTTGATGATATTATCTTTGGTTCTACTAATGAGTCTTTGTGCAAGGAATTTTCGTCTTGTATGAGTAAGGAGTTTGAAATGAGCATGATGGGAGAGTTGAAGTATTTCCTTGGACTACAAACAAAATAAAATGATGAAGGAATCTTCATAAATCAAGCCAAGTATGTGAAAGACTTACTTAAGAGATTTGGCATTGATGACTCAAAAACCAAAAATACTCCGATAAGCACAACAACCAAGCTGGTCAAAGATGAAAAAGGCAAAGAAATGGATATTAAAATGTATCGAGGTATGATTGGATCTTTACTTTATTTAACTACAAGTAGACCCGATATCATATTTAGTGTATGTTTGTGTGCAAGATTTCAATCATGTCCCAAGGAATCTCATTTGCTTGCTGTAAAATGAATTTTCCGTTATTTGAGTGGAACTATAGATCTTGGCCTTTGGTATCATAGAGGAACTCATATAGATTTAACATGCTATTTGGATGCGGATTTTGCCGGTTGTAAAGTTGATAGGAAAAGCACTAGTAGAACTTTCCATATCTAAAGTTGATAGCAAGAAACAAAATTTTGTTGCACTTTCAACTGCCGAAGCTGAATATATAGCTGCAAGGAGTTATTGTGCACAAGCTCTTTGGATGAAACAAACACTTAGAGACTATGGCATTAAGCTTGAACAAATTCCTATTAAGTGTGACAATACTAGTGTTATAAATCTTTCAAAGAATCCCATTCAGCACTCTAGAACCAAGCATATAGAGATTAGACATCATTTCTTGAGAGATTATGTTCAAAAGGGTGATATTGCATTGGAGTTCATTTCTACGGAAAAACAACTTGCCGATATTTTTACAAAACCTCTTTGTGAAGATCAATTTTCAAAAATTTGACATGAACTTGGGATGATGAAATTTTCACATTAACATTTCTACTAATGTTATTAAGTCTATTGAATTGATTGATTCATGATATTGATGATTTAATATCCATGAAATGCTTAAGAGTGATATACTAGTGGTGTGTATGTATGTTTAATTACGTGTATGAATTAATTATTTTAAATACATGTATGTTCACGAATTTTTCATTAAATGGCCTTAAAACGTTTCTGGATCAATGAAATGATCTTGAAATGTAGTATATGTAGGCCAAATATTGAAATAGATGTGCGAAATCATAAGTGGTAGAAAATAGATTGCCGTTATATCAATTAATGGCTAACCGTTTTCAGGTAGAATCCTAGGCAAGCAATCTAGACACTGTCAGTTCGCCGATAACGAAGATAACGGCTCGCCGTTTGAAAGTCATGCTTATTGGATGCTGTCGGTTCACCGACATCTCAGTTAACGACTCACCATTTGCAAGAAAATTTTTGACAAGCTCTCTGGACGCTATCGGTTTGCCGATATCCCCATATAACGGCTCGCCGTTTGGAAGAAAAATTTTTGTCATCCTTACGATAATGATTCGCCGTTATGATGCGATAAGTGAACAGTTCCTTCTTCTCATTTCTCACGATACTTTTCTCTCTCTTCTCTCTCGACCCGGCGGTCACCTCACAATTCTCTCTCAAATCCATCACTTTTCTTGTCATTTCTCACCCAAATCGACCCATTCAAGCGATCCTTATCCTTTTTAGAACCATTCTAATCGATTAAAACTCGGATTTGCTTGAAATTTTGAAAATCCCAAATTGAAACCCTAGAACCAATGACTTGTTCTTAGTTATTTTGACAGACTTTCTTGACTTTCCATCACATTTCAAATTCAAATCACTATACACTTTAAATTGCTTTCTACCGATTTTATTTTTTCCACACTCATCCATGGCTACACGACCGAGGCGTGCCCGAACCAAGCAAGCTGCTCCAAGCAATCCTAACCCATCCAGACCTCCATCTCAGAACTTCGAAAGTCTCCATTTTCCCAATGCTCAAGCTGCTCGAAGATTCCACGACAAGTTCATGGGAAAACCGGTAACTCCTTCCTTCTTCACATTACTAAATTCTCATAGATTACTATTTGTGGTAGCAATATCTCTCAAAAGCTTAGTCAGTGGAATGAGGTTTTGAGTATAGAAGAACATGTTTATAAAAACCTTGTGCGTGTATTTTACTCCAACATGGATCTCTCTGCTACCCGGCGAGTTGAAATTATTACTTCCGTAGGAGGGATCCGAATTGAGTTTGATGAGGTTGATTTTTGTAGTATTCTTGGCATTCATTATGGGGTTTAGATATTTATACTACTGAAATAGCTTGAATATAATAATTTCAGACATGTGGATGGTGTCACGGAACATTTGTAGGCGTCGGGATCTTTCCAGATGACACATGCTCTATGTCCTTAGGTCTTAACTTCTCCCGTTCAAGTTCGCATACTTATAGTATACTACTGACATGGTCACACTGAAACAGTCGCTGGTGAGGTCACTCGACTTGATGTTGGGTTATTAGATTCTGCTTGATTAAGTGGGCGACATGTGAGCCTCTTATACAATATGTTATCCACATCGATGTGACCAACCGATCTACAACCTATGGCGTCATTACTCGGAACTTGAGGTACTTTAATGTGCCTCTTCTTGAGCTTGTTTATGTTGAGTGTTGTAAGCTGGGTAGAGATTATTTACGCTATAGGATTCTTGAAATCACGGAGTGGGAGAAAACAAAATCCTCTAAGAATGAAGACACTTTGATGCCCAGGATGAGTTATCGATTTTACTTGGAGCTAGACCTCGTGCTTGCGGCAGCTGACTTCATCTCAGCGGTGAAACTGCGAGCCTTACAGCCGGCCGACCAGTCCGGCCTGTGAGGCACTTTCGGGTTACGATGATCGCATCCGAGCTCTTTGTGAGTGGATGTACTCTCTCAGCAATGAAATCAATTTTGAGTCTTTTCGTGATTTTCTACCGGCAGATGGAGCTACTTATTTGGAATGACGTATTCTGCGTCATCTTGTTTATGACCCCGACAATTTCTCTTCACCGCCTCTATCTTAGTTTTTTTTTTTTTGTGCTTATGCATTTTGCACAGACATTTTCATTTCATGTAGTTCTTTTGATATTATATGGTTGTTGATTATGCTTGTGATGTTATTATGATGATGTTGATTTTGTTGGTTTGGAGGTTGGTTGATAATTTGGAAGTTATAAGGGAGTGTTTTTAACTCATTTTGTTTTTGAGGATATGTTCATTTTTAAGGGGAGACTCTGCCGAAATTTTTACGCAACATGGGTAAAATCTAAAATTCCCTCTTTATTTTTTTACGTTCGTTTCTTTTTTTATGATGAAGGGGGAGATATATTGGTATTGTCGATATTTGCTAAATAAAGTTTTAAATTTTATTTTTTTTATGCTTAAAAATTGATGGCCATATATACTTAGGGGGAGCACACATTTAAAGGGAGCAAAGTTATACAAATATTTTTTCTTGAAAAGTTTGCCATCATCAAAAAAGAGGAGATTGTTAACATAAATATTTCTTTAATTTTGATTTTGATGATAACAAACTTGATTAAGTGTGATTAATCTTTCAAATGAAGTAAGTTTCTGATATTTAATTATTTTCTTGTTAATGATAGCAAATTCTGCTTAAAGTCGGAAAAATAGACTTATTTGACAAGTTTTTATAAGGTTTTAGGTTATAGTACCATTTTGTAAAATTTTGGAGCCAAGCTGTTATTTTACAAAATAGTTCACTATAGCAGTCACTGTAGCAAACGGCTAACCGACATCTTGGATAACGGCTAGCCGACATAGAGCATAATTGAAGATTAGCCACTGGACACTAATGGCGATCTGACATACTAATAACGGATCGCCGACATTGAACAGAATTAAAGATTGGCCTCTGAACACTAACGGTGATCTGATATCCTGATAACGACTCGCCGACATTGAGAATTGAAAGATTAGCCTCTGGACATTAACGGCGATCTGACATCTTCATAACGACGATCCAACAATTTGAAAATTCAGCCTAACGGTCTTATTGACCAAGCTAACGGCGATCCGACAGTGAGCAGACAGTTTATAACGGTTAGTTTCGGCTCCAACTATAAATAAGCTCATTTGAATTCAAACAAAGGTTGATCACAACACTTCCATTGAGCTTATATTTGAGCATACAATCTTCATAAGCTTTAAAACACATTCTTGCTTCATTTTATTCACACATTGGATATTGAGTTGTAATCTTAAATATTGTGTGAGAGAAAAACATTTCATAATCTTTTGTTTCAAGTGATTATAAGTGCTGGATACACTTGGGTTAAGAAATTAGGGATAATCTCTTGTTGTAAAGGTTTATTGACACCTTGGAAGTCAATTGTAAGCATTTGAAGGCTTGGAGGATTGCTTAGTGGAATCCTCAAGCCCAGAAAGCTTTAGGCGTGGACGTAGGCGAGGTTGGCCCAACCACGTAAAAATCTTCGTGTTTGAATCTCTCCTTCCTTATCTTTTTATATTGTGATTGTTTTATTAGTTATTACTTTGAATTCCTTTTAGATTTGCATTAAGTTTTGCTTTAGAATTGAATAATTTTTAGAAATCCAATTTACCTCCCCTCTTGGGTTGCATAAATAGAATTACAACTAAGAATTAACGATCAAACCGATTTAGTCTCTAAGATTGAATTCTAAAAGCTGGGTTGTATAGAACCGTGACTCGATGTTCAATGAAGACATAAACCTTGGTATGTGAATGTGCCACAATCAGCTATAGATGGGCTGATTGATAAGTTAGAGGTTTGAGCATACGAAATCCAATAAGCTCAAAGAGTTAGTGTAAGAACTAAAGAGAATTAACTATCGAACTAATTGTATTTAAACTGATCTATCTTTCTTATTAGATGAGTACATTATAGTTAGAAGAATTTCCATCCGTAATTGTCCTTGGAATTTTCAGAAATAAATCCCAAACAAAAATCTAATTAAAATTAATTACCTAAAGAAAATCCCTAATCTCAAGCAAATAATGAAAGCCTCTTAAATGGTTTTAACGCCTTACATCAATCAAAATGAAAAATGGGCAATTAAAAAAGAAATAGCTGATTTGTCTTGCCACTTGCTTCCTCAAATAACGGGAAAGTATTTAAAAAGGAAAGTAGCATATTTTATAGCCAAAATATGCAAGCTAAATTGCTGGTGTCATGGTAATGATTATTCGGAAACTTCAAGAGCCTAAATCACGCATTTGGTGATCTGAATATCATGTGCAATTCCTTCAATTGGCCTCCACGAATTTGATTGAGCCCAAGTTGCTTGAATCAACTCATTAAGTGCTTCTTTGAATTTCTTTGCATGAGCTCTTATAACGGGTCTGATCGAAACTTGAATAGGATCTAAATATGTCTCACCCCACATGCTTATGACAACTTTGTCCTCAATTCCATCAATACATTTGAGAATGCATCTCTCTATAAGAGCATTATTGGATCACTTCAATATGTCACTTTAGCATAGCTTGAAATAGCATCTACTATCAACAAACTCAATCAATTTTTGATAGCTCCTACTATTCCAAATTGGTAGGCTTATAAGAGGGCGCCCAGATATCTGAAGGCACTGCCACATTTTGGCCTTCAGCTCTTTCACTCAGGATGTCTTATTTTGATAGCATATTTAAATGTAGATTGGGAATCTAATCTAGATGACAGGGGATGAATAGGAGGGTGTTATGTGTTCCTTGGATCAAATTTTTTTTCTTGGTGATCAAAGAAGCAAATTCTTGACTCTCAGTCCACTGTTGAATCAAAATAAAGAGCACTTGCCTTAGCCACTCTTACGGTGTTATGGATAACTTATCTGCTGAAAGAGTTAAAACTGTTGCTGATTAAATCTTCCATTCTGCATTGTGACAACAAAAGTGCAGAAGCCCTAGCGAGTAATCGACAATACCATGCAACACTACAAGAAAATTGATTATTAGGGGACCCGTTCCTCGGTATTTCTCTAAATCCTTGGTAATAGTAATTCTTGTATGCAGCCGGAGTTTATCATGAAAGCGCTTGTTGTTTATATTGTACTACTGATAAACACTTAAAAATAGGTACTATTTCTTATGGATATTTCCCTCGATATAAAGAATAATGCTCCTCGGTAAAAGTATTCAAAGCGAGGAAGAAAAACACATTTACTGTTGCTCTCGTAATAGTTAACTTCCGCTTTGTTTTGTCGGTACAATTATAATTCATCGAAATAAAAATTCCAATGACATATATTCGTTTGGAACAAAAATAATCCATTTGAAATTACCAAATTCTAAAGATATGAATCCTCAAAGATAATGAATTTTTCCTCGAGAGATCTTGAATTCCAAATTATCAAATGCTTATTTGGATATTGAACATTTTATCCATGGTCCTGAGATACATTCATGGAAAACAATAGAAATTTCTCGAACAACCTCAATAGTTATGGTCCTAAAGCAATAAGCTAACAAAATTAGTTATTGAAATACTATTTAAGCAACCCAAGAAGGGGGGTGAATTGGGTTATTAAAACTTATTCAAAACAAACCGCACAACAATTTGAGCCATTCTTGCCATAACCGGCAAGCCTTTACGACCATGAAGCGTTAAGATCATACGTACTCCCCCGAGGTGGAGGTGAGTATAACCTTCACGTTTCCAATTGGTGATTAGCTCATTTGGAATTTCAAGGGTTACATACTGCTCTGCTTGAGTTGCTTGCAAAGCACACTGGTCAAGTCTGGAAGACTGTACATACTCTTTAGGAGAAGGACGTCTAGAAGTGACAATAGAACGGATAGATCTAATTACAGAATTAGAACGGTGATAGAGTCTGTAGGGACTAATAAGAGGTAGGGAAGACTCAGAAATTTGTACAGAGTCTGGAACATAGGAATATTCAACAAGATTTTCTATTTTATTGGATAGTTGTTTTGTACAAGACCTAGGTAGGGATAAAGGTGAGGATATGGAGACAGTGGAGACTTCATTCTCTAAAGCTTGAGAGTTTGAACTCGAACTCATGAGTGTAAAAGTATCTTTCTATTCTTCTTCTTGGATCAAAATCTTATCATATACCACTCTCTTGAGGCGATGCTTGGCATTTAAGCCACGTGGTGGGGCATTTTGTTAAATAACTTTAATAAATGGCTGGTATGGACCCATGACTTTTGGGATAAAGCCTCGTAAATAGTTAACAATTCAGAAACTATTGAATTTGTTTTTGAGAGATTGTTGTTTGGAAACTTGATTAGTTCTTGCATGATATGCGGCTGGCATGTAGTGTCCATCATGAATGGTCATTCCAAGGAAGTTGATGGAAGACTGAGCAATGATGCTTTTCTTTTCTAAAAGCATTATGCCATAATTCTGGATGAGAGTGTGGAACTCTGAGAGTAACTGCTGGTGTGCCTAATGATCTGTAGAAAATAGTAAAATATCGTCAATGTAAATCAATGCACTATGCAGTATGGGCTGGAAGATTTTTATCATGGACTTTTGAAACAGGGATGGAGCCACTTTGAGACCAAAGGGCATGACTGTCCATTGATAATGGGCATTGGGTATGCAGAATGCAGTTTTGGGCCTATCTTGATGATGGATGCCCAATTGCCAAAATCCTGATTTGAGGTCAAACTTTGAGAATATTTTGGCTTGACTGAGGTGAATAAAGAAAGACTGGATCTTTGGAAGAGGGAACTTATCATCCATGAAAGCGTTTAAGGGTTGATAATCTATGACAAGTCTTTTCTTTCCTTTGACTAATTTAGACCATTTTTCAACATAGAATGCTTGGCAAGCCTAGTCTGATTTAGTGGGTTCAATAAGGCCTTGACTCAATAGCTGGAGACATTCCTGTTGTGCTAACAGGAGATCTGAAGGGGACATTCCCGGGTTGACATCTTCGTTGAGCTTAAAGGGGAGATGGATGAAAAATGACTCATTTTTCCAAAGAGGAAGAGGATGGTGAAATTGTGAATGATTGTCAGGACAATATTCAAGGAGTTTTTGAGTAATGACATGATAATCTGGAGGATTTTCTTTGAGGGAGAACATGTTTGGAACATCTGTGCATGGTAGGAACATGTGTTTGAAACTAATTCCTCTCGGCTTAATGATAAGTTTTTGTGCTGAGGAAATTAGATCAAATCCTATGAGGAGATCTTTGCCGTGTAGGCCTGAACCTATGAGTTTTTTCCAAACAATACAGTTAGGGAAGAACTATGTTCCAATAGGTTTTTTTGTGATCATGGTGGTCTTAAAGATTTCACCATTGGTTGTTTTGAAATACTCATGGTATGGTTCCCAAAAGGATTTTGGGAAAACACATGGGTTGATCATGGATTTGTCAACTCCTGTATTAATGAAACCAATGACTAGTATGGGTTTTGCAAACTTTTGGGCTAGGACTGATACTCGGACCAAGGGAATGGTTTGGACTGACAACACATTTTGGGCTTGGACTGATTTGGCTGATTGAATAGTGAAGACTGTTGAAATGAGCTCTGTATCCGAATCATCTGAACTGGACTCTGCTAAGATGAAAGCAAGGTCAGAATTTTGTTCAGACTATTCTTAGAAATTGGACTCTATCTCATCATTGTCAGATAACAGATTTGTAGATTGTAGATGCTGGATCAACTGTACTGACTTAGCGGGCTTGGAAGGGCAGTATCTTGCAAAGTGGCCCTTTTTCTTGCATATATATAGCAATCGTCTTTACGAGATAGGTTTTGGAAGGCTTTGAAGGGTCTTTTCTTGAAAAGCAGTGTCGTTCTTGGAATATTTGGAACACGATGAGGATGTGGGTATACAAATGTTTTTTCTTCTCATGGGACATGTGCACTTCTTATCCTTGCACATTATTTCCAGTAGAAGGCTTTTCTGAGCCTTTGCATATGTTGCTTTTTCTTCGATGAGGTCTTTGAAGAATTTTTTCTACTCACACTTTCTTTCGAGACATTGTATTGTAATATGATAGATCTTTCCAAATGAGATTCCTTAAACTGAAAGATTGTTTTGTGTGAGGTGCCTTTGAATGTCTGGATGAAGTTCTTCTTGTAGTGAGGCTATGCTTCAAGGATGGATCGTTAAATCGATTGAGCTTGTAAAACAACATGCTCATCCTTTTATAATGAGCATCCAGATGTCTTTTTTCTAGCGACCAGCATTTCATTTGATAGTACTCATTTCTAGCTGTGTCAACTACAACTTTAGGATGCTTGATGAGCTGTTCATAAATTGAAACAAAACGACTCCGGGGAATATTTGGAGAAATTGTAGTTGGCGATAATCTGAGGCTTTCATACCCGTTCGTAAAGATCACGTGAAGCGAGAATTGAATTCATAAGAACACTTTGTGGATCTGCATTTGGTTTTGACATTTGCGGGTCAATCCATCTGACAAATTCATGGAACCTTTACGTCCATACGTGTCTTGCAATATCATCAAATGTGAACCAATGAAAAGATGATTATTACCTTGAATTATCATTTGTATTAACACGAGGAGTAGGAGGAGGTGAAGCGGCATGAGTTGTCTGCTTTGTCAAACCGATGGTTTCTTCATCACTTGATAGTGGATCTACAAAAGGAGTAGTTCTCCTAGTAGAGGACTCGGCATTCTCATTGTTGGGTTGGACCATTAATAATCCAGAGATATCTGCAATATGGGATTCATCATCAGAGGATGAATTATATGCAGATGCTGAGCTTTTATCTGGATTTGAGGCAGACTGATCAGATTGTTCTTTATCCGAACTAGAAGCTGGTTCTGAGGAAGAGCTTGATTCAAGCTCTATCTGGAAAGAGATGTGAAATTGATGGAGTGTTTGTTTATCTTTTTGGACTGGTTGTTCAGGGGTGAACTGTGGAGGGTTTGTGGGTTTGTGGTCATTGGAGTATAGGTAGTTGGAGTTACTAGTGGTGTGGCAGGTTCAGGTTGTGTTTGGGTTGGTGTCTGGGAGATCGTTCTTTGGGCTTTTTGATCTTTCTGACCTTCTGCTCTTCTTCTTCTACAAGTGAGTAGCCTGTGATATGCCAAAAAACTTGGTTGGGTCTATATGGGTGCAGTGGTTTGTTGGTAAAAGGGTTGGTAAGTGCTGAAAAGTGGTGGTGACACTGAAATCAGTTGAGACTAGGTAAATAAGGATAGTTGAACTTGTTTTTTATGAGAACTATCAAGAGAATACCATTAAAGCTTCAAGTGACCCTTTGAACATTCATGAAGGTCCAATTACAAGAGCTAGAGCCAAAAAGATGCAAGCTACTTTAAATGGATTAATTGAGAAAATATGGATTGAAACTGCAATTCAAGATGCAAGACATCATGAATTGGGCTTGAAGAGAAGTCAAGGCATTATGGGCATTATTCAAGCTATTGGGCACCCACAAATATACAATTCGGATCAAATGTAGAAAGGTCAAATTTGGAATAAAACTGGTATTGATTGAGCTGGAATTAATGTGCAAACTATATACCGTTGGACAGATAATTACGTTAGCTTTCCAAAGAATTTTACAGAGTTAGATTTGGAGTTCTCTAGAAGAAGTTATGGCCAATTCATTACAGCATGTTCAGACTTGGGATTTTCAACGACTCCTTTGTTTTTCAACTTCATTTGTTTTGTTTCAAGTTTTTCAATGTGAATGGTTAGTCTACCATCAATGATGTTGGGATAACATTATGTTTTTCAATGATAGCATTAATTATGGTAGGCTAGCATTAAGTTTGTCAATGATAGCATTAATTATGGTGGGTTGGTGAAGACTTTTGAAGCATGCTTTGAGGGTTGTTCCAATATTTTCATTTGTATTTTTCAGATTTTGGGTCTCTATTGGTCTATTTAAACTCAGCAACCTTGCTATGTAAGACAATTAGAGATTAATGTTATTTGAATTTGAAAGAATTATTCTTTCTTTGGTTCTTTTGAGAACTAGTGAACTTATCAAGAATTTGCATTCTTGTGGTGTTCCAAATCTAAACTTATCACTCACCTTCTCATCTACATCTTGAGTGTAGCGTCAATATCATTCTCTATACCTTTGGTTCATGTTTTCTTAAGCATTGGGTCAAGGTTTTGTTTCTCTTAAATCTGTTTAGAACTTTCTTGGGAAGTTGAAACTTCAAATTAAGTGTGAGTTTCAAAGTTTCAATATGGGATTCACATCATTTGGTATCAGAGCTAGTTTCTAATCAGGTTTGAATATAAAAAAAAAAAAAAAAAAAAGAGGAAAAAAATGTACAGCAAAAAAGAAAAAAAAAAGATTGCAAAAGGATTCAAGTATTCCTACTTTCATCAAATTGAACTTTAGTTATTCATTGTCCTTGACATTGTTTACACACAATATCAGTTGTGTTGCTTTGCTTGCTTGCTTCCCTTTCTTCAATTTCCTTTTTGTTCTTTGTGTCCTCTTAATTTCTTTTCTTTATTAGTGTGCTGAATTATCATATTTGGTGTGCCACTTGTTTTGTTTTTCTTGATTTTGTTTATTTAGTTCAATAAAGAATTGAAAGAGAGAATTAAGTGTGGTAAAAGGCAATATTTTGTGAGATCATTAGAGAGAAAAAGCCAATTTGTGTGTTAAACACGAGAGTTAAGTGAATCAAATTGAGTGAAACACGTCAGGGAGTGTTGTGAGGTCTTTTTGCTAACATTATTTTCATATCACAAAATATGTCAAAAGAACAAGAAGCTAATCAATCATGCTCAAAGCCTTGCAGCAACAATTTGAGCGCATGAATCTGATGTTTGGAGAGATCCGTGACCAATTGGAAAGGCAAGACACTGCCATAGCCAATCTACAAAGGGGGCAACAACCAATAGCTCATAATGTAAGAGATAATCAAGGGCATGTTGCCATGGGAGATCAATATGGTGATGACCTAGATAATTTTGATGACCAGGCCACTGTTGACATGCGTGGAAGAGATGATAGAAGGGCAAGACGCATAGATCGTGATTTGGGGAGTATCAAACTGAAAATTCCTTCTTTTCAAGGTAAAAATGATCCGGAACCTTATTTTGAGTGGGAAAAAAAGGTGGAGCTAGTATTTGATTACCATAACTACTCGGAGGAGAAACAAGTAAAACTAGCTACTGTTGAATTTACTGATTATGCTATTATTTGGTGGGATCAACTTGTTTTGAGTAGGAGAAGAAACCGTGAAAGGCCTATAAACACTTGGGAGGAGATGAAGGCCATCATGAGGAGGAGATTTGTTCCTAGTCATTATTATAAGGAGCTGCACCAAAGGCTTCAAAGTCTTACACAAGGCTCCAGACCACAAGGAGATGGAAATAATCATGATTCGAGCCAACATTGAAGAAGAACGAGAGGCCACTATGACCAGAGTTTTACATGGTTTAAATCAAGATATTGCTAATGTGGTTGACTTGCATCATTATGTTGAATTGGAAGACATGGTTCATATGGCCATGAAAGTGGAACGACAATTGAAAAAGAAAGGTTCCACTAGAACCATGTTAACATGTAAATGTTCATTTTATTGATTTTGATGATAACAAACCTTTTGATAAATATGTTGGAGCTTTCATAATTACAAACACTTTCTTAAAAGCCAGAAGTTTTCTATGAGCATTTACAAGTTTTTAAAAAAAAACTAGAACATCTCTGCAAAAATGTGTATTTTTGGAAATAATCGGTGAACCGTTAATAGTAGCAGTTAGCAGATAAAATCTTGAAGAAAGGTTAATGTCTAAGGACTCTAATTACTTTATAAATTGTTAAAATCAATCATTGGATTTAAACGCTAACTGGTTTATGGTAAAACTAATCTTTCTAAAAAGGGTTATTTCTTAAGCCTTAACCTATTAAGCATTTTATGTTTTAAGTTACTGGAATTAAACGGTGAACCGTTTATTTTAACGGTTAACCGATAACATTCAGAAAGGATTTTTGTGTTAACCTCTTACAGTTTAAAGCAAACAGGTTAAGATTTTGTTATAAAGGCTACTGGAAATAACCGGCGAACCGTTAACTAATAATGGTTAACCGTTAATTTCCAGAAAGGCATACTTTGTTAAGCCTTAGCCGTTTAGTGAAAACGGCTAGTTGAAATGTGTTGTATAAGTCTCGAATTTCTTGGCGAACGATAGCGTGGAAGCGGCTATGAGATAATTTCAGGTATATTCTTTATTAAAGCCTTAATTTTAGCCAAAACGGATACAGATTTTTGTTGTGCAGATCTCGGGATTTTAACGGTGAAAGGGTAAGTGACTAACGGTCAACCGTTTATTTGAAATCAACCTGGCGGTAACTTTGACCAAAGCGGTGAACCGTTAACGGATGTGGCGATCCGTTTTACGGCGAAATAATGGGCTATAACGGCTGGTTTTAGCTTGACTATAAATAAGCTCATTCAAATCATTTCAAGGGTTGATCACAACACGACCATTGAGCATATACACGTTTATACAATCTTCATAGAGCTAAAAACACATTCTTGCTTCATCTTATTCACACATTGTGCTTTGATTTGTAATCTAAAAGATTGTGTGAGAAAAGAATAACTTGTAATTTTTGTTTTGAGTGTTGGGATACACTTGGGTTAAGAGATTGGGAATAATCTCTTGTTGTAAAGGTTTATTGACACCTTGGAAGTCAATTGTAAGCTTTTGAGGCCTTGGTGACTTGCTTAGTGGAATCCTCAAGCCGGTGTGCTTGGAGGTGTGGGCGTGGCGGGGATAGCCAAAATCATTGTGTTTGATCTCTCTTACCCTATCTCTTTATTTTTATTGCATATTACTTTGTTTATTTGAATTTGCTTGCTTAGTTACTATTTCATTGAATTTTATTTGCTTATTTTTTAAAAACTCAATTCACCCCCCCTCTTGGGTTGCCTAGTTAGTATTTCAAACCAATTTGGGTTCATCTTCCTCATGGAAGTCAAAATGGAGCAAAAGGCAACGTTATTTCAAAGCCTAAGATTGATCCAACCAAGGATCATAAAGAGGAAGGCAACCAAAGCAAAGGTAAATCTGATTCCCAAAACTCTAGAAATAGAGATATTAAGTGTTTTAAATGTTTGGGGACAGGTCATATTGCATCTCAATGCCCAAATAAGAGCAATGATCTTGAGGATGATGGTGATGTTGAAGCGAGTGAATCAGATGATGATCCTATGCCACCTTTGGAGGATGCTAATGATGATGTAGAGTATCCTGTTGATGGTAAATTGATCGTTGCTAGGCGTGCTCTCAACATGCAACTAAAAGAGGATTCAGAGGTACAACGTGATAACATATTTCATACTAGATGCCACATCAAAGATAAGGTATGTAGTATGATAATTGATGGCGGAAGTTGTACTAATGTTGTTAGCACTAGTTTAGTTGAAAAACTGAATTTTGAAAACTTTGAAACATCCTAGGCCATATAAGTTACAATGGCTGAATGATTGTGGGGAGGTTAAAGTAAATAAACAAGTGCTGGTTTCATTCTCTATTGGGAGATATAAGGATGAGGTACCCATGCATGCTGGACACATTCTTTTGGGGCGACCTTGGCAACACGATAGGCGAGTGATACATGATGGTTACTTAAATAGATATTCTTTTGTAATGAATAAAAGCCAAATCACTCTTGTACCCTTAACACCTAAGTAAGTGTATGAGGATCAAATGACAATACAAAAGAGGGTGATACAAAAAAAGAAAATGAGAGCACAAAAGAAAGAGAGGTTGAGAGAAAAGCAAGTGGAAAGATAGAAAAAAATATTGTTGAGAGAAAAGAGGCAACAAGTGAACTTCTTTGCAAAGAGAGTGAGGTTAAGAGGGCTTTCTTTTCAAAACAGCCTATGATTGTACTTTTGTGCAAAGAGGCTTGTTTACATACTAATGAGCTTAACTCTTTTTTGCCTAGTGCTATTGTGACTCTTTTGCAGGACTTTGATGTTGTGTTTCCAAATGAAGTCCCTAATGGTTTCCCACCTATTAGGGGAATTGAGCATCAAATAGACTTTGTCCCTGGAGCTACCATTCCTAATAGACCCGCTTATAGAAGTTACCCCGACGAGACAAAGGAGCTTCAAAGGCAAGTCGAAGAACTCTTGGCAAAAGGATATGTGAGGGAAAGCATGAGTCCATGCGGTACCAGTTCTACTAGTGCACAAAACTCTTTCTGTTCATAAAGCTTTTCCGGGCAAGAGGCAGTAATTTGGTAAATCTTTCCTGGGAAAGATCATCAAGGTTTATCTGGAGGGCATGGAGCATCTGCGAAGTTTTGGTAGAATCTCCTTGAAGAGATTGAATAAAGACATGCTTTAGAGCTATAATTGAAACCATTGAGCTTGTAGTGACATTACGTTAGTAGTGCGGATCAAGATCTTTAATCTTTAAAGAACAACACTTCATCGATGAAACTCTTTTCTAGCGTATTCTTTTGCTAGATTGAGGTCGCCAAAAAGTTATAGATGAGCTCTAGAACTTGAGGATTGGTGTTTGATCTGTTGTGGTATGCACTCAAGTAAACACAAACTAATCACGAAGAAAGCCAAAGCAAGCGAGAATTCCTTAAGAACATTGTATGAGGTAGCTCCAGGTCTAAGCATTTGAACATCAATCCAAGCAGCCATTTCTTAGAATTTGAGGAGCCATTTAGATTTAGGAACATCATCAAATGAGAACCATGGCCCATTTGTTGGCATAGAACTTGGACTTGGATTAGGCTATGCCGGAGGCATGTCTCGAGCCGGAGGCATGTCATCATCTGGTTAATCTACAAAGGGAGGTCTCCTAGGAGGAGGATTCTCTGGAGGAGTAGGAGGATTGTCTGATGTGGATGGCGGAGCCATAAGTTGAGCAGGGATTTCTACATAGTTTTCCTCAGAATCTGTTGTAGAGTAGGAGGCAACTGATTCTGTTGGAGAAGAAGACTCATCTGAGGATGGATTGACATCTGGATCCGATGGAGTATCATCTTTTGGAAGGATAAGACCAAAATAGAGCTGATGCATGGGCTCTTTATCCTTTGATGGTTGAGATGGTTGAGATGGTTGAGAAGGAGGCTAAAAGCATTAAGGAATTTACTGAGGAGAAGGAGTATGAATCATTTTAGCATATGTAGGCGGAGGTTGAGGCCTTGAAGGTGAAGGTTTAGGAGGAGATAGCCTTGTGAAAGGCATCGGTGTTGGTTCCTCTTTTGGGTAATGCATATTTGATATGCCAATGAAATGATGAGCTTCACGGGTTCTTTGTGAAGGAGTTGTGGGAGGACTGTAGAAAGGCTGGTATGTGTTGAATTATAGTGAAGGCATGGGTACAGTTGTTTGTTGACCAAATAAGGAAGGTTGTCTGCCTTGCCTTTCTGCATCAATTCTTTCAACCTCAGCTTTAAGTTGTCTGATCTCTGCATCTTTTTTGCTGAACTTGGGTCCCCAATAATTCAGTTCAATCATGGTACGAAGCTCTATGTCTAACTTAACAATTCCTTGATGAAGGCTTTGATACAACTGTTCCATCCGCGTTGTAATTGCATCAACCTTCTTATGTGTAGTTTGGACTTGTGCTTAAACATGATCCATCCTGGTATCAAAAGATTCCAAGACTGTATTCTGAACTCTGGCATTCTGGGTTTGCCAGTTAAGCACTTGTTCGTACTGCTTTGGTTCCTCAGTCTGTCCAGTAGGGAGAACAGGAGGCTGGACATATGGTTTGGAAACCACTTTGGTTTGTGGATCTGTTTGTTTTCCCAAGGAAGAAAACTGACTTTGGTAAAATTGGATCGATCATCATGATCGATTGTGGAAAGGATTGAGACATAAGCGGGTTGTTGGCTTCTTGTCTGAGTTGTAGGTATTGACTTTTGAGATGTGAGAACAATAGGAGGTGTTGTCTCATTGGGCTTGGAGTGTATTGGGTTTAGCGACCATGGAGTATTGCAGTTCCTCATCAAAACCGGTGAGGATTCGTTCATCATCCGGTGGAAGTTCGGATGGAGGTTTATAGGCTGCTGTGCACTTTTTCTTTCTTCGCGCACTGTCAGACGACTTCGGTCATCGTTAGACTCATCATCATCCTGGCATGGATAGCACGGATCACGTATGAGCACGGAACATACCAAATGAAATGTCCGTCTATCTTGTCTGGGTAAACAGGATAGCCTTTGGAAGAGAAACTGTGAATTGGTAGATCTTCTTGAGCTGTGTTAACAGCCGTAATCATAGTAGTGTATGAGAAAGAGGTTTTGCGAGGTTGACTTTCTGGAGGTTGAAAGGTCATCCGGACAATACCGTCTGGCCTTTTTCATATTGAGCTTCAGAAGTCTGAACTGGTTGGGAGTTCTGATGGAACTTTTCATAGTTGGAGAGCCATTCCAACGACATCAACTTGAGAAGTTCGGCTTTTTGGATTTGTTTGGGAATTTGGACAATGGTTGGTATGGTTTCATTGTCGGCTAAGATCATAAGGGTATCTGTGGAGGTTTGAGGTGTAGGAAGATCAAGAGCTGGTGAGGTTTGAGGTTTTGAAGTCTATAAACTAGCCTTGAGATGTAAAGTAGCCATTTTTTAATCTAGATTTAGACTTTCAAAGTGGTTGAAAGATTGGGATCTTCAAGGGATAGGTTGAAGTTTAGGTAAAAGGTAAGAAGAGCACTCCCCGCATGGAGAGTAGTGAGGACAGTACCAATAACAGCATATTGGTACTCTATGAATCTGGTGTCCATAAGAGCCATTCTTATCTTCATCGGCAAGCCTTTTCTACCATTATTGTCTGGTGGAGGTTTAGATGGAGGTTTACAACTGGTGGAGGTTTAGATGGAGTTTTTCTTCTTGCACTTTCTGCGCCTTGCGGTGGGCGACTTCCGATCGTCGAGACTCATCATCATCATCTTGGCATGGACAGCTGGATCACACATGTGAGAGCCTGGAACATCCCAAATGAAATGTCCTTCTACAATATACCACCTTCAGCAAGAAAGGGACAACGTTACTCTTTTGTTGCCTATCGAACAAATCGTTGGGCAACAAAAGAGATTGTAAGATTTTCAAGTTTTACATGTATAGGGTTCGAATTTGACAAGAAAACATCTAGACTGTAAATGTTTAGGGTTCGAATTTGACAACACATCTAGGTTGTATATGTCTATGATTCAAATTTGACAAGAACACATCTAGTCTGTACAGGTCTAGGGTTTGAATTTGACAAAAACATTAAAATTGGCATTAAACACAATACTAAAACATGATTTACTTGTACTATTCGAATGATTGGGTGCTCTATATGTTATGGGTGAGTGAGTCTTAATTAGGGTTTTGAATTCGATGGTTGCCACATATACATCTAGTGGGTATTTCGTATAATTCTCGATTAAGGCCAAAATTGATGGCAATAGATGAGAGAATTTCGGCAACAGTTTGGTGCTTGTGCAAGGATTTCAAGTGAGAAGGGGTTTGTGAGTGTGAAAATGACGAGAGACAGAGAATGACGAGACATAGGGGAAAAAATGATGAGTGAAGACTGAAGAGGGCTGTGTTATTTTGTTTTTATTTAAAACAGTGTTGTTTCTTATTTCAAGAAAAATCTTTTTTTTTTAAATTTAAACGCTGCCATTTAATTCTTTTACATTTAATGACCCTTATATAATATGACCATGATTATAAATGTAAGATTATTTTCAATGACGATTTTTACACATAACCGTCATTAGAAGAAAGATTACATTTTAGCTTGATATTTAATGACTCTTATATAATATAACTGTCATTATAAATGTTAGATTATTTTCAATGACAGTTTTTATGTAATTAAAATTAAGACTATATTTAGTTTGATATTTAATGACTGTTATATAGTAGAATCGTCATTGTAAAAGTTAGATCTTATGAAGGTTCATATTGTAACAGTCAACAAATACTTTTAATGATGGTTGTTAAGAAAAACTGTCATAACATATGAGTAATTGTTTTGTATTTTTGTAGTAGTGACTTTTAATGATGATTCTGTAATACAGTCGTCATTAAAAGTAATAGCTTGACTTTTACAGATGGTTATATCACAGAATCGTCATTATAAACCTTGAACTTTTAATGATCATTTTTATAAATAAGCATCCTTTGAAAGTAAAGCTATATTTTAGTTCACATTGAATGACGATCATATAATAGAACCGTCATTGTAAATTTTAAACTTTCAATGACTGTTTTTATAAATAGCCGTCATTAAAAGTAAGAATGATATTTAATGACGGTCATTTAATAGAACTATCATTGTAAATATTAGATATTATGACCGTTTCTATAATACACGTCATCAAATATTTTTAATGATGATTGTTAATAAAAACCATCATAACATATGGTCATTGTTTTTTTTTTTATAGTAGTGACCTTATGGCATGTTTGGTACCCCTCATTACATGGGATTGCATTGCATTAGCAATGCAACCCCATGTTTGGGGTACCATGGGGTTGCATTAGGGTGCATTATAATGCACCTAAACCCAACATTTAGTTGGGTTTAGCTTAATCTTGCCGCATTAGGTTTTTTTTTTTAACTTTGTAATAATAATAAATTAATTTAATTTTTAATTTAATATTATATTATATTTTTATTTTATATTTACAATACAATTTTATATTATTATATTTAATATTATATTATATTTTTAATTTAATAGATTTTTACTTTGTAATAATAATAATAAATTAATTTAATTTTTTAATTTAATATTATATTATATTTTTTATATTTATATTTACAATAAAATTTTATTTTTAATATTATATTATATTTTTAATTTAATATGTTTTTTTACTTTGTAATAATAATAATAATAAATTAATTTAATTTTTAATTTAATATTATATTATATTTTTATATTTATATTTACAATAAAATTTATATTTAATATTATATAATATTATATTATATTATATTTTAATTTAATAGGTTTTTACTTTGTAATAATAATAATAATAATAAATTAATTTAATTTTTAATTTAATATTATATTATATTTTTATATTTATATTTACAATACAATTTTATATTTAGTATTATATTATATTTTTTAATTTAATAGGTTTTTACTTTGTAATAATAATAATAATAAATTATTTTAATTTTTTAATTTAATAGGTTTTTACTTTGTAATAATAATAATAATAAATTATTTTAATTTTTAATTTAATATTATATTATATTTTTAATTTAATAGGTTTTACTTTGTAATAATAATAATAAATTAATTTAATTTTTAATTTAAATTAATTAATTTTATATTTACTAATTTTAAGTACTAATAAATATTATTTCTAAATATATAATTTACATTAATTATAAAAAATTAATACATTACGGTGCAATCTAAATATAATATAATTAAAAATTAATACGATGCGATGCATAGCAAACGTTATAACATTATTATAATACAATCTTGTCTGATACTGACATGTCTGATACAGGCATTAAAATAATGCGATACTGGTATGTCTGATACGGTGTCTTAAACGCCGCTTAGGGTATATAGTGCGCACACAATATGATATTGTTCCATAGTACAATGATATGGCATTGACTAATTATGTGGCGTTAACTAATGATGTGGTGTGGTACTGCTCACACGTATGAAATTGTTCACGTATATAGTACAATGATGTGGCATTGACTAATTATGTGGCGTTAATTGATGATGTGGCATTGACCAACGATGTGACAGTATATTATTAAACTAAAATGTTGATGTGGCATTGACTAATTATGTGGCGTTAACTGATGATGTGGCATTGACCAACGATGTGACAGTATATTATTAAACTAAAATGTTGATGTGGCGTTGACTAATGATGTGTTCCAACTAATCAAAGCTTGCCACGCAATGCAATCTTGAGCATCTGAGTTGTTTTCATCCGACGCCCATGATTTACCCATTGTATCTATAATCAAGGGACTCTCCATGGGGTGTAAAAAGCCGGTAGGCCCAAGCCGTCAAGCCAGCCAGGGCAGACTAAAGTCCGGCCCGCATGGGTTGGGCCTGAATATGGGCCTAAAAATTGTAAGGCCCATAATTTATAAATAAAAAATAAATTTAATTTAAATAAAAAAGAAAAAACTCAAAATACCAAATTAGTTTAATTTTTAATATTAGTATTTGTTATTTATTAGGTTATATTACTAATAGTTTATGTATTTGACTATTATTTTATTATATATTAGATGATTATCTTTAATTTAAATATTTTTTTCTTAATTTAAAAAATATTTTATAATTAATTTTAAAAGCCCAGGCCCGCATAGGCCCGAGCCCAAGCCCGGCCCGCTCATTTTGGACGGGCTTTTGAAGGGCCTGGGCCTTGATGGGATGATGTGGGCTTGGGCCTGGGCTTTGAAAAGCCCAGCCCAAGCCCATAAATTGCCATCCCTACTCTCCCACCCCCAATTCAGCAACTTTTACTTTATCTTTTAGCTTCATTTTCTATAATTCTCTTTCCATCTTATATTTTCTACGTATTTTAAAAAAAAATTCATTTTTTCCCTAGTTAAAAAATGCGTAGCTAATTTAATTTCAAACTTAGATTGAAGGTAAAGTCTCATTGTCTCAACACGATCCATGAGCTGAATTTGGTAAGTTTATTTACTCTATCTCTCTAATTTAAGAGGTTCTTTTGACTCATCATCGACAAACAGTGTATCTTCACTAGATTTTGCATGGTTTACTGGCTCCCTAGTTAAAGATTATTACTGTTTGGCATGATGAGCACTTAGCACCATGTTTATTAAAGAGAAAACTTTGATCTAGTATTTTGTGGGTTGTCTTGACTCAATATCGACAAAGAGTGCATCTAAGCTCTTTAGTGGATGGTTTTGCCATTTTGTCGACAGAATGATTATTATCATCTACCACAACATGCTCTTTACATCGCATTTAGTAGAAGATCATTACATTCTAGCATAATAAGCACTTAATACTGTGTTTATTAGAATGAGGATTATGAGGAGTAGAAATATCCCTCATAACTTAGTTGAAACTAAAAAGCAATATTAAACACATGGTGATGTATTGAGTGTGAATTTCGAAACTCAAGCACCCCATTTGCATAGTTTCATCCTTAATTCATTCTCGTTATTTTATTTTAAATCTTAAGATAAAGAAATCACTTCCAACCAATGCACATATGAACTTGAAAAATTAACCCTACATATAATTAAATCTGTCTCCTCGTGGGATCGACACTTGTTATCACAAATCTATATTACAATAGATTCATGCGCTTGCAATTACAATAAAATTTGCATAACAAAACTTGACAACAATGCACGGGAAGGGACAAAGAAGAGCTTAAGTTGCTGCCGTGTAAATCTACTGTCACCGCTGCCGCCATGTGAATTTCCTAACCACACAAGTGATTTCTCCTCTTTTAGTCTTATCATTTAAGTATTTTTCATTCATCATCATACAGGTAAATTCCTAGGAAATAAAATAGAAAATGAAATTGTTCAAATATGATGTTTAGTTTTAAACATGGCCATGAAGGAAGGTTTCTCATGCTTTAAATTTAGACCAGTTTGTATGAGTTTGAGATATTAAGATTTTGCAATTTAGCCCTCCGTTTTAGTTTATTTCTACTCTCATATTCAGATAATTTATTACTCAATCTGTAGATACAAGCCTTTCGAATTTGAGAATCTTCAGTTCTCAATCACAGTCTCAGAGGTCTATTAAATACTAATGCCATCAAGGACTAAGGAGCTTTTCTATTACAACATCATCCCTTTTAAATTTTTTTATTTTTTAATTATCATCAAATTTAGCAACCAAATTGCTCCTATCCAATGTGCAGCCTTAGATAAAGCCTGACCCGACTTGAAATTCAAATAATCGCTTTTTTTTTTTTTGTTGCCTTTAATTTCAGTAAACAGGTCATTGCCATCCTTATTCATTGCCAATCGAAACACAAAACAACTGCATGCCGACGATGTCTCCTAATGGGCAACCGCAATCACAACCATGGCATATATGTCCAAACGAAGACAGTTGGACACACAATCCAAGACAATCACAATTTGGAACACTAACTACTGTGGCTTGGAAGCTATGTTAATGTGATTTTTCACTTATATCATGGAAAATGTTTTATATTTTTAATAATTTTGTTAAAATTATTATTTAAATATATACTAACTTTTGTTTCATAGTTATAGTTTTTTTTCCACAGCAGCTGTAGCTTAAAAGCTCCGGCACCTCAATCCCAAACGTACCCTACATAGTTTATAATTTTTGTTTTTTCAATTTACTATATTTTAGTTTAATACAAAATCATGCAAATTTCTATTAGTGAATTTCACATCACTTGTATTGAGCAAAATATAATTTAGTCAAATAATCCTATCCTATACTTTTTTTCTCACAGCCTAGCATTAGAAATGGTAAATTGTAGGCAAGCACATGTTAGTATAAGGGTCCGGCCTACGCTTCACATATTTTTAATTATTTTTTAAATGGTCATAAATTTGTAATGAGTTAATTATAAAAAATTTATTATAATCAATAATGATTAAAACAAATGACTGTTTCAAAAAAAATAAATGAAGAAAATGAAGCAAATAAAAAATTACATATTTAATTTTTAGTACTATATTCTTTAATCCAAGCACCCTATTAATTAATTAAGGCTTACGAGGTAACTTAATATTATAATTTTAAGTTTTTTTGAATTATCACTGATTTATAAATTAAGGATTTAAATTTTTTCCTTTTTATTATTTAGATTTTAATTTATAAATTTATTTTTTAAAAAAATAAAGGGACTGGACTTGGCATGGGCTTTTTTTTATTCTCTTAAGTCCTTATCTATGACCTCATGTAGAAGACTGAGCTGACCCAAGCTTTTATGCCAACTCTACCTAGCATGCCCTAAAAAAAACAACAAATAAAACTACACGTGGGCAAGTATGATGATTAATGTTAAAAACTGTATGTGCTACTAAGGATGAAAATGTTATATTATGCTTTTATTATAATTTATGTTTGTATTGATGTAATATATTATGAATTATTAATTATGCTTTCAAATTAGGTAAAATAATAATTTCACCTAATTTATGGCTCCAAACAGATAAATGAATGTCAAATATGGATTCAAGAGGTTATCGAGGTAGACCCATGCCTTTTGTTATGAAAGTAAAACTTATTTACGATGTTAAGTGTGAGAGTTGTTAATGTAATAAGTTAAGTATGCTTTAGTGGATTCAGTTAAGTTTATGTTTGGTTAGTGTAATATAATTGGCTTTATTTACACGTGTGGTGAGGATTGATTGACACAACTTAAAAGTGTATTACTCTCAAGCTTAAGAGTGTCTAGTTATAATATAACCCGGTGAGTCCGGGGTCGAACCACAGGGAATTTAAAATCCAGTAGTCAATTTAAAACTAAGAAAATTAATTGTGGGGAAAAGAAATTATTTGAAACGAATTTAAAAATATGCTAAGGCTATCCACTCTCAGTATTCAAATTATAATTTTCTCACTTTCTCATATTTTATATTTCGCCTCACTTTTACCAGTTATTTATTATATCATTTAATTCTATGTGTGTGGATAAATATGGAATAAAGTACCTAATGTGCCACAATTATATTAATGTGTCGACATTGTGTCAAAATACCATACAAATCCAAGAAAACTTTTAAATTAACATGACATAAAAATAACCAGAAAAGAATAAAATAAACTTAAAACTCACTTGAGAAAAGTAATTAATTTCATAAATTGAAACTTTGAGCTTCACCCTTCACCTCAGCTTAGTAAAATTAGCTACTCATGTTGAAAGAAAATAAAACACTCTTTTTATTTGATGAACTTTGGAAATATGTTGCAAAGAAAATTGATTACAAAACAAAAGAGAAAAAGAAAGAAAAACACAATTCCTCAGCACTCTATCCCTCAGCTTTTCTTTCGCACTTCTTCAATTCGAATTATCTTCCTCGGCTTCGCCCCTCGCTTGCCTTTTATAGGCAAGGAATCCTTTTATTTTATTAATATTTAATTTATTATTATTTTATTATTTTAATTTTTTATTTATATACATATTGATATACGTGATGGTCAGAATTATATACATATTGATATACATATTTATATACATATTTATTTATATATATACATATTTTATTATTATATCTCCTCAATTGTGCTCCAGTAGTTCTTCTTTGTTCCCGCTTTCAATTCCAATTCCATCTTTACTCCTGAAAAAATATTTACAAGATGAAAATTAACATATTGTGAATTAATTTAATATAAAGTATATTTGGGGAGTATTAAAATAATTTAAAAATAATGAGCGCATTAATTGATACAATAAGTGAAAAACTAATAATTTTATCCTTATCAAATGTCACTTTTCAGTATCAATCACACCCCCCAACTAGCTTATTGCTAGGCCCTAGCAATTTAAGCGATAAAAATTTAGAAAAATTTCAAAACCAAATTGAAAATCTTTTTTTTTTTTAATAGAAACATTGTGTTCACTTCTTTCATCAGATTAGTGACAACAATCAAATAAAAGTACAAGCATTATCTTCAGCCTAAAGAAAATCACGCCCACATAAATCAATTACGTAAAATCATGTAAAATGATCAATTATCAGAGCTACAGTAATCAAACCACTTTTAAGAATGATACATCAAACCCCAAAACCTCACGATTAAGAGTGACTCTCTCAAAAGCAAATGTACCCCAAATTAAACTATCATTCTAGGAAAAGAAAAATAGATTCGAGAGGATAATAAAATAATATCACTGCGCTCTCACGGGATGAAAAACAAATAATGCCCACGAACTTAGAAATAAAATGATCTCAAGCCCCAGTAATTAATGGCAAAATTTTTTTTTTTTAATGCATCACCACTTCTTTCGGTCCATCACTAGCTTTTACTTGGGACTATAGTTCCTAAAATCAAGAAGGACTTTTATTAGAGCGTAACGTAGGCTAGGGTTATGGCTAACAAAAAAGTAATAGGAAAACAAAATATATGTTTGAAAAATAGGGATTTTCTTTATAGATTACAAGGTGCTTTTTTTCTTTTTAGAAATTTTTTTTTCTTTTTGTTTTATTTGTTTATTTATACATATCCTCTTTTTCTTCTTTTTTTTTTTTACCATTATCAGAATGCATAATCATCCTATTTTCAAACATAATTGGGTGGTGGAAAATACAAAACATAAGGTGATACTCCGTATTGGAGTGGGACAAGATGATAGGTTATCGAAAAGATATATATATATATATATTTTTAAAGGCTCAAAGGGTTAACTATGGATATTTTATAATAGGGTTGGCTAGAAAGGCTCAAACGGATCAAAATGGCCTTACATCATCTTTTGGGGTTACTAAATAATCTTTCATATCCACTAGTTCAATGGGCTTTTAGATGCGATTGCACAAATTTTTTTTTGAAATTATAGAGATCTTGTACAATAAATTGTTAATTTGTATAGGCAAATAGGGTTACTCTCCAAGGATAATAGGCTCTAAAACTCGCTTGGACTTTTAGTGATATGTACATTCCTCAAATGGCAATCAATTTCACTCGTCAAATTTTTCAATTTACGTTTCAACATGCAAAGGGAAAAACATAGTGTAATATAACTCAAGGCCAAAGATAATACAAATACCAAAATTTAAAAATCATCATGTTATCTAATGTTAAAAGATTACACCGAAAAATAAAACTTTTTTTTTAATTAAAGAACACACCAAAAAAATTGGGATTGATTGCGAAACTTAAGGGAGATGATTAAGAGAAAAAATTTTTTTTTTAATTTTTTTGAGAGAAAACAAAATTCTAAAATGAAGATGCGTTTCTAGAGACACTACATTCTATATTCTGCCATCTTCGACTCAAATTTTTATCCGAAGTTAGTTTTTACAACAAAAATTAGTAAAAACACCACCGGGTGAGACATTCCTGATTGTCAACTATACCCCCACGACCTTAAAGAGACATTGTCGATGTCTTAGAATAAAGGAGTATAGTTTAGAAGATATCACACAGTCCTTTGCTGGAAAATATTTACAACGATTTAAATCTAATTTACACTTTTATGAGAGTTCACGCCATAGTCATCAATTGCCCAATCAACGCCAAAGTCATGGGATCGCTGCGGTTTGTAAGCTTGCAAAGATCAAGTAACTCGTTAGCGATGGGAGCCTGAATAAAGAGTTTTCTCGAGGAAGGAATGAAATAATTTTTAATTGCATGATTAAGAAATGTTATTAAGCCATCATAAAAGTTATTAACATTTAACAAACCGATGGGTTTTTGATGGATATTCAGTTGGGCCCAAATGAAATTAGCGCATCTAATGTTGCAAGATCTCTGGCAAAAGAAAATAAAAGCGTCGGCATGCTTTAACATTCGGATATTCTTTCTTGCATACGAGAACAACTCTTCTTGATTGGTGGGTCGATAGGCATCTAAAGGTTTAAGGCTTTTGGAATGATGCCTAGCACTTGGCTTCCTCGAATGAAAGCGACTTGAGAGACAAGCTTGGATAACCCTACATCACCTCCTCCATGTACAAGATGTAGTTTTCTGCTATAGCACGACCAAGCTCTATGGCTGCATGAACGAACTCCTTATACTTTCCATAGCGAAATCCAGAAAGCACACAAATGTTCTTAAGCTGTCTGCTTGAAGTTCCTGCCATTAAAACAATTCTAAAAAGAAACAATTTGTGAATGCTTAAAAAAAGAGCTCTTATTTAAGGATCTTGGTGACAGACATAATGATATACATCTGTAAATGGGGTGGTGTGTTTGTCAAACGACGCGTGAAGCTTTTGGCTCAATTATTCAAAGGCAAACAGTGAAACGAAAAATCAAACAGTGATTAGATTTAAAATCACACAAAACAAAAACAAGAATAATAATACAAAAGATAAGATAAAATAAAAGGATATTTACTGGTAGTTGTGATTGTGGCGCACATCTTCCTCTGGTTTTACGTCCGATGCTTGACGACCTCTCTATGGGTCGAGGATGAGCTTCCATCCGGTTTCTTATAAAGCGGCAAGCAGAGTCTTTTAGAATTGATTCCCAGACTAAAGCGTGCACTTTCTTTTTGGAACAACTTAGCGAATTTCACGTTGGGTAAATCCGCTCGGATCGTCTCGAGATCGTAAGATATCATCTAACGATTCTTTACTCATGCCATCATATGAATTTGATTATAGAAACCATTCTAAAGTTTTACGAGGTTTGTTGCAAGCAAGTCTTACAGTTAGGACATTTAGAGCAGTCGACAGCTCTTCGTTTTTCATGACGTACTTTTACGAAACCGGGCATGTAAGAAACAAATGGATCGGAAAACTCACCTGCAAGTGGACGCTTTGCTTGATTAACTAGCGAATATCAGTGAGAATCCCATTAATCATTAACAAGCGATCGTTCTAGCGAGCTTTGTAAATCTTCTTGAGAGCATTTTGAGGGAGAGAAGGAAAAGCGATGCAATTTATGTTGTATTTCTTCCATGCTTGACTTTGGGGTTCGATTATTGTGGTAAGCGAGAATCTGAGCTTTAAAAGTCACGAATGAGTTATCCGCTATTTATACGGAGAGTGAATTAAAACAAAATGAAACAAATCTAAAATCAAATCAAAAGTGAAAAAGTACAATAAAATAAAGCAAAACACACGAAATATAACTCACCGTCCTTTTATTGATTTACCTCCAGGTTCAATTGCGGATCATAAATACCATCCTCTATTTACGGAGTTGTCTTTCTAGATCTTTAACGTGAAATACTAACTCTGATTCTGAATCCCCGGATGGGATGTAATTTACAAAATCGGATCAATTTCCTCAAGTGAAATTTTACATGGAAAAGTGTTTTAAGATGATCGAGGAGGAAATTTCTCGTGGAGGTATTCATGATAAGTATAAAAATTTGGTGAGATAAAACACTTTCGTCAAACAACACATAATTAAAACAATGCAGTGCACTCCATTCAAGACATAGGGAAAAGAAAAGAAGAGAAAGAAAAGAAAAAAAAATCAAATAATTCAAACGATAAAGCAATAATAAAATCAATTCACAAAAAGGCTCAATCGAGGTTTGGTGGGTCACTCAAATTAATTTGATTATACATTTCACATGGTTGGTGTTCCAGATATGGTTTCAGTCTTTGACCATTAACTTTAAATGTGACACCATCCTTTGGATTCTCAATTTCTACGGCCCCATATGGATACACATTTTTTACAACAAACGGGCCATTCCACTTTTATTTTAACTTTCCTGGAAATAAATGAAGACGAGAATTATAAAGTAAGACTTTTTGACCGATTTCAAATGTTTTTCGAAAAATTCTTTTGTCCAGCAAGTTAACAACCAACTTCTGTCTCAAACCTCTGTTCCAACCTGTTACATGATTGGATCTAGTTCTTACCAAAGTCAGTTCCCTTCCTTGGGAAAACAAAGCGGATCCGCGATCAAAGTGGTTTCCAAACCGTATGTCGATCCCATTCTCTCCTGCGGGCGGTTTGAGGAACCAAAGCGATGCGAGCAAGTGCTTAGCGGCAAACCGAATGCAGGCCAGAATGAAATCACGGAATCTCTTGACACCGAGGATGGAAAATGTCAAGCACAAGTCGAGACAACCCACGAAGGTTGATGCCATTTACGCGAATGGATCGATTGTACCCACAACCTTGAGACGGTGCTAGGCTGGACATGGAGCTCATACCGTGATTGGTTGCAATTATTTGGGTCAAAGTTCACCCAAAGGAGATCGACGAACAAGCGAGCTTGAAAGAATTGAAGCTGAGCCATCTATTTGAGTTGTGAAGTTTTGATACCAATCTCAGTTGGTATCAGAGCCATCTATTTGAGTTGTGAAGTTTTGATACCAATCTCAGTTGGTATCAGAGCCTAACGATTTGTTCGATTGGCTTCTGATGAGTTACTGCCCTCTTGAAGAGTGGTATATGATAGAAGATTTGTGATCTGAAGAAGAAGAATAGAAAGATATCTTTACACTCGTGAGTTCGAGTTCGAGCTCTCGAGCTTTAGAGACTTGATCTCATATCTCGCCTTTATCCTTACGAGGTCTTGTAAAACACTGTCCGATAAAATAGAAAACCTTGTTGAATATTCTATGTTCCGGACTGTACAATTCTGAGTTTAGTCTTACCTCTTATTAGTCCTTACCGACTCAGCGTCTGATTCTGTAATTAGATCTGTCAGATTCTCTTGTTACTACTAGGCGTCCTTCTCACCAAGAGTATATACGGTCTTGAACTTGACCGGTGTGCTTTGCAACAACTCAGCGGAGCGTTATGTAACCGCCGAAATTCGGAAGAGTTAATCACCATTTGGAAGCGTGAAGGTTATACTCACGCTCCCTCGGAGTCGTATGATCTTAACGCTTCGTGAGTCGTAAAGGCTTCGGTCACGGCGAGAATAGCTCTTATGGATACTAGATTCAAGTACAACATCTTGTCATTGGTGCTATTCTTACAACCCTATGCTGAGCGGTGTACTTGACCTTTTACACGAACTTGGCCATCCGGTCAAGATCCGAACCAAAACCTTGAAAGTCGAATCCAGATCAGTCTTTGACAGTGGTCACGCCCAAAATGGCTACTTACATCACCGGTGGTTTATAGACTTAAAACCATACTCTTGATCTTAACTCCTCGCTCCAGGATACCCTCATGATCTTGGCCAAGCATGAAACCATACCGTTGTCGAATCCCCAAACGGATCAAAAAGCGAACCTCGAGTTGATCACGTTGGAATGGCTCTCCTATGAAATTCCGTCAATTCAGATCCGGACTTGAAGCCCAGATTTGAAAAAAGGCGAATGATCTTGTCAGGATGACGCCCGACCCTGAAAGTCAACCTCAGGAACCTCGGCCCAGCTGCTATGATATCGCTGTTCGAGACTCAGAAAAACTTCATGGTTTCACTCTTTAATGGTATCCATGTACCTGGCAGGTGCAAGGCCATTTCGTATATGGGATGTTCGGTGCTCACATGTGTGATCCGGCTGTCCATGCCGAGGATGATGATGATTACGATGGCGGCGACTACGAGTCGTCGCGAAGCCGCGGGAGTAAAAAGAAGATTACAAGGCGAGGTTCTTGCAGGACCTCCTTTGATCGCCCGTCGGATGATGAACAGATTTTACTCGGTGAGACTACTGACCCCTGTTGTCTATCCTCCCAGTCTCGATACCTCGAACTATAGGCGTGAGTTAACAGAACACATCTGAACTCTGTTCCGACTGTTCGCGGTTGGATCTGGTTCTTACCAAGTCAGTTCCTTCATGGGAAAACAAAGCGGATCCACGCGATCCAAAGTGGTTTCGAAACCGTATGTCGATCGCATTCTCTCCTGCGGGCGGTTTGAGGAACAGCGATGCTGAGCAAGTGCTTGGCAAGCGGAATGCGAGCCGAATGAAATCACGGAATCTCTTGACACCGGGATGGAAAATGTCAACCAAGTCGGACAACCCGAAGGTTGATGCCATTTCTGCGAGAATGGATCGATTATTGGCCTTTAGGGGCCAAATTGCTAGGCGGACATGAAAGCTCCGTGCCGTGATTATTTGATTATTTGGGTCAAAGTTCACGAAAAGGAAAGGCGAGATCGAACGAAAGCGAGCTTGAAATTGGTGAGAAACAAGGTCATCGGCCGTCCTTGTTTGGTGGTCAAACTAAACCTTTACATTCACTATACTTTGACACTACCCATTATCATGACCTCCTCTCGATCAAAGACCCGAGTTACAGGATTCCTTGGTGTTTCTCCAAACATGTACAAACACTCCTCAAGGTCGTATGTTATTTTACTCCGTGAGGCCTCTCTGAGGCTATGCAGTACAGACCTCAGCAGGTTCTGAGCAGCGACCTCGCGAGCACACTATCTTTGAAGCAGTTCACGCGACTATCTTGAGGCAGTTCTACTCGCCTCTCGGCAATGATTACTTTCGGACTGCCTATCCGCGAACCTGTCGGACCACCCAGATAAAGAGCTGTCGTCGGTACCACTGCAGTGTATAGTTCGAAGAAGATATTGACGCCAGTTGATTTGAATCCATCCTTTGAGTCTTCTTCTCCAACAGAATCAGTTGTATCTTCTGCAATGATTAGAAAATTATGTGGAAGTTTAATGTTTATATGGCCTGACCATCGCGTCGATGATCCTCCGACTCACGAGTTTTCGTCCCGGTGAACCTCTTGATGAAGATGAGCACGAAGAGATGCGCATGCCTTGGGTTCGTGATCGCTTCTGTGTGACTAATCAGTTCAAACCATCTAATGGACCATGGTTTACATTTGATGATGTTCCTAAAGCCAAATGGTTCCATAGATTCCAGAACTTAACTGGCTTGATCTTGAGATGGCAAAACACAGGGCCGATAGTTATCATGTTATTAAAGAATTACTCAAGATTCTTAGGATCTCTCGTGATTGGTTCTAAGTATCGGTGAATCTGAGCGACTCCAGTTATTCGAACAGCTGTACCACAAGTCTTAGAGATTGTGTACAACCGGTTTTGGGAGAACCAAACTAGCAGAATCTGCTAGGCGAGATTTTCATCGGATGAAGTCTTGTTCATTGGATCGAGAGATCTTGATAAGCCTACTGAAAGGATGACGACCTTGTACTACGGTGAATGGTTTTAATGATCACTCCCTCAAGCATGTTTTGTGCGATCTCTTCCTACGAGAGATTTTGCGGATATTCGAGACACACGAACTCACTACCGGATAAACTTGGATGATCTTACTCTTGGTAAGATCTATCGGTCTTGTCTCTTGTCTTGAGAAACTTTGTGAGAGAAAGTTTTCAAACACTTTATGGAAAGAAGGAACCCTTCGAGTGCATGCAAAACACCTCATCTTGCAATCAAATGCAAGGATGAAAGAACACTGCACTTGTTCTACCAGAAAAAATCCCATTTCATAAGTTCCTAGCAAACACTCTTGGGACACCGTCTTGAAGCTAAACCAGCCTGCGGTTTTCGGAAGAAAGCATCAACAGCGAGAAAGATTCCGGGTGTTTCATACGCAAAAGAAAGGGCACTTTGCTAGATCTTGCCACTAACAATCCGGTAAAATCAGCGGACTACTGCGGCATGTCAATAGAGTCTCTCATCTGCGAGGATGATGATATTGAATCACGTATTACGAGCAGGATGCTTATGATGAAGAAAGCGATCTTCATGTCTTGGTGAAGAGCGAAGCAGAGAAGTCTTGATTACAACTCGCTCGACTACGAAGGCGTTGCAACAATCCGTCGCGTGAGCATATCGGACATGTTCCTCACAACGGTCTCTACCATCCAAATCGATTATCCTTCCACCAAATATGCCAAACCTATCAACATCATAGGATTCATTGATCTTGGTTGAGCACTATGCTTAATCGTCCATACTCCTCACGAGTTTTGGAAGCACCGTACCGACTCTTGAAAGCTGCAATGGTGAATATTTTAATCTGACACCTTTGCAAAAACCCGTTGGTATCCAGTTCTTTCAGTTGTGTTCTGGATTAATGTCATAGGTTCTTCCCTCGATGATAAGGACCTCCTCATGGGTTTTGATGTTCTGACTTATCCACAAATTGAATGTCTCATGAAGGTATCAGGTACAAGCAACAATTTCTACCTTATACTGACACCTTGAGGATATACTCAATTTCTGATGTTTCCTCACCCTATGAGTCTTTCAAAACAAAGTTCCTGCCGTTTTGTCCTGAAAATCATCGGCAGTTCTTTCACCCCTTTCCTTTGTGGAAAAACCCTCAGTTCTTTGTTAAGCTTCCTTTCAAGCTTAATGAAGATGTGAACCCTACAAAGGCTACACATCCGGGCATGACGCCCTCAGATCTGAAACTTGCACAAGCTGAATGCCAACAGCTCATGGCGCAAGGCTTAATCGAGCCCACACATTCTGAATGGGCTTGTCAAGCATTCTATGTTGAGAAACGTTCTGAAATTGTTCGGGGTAAGAAAAGACTAGTCATTGACTATCAACCCCTCAATGGTTTTCTCAAAGATGATAAGTTCCCTTTGCCAAAGATTCAGTCCTTGTTCATTCATCTCCAAGGTGCAAAGGTGTTCTCAAAGTTTGATTTGAAGTCAGGATTTTGGCAGATTGGTATTCATCCTGATGATCGACCCAAACTATACGTATTCCAAATGCCCACTATCGGTGGAGCGGTGATGCCACTTTGGCTTGAAAGTGGCACCGTCACTTTTCAAAGGCTATGGTCAAGATTTTCCAACCTATCCGCATACTTATCTACATTGATGATATTTTGTTGTTTTCCAAGGATCATGATTCACACCGAGACTCCTCGAATTCACTGTCAATAGTGGAATCACATGGGTCATGATGATATCGAGAAAAAGTCACGGGTGGGCGAGATCCATTGAATTTCTTGGCATGATAATCGAGATGGTAATTACGATCCTGGACCCCTTCGCACAATTGATGCATTTCCGGATACTTATCTAAACCGCAAATTCAACAATTCCTCGGGATTGTCAGCTATCTCGAGACTTTTTCCACATTCGGTCCAGCACCTCGAAGTTGTCAAGGATCTTTAAAGAAAGCGTATGGGGTCTGAGCGGACAACGGTATCCGGCTCAAGCAAGTGACTCGGCACCCTACTGCAGCGAGAATCCGTCCAGCGGACAACGCATCCCTGAGGCGGATGCCGGTGGCAAGTCTTGGGGCGGTGCTCTTAAAGCAGTTGATGGAAAAGATTTATTGTGTTCGTTCCGATTGGTCAATTCGAGGAAGGTGAAAAGCATTACCACGTGATCTGAAAATCTTGGCGATCAATATGGCATCCGAAGTTTGAATTCCATCTTATCGGATACAATTTTATTGTCGGAATGGACAACTCATCTTTTCGAAGATTATGGAATTTAAAAATAAGATCTTTCTGGGACAAGCATCTTCTTGGCCAAAACACAGTTTTCAGGTATGATTTTCGATTCAACATATCGCGGGCGATAAAATCTCATCGGACCTCCTTTCTCGACCATAAAAGCAGTTTCCTTTATCCACACTTTGGGTCGTATTCCTTTCGTTGCCATGGTCTCATCGCACGAACCATTGCTCTCGGCTCAAAGTCATTTCCCTCGATATGACTTTTACTTCTCTCCAGGATTCGAGGACTTTGCTAGAAAATTCCTTTTTAGGTTTTTATGAATGTCTATCTGAAAAGCCGAGCCTATGCTTCTTACAGCATGCATCACGATCATCTTTTCTCGCGGGATTAGTTATTCTCTCCTGAGAGATGTTAGAAGATGAACTTTGGTACGTTTGGTGTCTTCTGATCCTCTATGCCCTGAAGTTGGTTTCTGTCCCCTCTTCTTGTGAGACTCGACCATCCAACCTACTCAACAAGTCTCACTTGGACCTGCTCGATGGTTTCACCACTTCGGCGGTGGCCTTGAAAATTACATCAAATTGCTCAAACTCGTACTCGGGGAACTCCACGATCGAGAAACAAGCGGTGGACCTCGGTCTTCATTATACATCGCCACTTCCGGCGTCCTCGTACGATGACTTTTGGACTCGGGACCCGAACTATGAATGGCAAGCATTCCTCATTTTGCACCTTGACAAGACTTCCATACAGACCTCACGCGAAGAATTTTCTCATGGAGCAACCGTATTCCTCTGGCCAACCCGATTCTCCACATCCCTTGGACGAAGCATGATATGTTCATGGTTCTACTCCGTCCTCACATTCTCGACCCGATCGGTGGGGCATCATTCTCGAAGAAGAAAAACTGTCATCTGATTTCCTCTTGAGATGCTCGAGATCCTTATGAAGATTTCATTCCATGCTCTTTGATGTGACCACGGATCTTCCTCTACTCCTTATCCATGAGAACCATATCCTCAGATTACGTACTCGGCCAGAATAGTCCTCCGTCACCACCCGTACACCGGAACTTGATTGCCTTTGGGATTGTGTCACTGGTTGCACAATCCATGGCGTGTCTTGGCTTGACCCGAATATCCAGGCCAAGACCCTGATGAGACAGATGACTCTGACACCTCAGAAGGCACTACTTCGCTTTAATAATGGCATTTGTTTTATATGCCATAAAAGTCTTAAAGTAATTTGTCTTTATATATTAAAGTCTTGTGTAAAAGTCTTTGCCCTTATCCAAGGCTTGACTTTTGTGTCCTTGTCTTTACTTTTTCAAAGTAGTGGTTAAGTGTCTTTGTCATGTCATTATCATGTTGTATTATTAGTTTGCATTATTGCTTTACTTTGTCAAGGTTAGGTAAGCGTGTCCCTAATCTAGTGGTTGTAATAGTGGGGTCTGTCCCACTTTAGTTTAAGAGTTCCGTCATAAATGGCGAGCTCATAACATTGTAAATCATCCTTTGAATAGAGAACTTCGTTTAGAACTTAATCGAGATTTCCAAATATGAGTGGCTAAATATCTTCTTCTATTCTTACAATAAGGATCACGGATCGACTTGAATCATTTTCTATCGGCTTGGTGACAAGTATGCTCTACTCGCCTCTTGTAGGATCTTGTGTATCGAGAAAGTCTTATGCTGTTGTACAGTGGTATACTTCTTATACCATTGCTGTTTAGCTATCTTAAAACACAGGAGAGAGTCGAGAAGACCTGTTCACCCAGAAGAGATGCCGGGAGTGGCTAAGAAAAAGGGTTGGTATGTGTCTATGATTTCCTCCAAGTGGTGTTGGGTATATTAATTGGAAACCGAGCATGCGGGCTATTGGCCCTAAGACGATTTGTTCGTCATTGCTCACAGTATAACAATGCCCCGTACTCATTCTTTGGATCTGCATGCGAGTTCGTGACTTTACATGAGTTAGTGGATCCTGGCTTGGTATCAGTATGTTATGGGTGTTCCATGATCTATTGATATCTCAGTTGGTATCAGAGCCAGTTCCTAGGCAACGAACTGGCTATTCAATGGTTCCTATGTTCCATTCAGTTGGAGGCTTGGTCGTTCCATGGTCTCCATATCCTCACCTTTATCCTTACCAAGGTCTTGTACAAAACACCTATCCAATAAAATAGAAAACCTTGTTGAATATTCCTATGTTCCAGACTACTGCAAATTTACAGTCTTCCACCTCTTATTAGTCCTTACCAATCTACCACCGATCTAAGTGCATAATTAGATCTATCCGTTCTCTTATTCTTCTTAGGCGTCCTTCTCACCAAAAGTATATGCGGTCTTGAACTTGATCTGAGAGGGCATTTACTTCACGAGATCCGGTGAGATGCAGGCATTGTTATACGAGCAATGGCGAACAAATCGTCACTTAGGGCGATAGCCGCATGCTCGGGTTCCGAAATATACCCAACACCACGGAGGAAATCATAGCACACATACCAACCCTTTTCTTAGCCACTCCGGGCATCTCTTGAATTGAGCAGTGTCTTCGGCTCTCTCGGTGTTTAGTATAAGTGAAACAGCAATGGTATAAGAAGTATACCACTGCACAAACAGGCATAAGACTTTCGATACAAGATCCTCTGAGGCGAGTGTAGAGCGTACTTGTCACCGCCGGATAGAAAATGAAGTATTCAAGTCGATCTGTGATCCTTATTAGAAGAATAGAAAGAAGAAGATATTTAGCCACTCATATTTGGAAATCTCGATTAAGTTCTAAACGAGTTCTCTATTCAAAGGATGATTTACAATGAAGAGGAGCTCGCCATTTATAGACGGAACTCTTAAACTAAAGTGGGACAGGACCCATTATTGATTAGGACACGTTACCTAATCTTGACAAAATAAGCAATAATGCAAACTAATAATACAACTTGATAATGACATGACAAAGACAACCTACTTTGAAAAAGTAAAGACAAGGACAAAAGTCGGCCTTGGATAAGGCGAAGACTTTTACACAAGACTTTAATATATAAAGACAAACTACTTTAAGACTTTTATGGCATATAAAACAAATGCCATTATTAAAAGCGAAACAGTCTCGTAAGAGGCGTGTGCAGTGCGAGACAGATGTATCTCGATCGATGAAAAAGAGCGGTGAGGCCATTGATAGTCGATCCGGTCAGTTATGCATCGGATCTGCCGTATACGGTGAGATAATTATCATATGTTTGTTGTAGGACTATGGCTGGTCTCCTTGAGTGGAGCGATGATTCGATTTCTTCTTTGAGTGAAGATCTGGAGTTGTTTGAATGTCGGAGATAAAGGGTGAGTATTGTAGGAGGGTGGAGCGCCATATTCTTTAGAGCTTTTTGTTGTCCACATGGAATGGAAGGATTTCATGATGGTGAATGATGGGATTCTGAGGTTGATCTGGCGACCCAGGAGGTCGATGAGTTTCTTATCACAATGGTAGGATCTTAGAATGTGATAGCGGTTGTGAGTTCGAGTCGAAGGATCCACAAAAATGGGAATGAACGATGCAGCCTTTACTATATCTGCTATGGATCGAGTTGGGATCGGTATAGGTTTGATGAGCATAATAAGCTGTCACGAATGACATGATGTCCCCGACTCAGTGTTCATCCACTCTTTGGATAGAAAGTAGTGTGAAGCTTGAAAACAATTTGGTGCATACAGTGCGGATTGGGATGTGGAACAAATGGCTGACATAACTCGTTACAGGTTGGCACAGAATTCTTGTATGGCCATTAAAGACCATAAGCGCCATGTCGAGATGGTGTTTGAACTTGTGGAACCATGCTTGTGGTCGATAACCTTACGGAAGATTAAATCTTGAAGGCGATCTGGAAGCCAAAGATGAAAGCCATGAGGCGAAAAGGAAGAGTGCGCTTCTTTGGTTCGCAGGACTCATTTGAGGAGGAGGAATATGGTGAGCGCCAAATGAGAAATTGGTTTTAAAGGTGAGTGCGATCTTTGAAAATTATGCGAACTCGGTTATAGGCATGGAATGCCACAATGCGCTTTGGATTCTTTGGGAAGCAGTGTTTGCCAATAATGGTGATTACGATATGCGGAGAGAACATGGCAATCACTTTGGATGGAAGTCTCGGTGATGATGGATCTTTGAGTCACTGTTTGAAATTTCTTTGGACGGTGTTGTTGCCTCGAGACCCCGTGGTGAAACTTTCTTTAGCATCGTTGACAACTTGAGGTGTGGACATGATATGTGAGGAAAAAAGTCTCGAGATAGTTGACAATCCAGAAATTGTTGAATTTGCTTGCGGTTTAGATAAGTATCTGAAATGCATCAATTCTTGTGCGATGTGGGGTCGGGCGTAATTACCATCTTGGATTATCATGCCAAGAAATTGATGGATGTCTGGCCCGTGACTTTTCTCGGATATCATGACTCCGTGTGATTCCACTATTGACGAGGCCCGGTTGAGGAGTCTACGGTGTGAATCATGATCCTTGGAAAACAACAAAATATCATCAATGTAGATAAGGCGTTTCGAGGATAGGTTGGAAAATCTTGACCATAGCCTTTTGAAAAGTGATGGTGCCACTTTCAAGCCAAAGGGCATCGCATCGATAGTGGGCATTTGGAATCTGAGAAGGCTGTTTGGGTCGATCATCGGGATGAATACCAATCTGCCAAAATCGATTTCAAATCAAACTTTGAGAACACCTGCACTTGGAGATGAATGAGCGAGGTGAATCTTTGGCAAAGGAACTTATCATCTTTGAGAAAACCATTGAGGGTTGAGAGTCAATGACTAGTCTTTTCTTACCCCGAACAATTTCAGAACGTTTCTCAACATAGAATGCTTGACAAGCCCATTCAGAATGTGTGGGCTCGATTAAGCCTTGCGCCATGAGCTGTTGGCATTCAGCTTGTGCAAGTTTCAGATCTGAGGGCGTCATGCCCGGATGTGTAGCCTTTGTAGGGTTCACATCTTCATTAAAACGAAGGAAGCTTAACAAGAGCGGGGTTTTCCACAAAGGAAAGGGTGAAAGAGCTGGATGATTTTCGAGGACAAAGCGGCGGGAACTTTGTTTTGAAAGACTCGTAGGGTGAGAAACATCGAAATTGAGTATATCGCCGAGGTGTCGATTATAAGGTAGAAATTGTTGCTTGTACACGATACCTTTGGCGGAGACATTCAATTTGTGGATAAGTTATAGAACATCAAAACCTATGAGGAGGTCCTTATCATTGAGGGAAGAACCTATGACATTAATCCAGAGAACACAATCTGGAAAGAACTGGATACCAACGGGTTTCTTGGTAAGCAGGTCTGTATTAAAATATTCACCATTAACATCTTTGAAGAGCTGGGTATGGTGCTTCCAAAACTCAGGAGGGAGTATGGACGGATTAAGCATAGTGTGTTACGAACGGTGTCGATGAATCACATAGCGGTGATAGGTTTGGCATATTTGGTAGGAAGGATCTTTGATTTGTATGGATGGTAGAGGCCGTTGCTTGGGAGGAACATGTCGACATGCTCGATGTGATGGATTGTTGCAGCGTCTTGGATCGAGCAGTCGAGATCGAAGACTCTCTGCATTTACATTCTTGGTGACATGAAATTTCTTCATCATAAGCATCCTGTTCAGAATACAGGGATTCAATATCATCGTCCTCAGAGAGAGGAGAGACTACTATTGACATCTTGCGATGGCTGATTTTCTTTGGATTGTTAGGGCAAGATCTAGCAAAGTGCCCTTCTTTTGCGGATGAAACACACGGAATCTTTCTACATTGCCGGGTGTTGGCGGTTTTTCTTCTGAAAAACCGGTAGGTTGGTTTGAGCTTTGAAGAGCGGTGTGGAAGAGTGTTTAGGTTTAGGAACTTATGGAAATGGGATTTTTTCTTGGTAGAACAAGTGCAGGTTCTTTCATCCTTGCATTTGATTGCAAGATGAGGTGTTTGGCATGCACTCTTGAAGGGTTCCTTCTTTTCCATAAAGTGTTTGAAAAACTTTCTCTGCTCATGAGTTTCTCGAAAGAGGACAAGATCGATAGATCTTACCAAGAGTAAGATCATCCAAGTTATCTGGTAGGAGTTCGGTGTCTCTGAATATCTGGCAAAATCTACGTAGGAAGAGGCGCACAAAAACATGCTTGAGGGGTGATCATTAAAACCATTCGGTATAGTACAAGTCATCCTTTTGTAGTGCTTATCAGATCTACGATCTGCAATGAACAAGACTTCATTGATGAAAATCTCGTCTACAGATTCACATGCTAGGTTTGGTTCTCCCAAAAGCGGTTGTACACAATCTCTAAGACTTGTGATACAGTTGCTGGAATAAGCTGCGTATTCCACCTTAGGAACCCGATCACGGAGAGATCACAGAATCTTGGAAATTCTTTAATAACATGATAACTATCGGCTCCAGTTTTGCCATCGAAGAATCTATGGAACCATTTGGTTTTAGGAACATCATCAAATGTAAACCATGGTCCATTAGATGGTTTGGAACTTGGATTAGGCTGTGCTGTAGGCGCATCATGAACTGGCGGCATGCGCATCTCTTCAGGCTCATCTTCATCAAGAGGTTCACTGGGATGAAAATCCTCAGGAGTTGGAGGATCATTGGATGTGGATGGTTGTGCCATATAAACATTAGAAACTTCCACATAATTTTCCTCGGAATCTGTTGCAGAAGATACAACTGATTACATTGGAAGAAGACTCGAAGGATGGATTCAAATCTGAATCAGAAATTCAACGTCTTCCAGGAACTATAAGACGAGTGAGGCGATGCATGGGCTCTTTATCTTTGGGTGGTCTGATAGGTTCAGGGATAGGCTGCTGAAAGTAATCAGGTATTTGCTGAGGAGAAGGAGTAGAAACTGTCTCAGCATAGGCTGGTGTGTGAACTGTTTCAGCATAGGTTGGTGTTTGTGGTGGTGGAGGTCGTTGCCTAGGAACTGGCTCTATATCCTCACCTTTATCCTTAACCAAGGTCTGATACCAACTCTACCTAATCCTCACCTTGGAGGTCGTTGCCTAGGAACTTAATCGAGATTTCCAAATATGAGTGGCTAAATATCTTCTTCTTTCTATTCTTCCAATAAGGATCACAGATCGACTTGAATACTTCATTTTCTATCTGGCTTGGTGACAAGTATGCTCTACACTCGCCTCTTGTAGGATCTTGTGTATCAGAAAGTCTTATGTCTGTTGTACCAAAGTGGTACACTTCTTATACCATTGTTGTTTTGCCTATACTAAACACCTAAGAGAGTCGAAAGACACCTGTTCACCGAAAAGATGCCCGGAGTGGCGAAGAAAAGGGTTGGTATGTGCTATGATTTCTCCGTGGTGTTGGGTATATTGGTGGAAACCCGGCATGCGGGCTATTGGCCCTAAGGACGATTTGTTAAATCGTTGCTGCAGTATAACAATGCCCGTGCTCATTCTTTGGATCTCTGTGTGAGTTCCGACTGACTTTCTATGAGTTAGTGGATCGGTTCGGAGTGCATTCTGGGCTGTGGTTATAAGGGCAGCCGTTACCCTCTCCTCACAAGGCGTCTTTTGGGGAGATGTGGGCCGTGGGCCTCGAGTCCCTTAGCTGTGGTATCAGAGCCTCTTGTGGGCCGACTTGTGGGAGGGGTAGGTGATACCCTTGAATCCCACATCGGTTCGGAGTGCATTCTGGGCTGTGGTTATAAGGGCAGCCGTTACCCTCTCCTCACAAGGCCTTGATAATTCTAGAATTCTCATATGCATCATTCCTTAATTCCTCAAGTTCATTTAATTGCAATTTACGCATATTGCCAGCATCATCAAGATTTAAATTAAAAGCTTTAATGGCCCAAAATGACTTATGTTCAAGTTCAACTGGTAAGTGGCAAGATTTTCCATAAACAAGTCGATAGGGTGACATTCCTAAAGATGTTTTAAAAGCAGTACGATATGCCCAAAGTGCATCAGTTAATCGAAGAGACCAATCTTTAAGGTTTGGATTAACTGTCTTTTCTAAAATTTGTTTTATCTCCCTATTTGCTAATTCAACTTGACCACTTGTTTGAGGGTGATAAGGGGTGGCAACTTTATGTGTAATTTCATATTTCTTCATTAAGGACTCAAATGGCTTATTACAAAAATGTTTTCTCCCATCACTGATAATGGCTCGAGGTATTCCAAATCGACTCAAAATATTTTCTTTTAGAAAGCGGATCACAATTTTGTGATCATTGTGCCGACAAGGAATCGCCTCGATCCATTTTGAAACATAATCAACGACCAAAATGTATACAAATCAAGGATGATGGAAAAGGGCCCATAAAATCAATTCCCCAACAATCAAATATTTCAATGACAAGAATGGGGTTTAAAGGCATCATGTTTCGTTTTGAAATGGACCCCAACAATTGACTATTCTTAAACACCTTACAAAATGCATATGAATCTTTGTATAATGTAGGCCAATAAAATCCACCTTTGCAATATTTTGCATTGTCTTTTGAAGAAAAATGGCCACCACATGCTTGAATGGCAAAATTGAATGACCTACTTACCTCGTAAATCTGGTATGCATCTTGAAAAATTTGATCGAGCGGTACTTGAGCAGTATGGATAATCCCGATAAAACTTTTCATACATTAAGAATTTCCTCTATCACAGGAACTCCAGTCACATGGCATTTCACCTGGTACAAGATAATTGACAATATTAGCATACCAAGGCATTGATTGTCAAATTGATGGGTGTTGTTTCAATTGATGGGTGTTGTTTCAATTGATGGGTGTTGTTTCAATTGATGGGAAAGAATCATTGATGGGTGTTGTTTCAATTGAAGACTCGTTTGTAAGTCTTGAAAGATGATCTGCAACAACATTCTCAGCGCCTTTTTTGTCTTTGATTGTCAAATTGAATTCTTGAAGTAGCAAAATCCATCGTATCAACCTTGGTTTGGCATCCTGTTTTGTCATTAAATATCTCACAGCAGCATGATCAGAATAAACAATAGTAGATGAACCAATTAAATACGAACGAAATTTATTACAGCAAGTAGTTCTTTTTCAGTTGTGGTGTAATTCATTTGAGCACTATTCAAAGTTCTACTTGCGTAATAAATAACAAAGGGCTTACCTTCCTTCCTCTGTCCTAGAACAGCACCAACGACATAATCACTAGCATCACACATTAACTCAAAAGGCAAAGACCAATCAGGGGGTTGCATTATTGGGGCTGATGTCAAAAGACTAGTTATTTTTTCAAAGGCTTGTTGACAATCATTTGTCCATTCAAAAGGTGTGTCTTTTATTAGGAGGTTACAAAGTGGTCTAGATATGACACTGAAGTCTTTTATAAACCTCCTATAAAATCCTGCATGTCCTAAAAAAGAACGGACTTCTCTAATTGTCTTTGGTGAGGGTAATTTTGAAATGACTTCAACTTTGGCTTTGTCAACTTCAATTCCTTTTGACGACACAATATGACCCAAGACAATTCCAGAAATGGCCATGAAATGGCATTTTTCCCAATTTAAAACTAATCCTTTTTCTTTACACCTTTCCAAAACCTTTTCCAGATTATCAAGACACGTATCAAAAGAATTAGCAAATACTGTTAAGTCATCCATAAAAACCTCTAGACAATTTTCAACCATGTCACTAAAAATGCTTAGCATGCACCTTTGAAATGTTGCAGGAGCATTACAAAGTCCAAAGGGCATTCTTCTAAATGCAAATGTTCCAAATGGACATGTGAATATGGTCTTTTCCTGGTCTTCTAAAGCTATAGGGATTTGATAATAGCCAGAATAGCCATCAAGAAAGTAGTAGTAGGGATGTCCAGCTACTCTTTCGAGAATTTGGTCTAGAAATGGAAGTGGAAAATGATCTTTTCTAGTGGCATCATTTAATTTTCTGGAATGCGTGTTGGAATTGGTTCACCATTTTCATTTTTTACAACGGTTATTCCAGATTTCTTTGGTACTACTTGTGTTGGACTTACGCATTTACTATCAGAGATAGGATAGATAATTCCTACATCAAGTAGTTTCAGGACCTTATTCTTTACCACTTCTTTCATATGAGGATTTAATCTTCTTTGTGGTTGACAAGTTGTTTTAGCATTTTCCTCTAGGTGTATTCGGTGTGTGCATATTAAAGGATTAATACCTTTTATGTCTTTTAAGGTCCAACCAAATGCAGTTTTATGCTTTTTAAGGACAGAAATCAACTTACCTTCTTGATCATGCGTAAGTTGGGAAGAAATTACCACCGGATATGTCCGCTGCTCTCCAAGATAAGCATACTTCAATTCTCCTGGTAAGGGCTTTAATTCAAGCTCTGGTGCTTCCTCTTCGTTTGGTTCTTCAGGTTGTGTCATATCTTCAAAGCTTGCTTGGTCATCATCACTAGTAGGTACCTGCATAGAATCAAGTGTAGAGCATATGTTAGCAGCATCATAATTTAATTCTTTACTTGATTTAAAAGAACCAGCGAAACAAATATCCACAAAATTTGAGAAATTTTCATCCTGAACGTGTTCCTCAATAATTGGCTCGATAAGATCAATCTCTTCATTCTCATTATCATCATCTTCTTGGTGGTGAGGTTGTTTGCACATGTTGAACACATTGAGTTCCAATGTCATATTGCCAAAAGATAAGTTCATTACTCCATTCCTGCAATTAATCAAAGCGTTAGCAGTAGCTAAAAATGGTCGACCCAATATAACAGGAATTTGTTTGCATTCATTAGCAATTGGTTCCATTTCCAAAACAATAAAATCCACAGGGTATATGAATTTATCTACTCGAACTAATACATCTTCAATTATTCCTTTTGGAACTTTAACCGATCTATCAGCAAGTAAAATAGTGGTAGAAGTTGGTTTTAACTCACCGAGATTGAGTTGTTGGTACACTGAATAAGGAAGCAAATTAACACTGGCACCAAGATCAAGTAGAGCATGTCCAATTTTATGATCCCCAATAATGCAAGAAATAGTTGGACAACCAGGATCCTTGTATTTCAAAGCATTATTGGTTGAGAGAATGGAACTTACCTGTTCTGCTAGAAAAGCTCTCTTTTGCACCTTATGTTTCCTTTTCACTGTGCACAGATCTTTCAGAAATTTAGCATAAGAGGGCACCTGTTTAATGACATCCAAAAGAGGAATGTTAACCTTTACTTGTTTAAAAACCTCATAAATTTCTGGACTGTGGTTTAATTTCTTTGGCTTGATTAGTGCTTGAGGAAATGGGGGTACATGAGGAGAGTTGGTTATTTCTTCGTGGATTAAAGGTTCGAAGGACTCTTCTCGGTTTTCTGAAATTGAATCTTTACTAGTTTCACGAGGGTCAAGGATATGTTTTTCAACAACTTTTTCACCACAAAGGGTTATAACCGATTTGACTTGACTCTTATTTTGGTTTCCTGAATTCCCTATTTGAGGATATTGTTGACTCCTAGGGTTTGGTTCAGGTTGAGCAGGAAACTTTCCTTTTTCATGCAAGGTCAGAGCAGATGTAAGTTTGGAGATGGTTTCTGTCAAATTGGTCAAGGTTTGCATCGTTTGGTTCTTGATTGACTCTTGTTTTTCAATAAACGAATGCAATGTGCCTTCCAAAGTTTTTCTTGGTGGTGGGACATATGGTGGGTAACTCTGGGGGTTTTGGAAATTTTGACGTGGAGGAACTGGTTGTGAAGGTTGTGCATGGTTGTCATTTCTCCAACTGAAATTTGGGTGGTTTCTCCAACCAGAGTTGTAAGTTTGGGAGTATGGATTAGGTTGGCCTTTTGAAATTGTCAACGACATTTTACTTATTCGATGCGAACTTTCCTCAATTTGGCATGTTGGGACAATCCTGCGTAGAATGGTGATGAAAGTCATAAACATAACATGAAATACTTTGAGCAGACTTTACATGATCATTCTTTTTGACTAGTACTTGACTTTTCTTGCTTAGGATGCTTATTTGGCTTGAAGGTCATGGTTTTCCATTAGGTTGTGCATGCCTCCAATAGATTGAGATGACTTAGGTTTACTTGATGACTCATAAGACCCATTGTATCCCGGATGTTGTGCATTATCTGCTATGTAGTCAAGATAATCTAATGCATCTTCAGGACTTTTATCCCTAAACTCACCATTACACATCATTTCAACGACTTGTCTACTTTGGGATGTTAATCCCTCGTAGAAATAAGACACTAACCTCCATGTTTCAAAACCGTGGTGTGGGCAAATGTTAAGTAACTCTTTATACCTATCCCAACTTTGGTAGAGGGTTTCTCCTGGTTTTTGAGTGAATGTGGTGATTTGTCTTTTAAAAGAATTTGTTCTGTGGGGTGGGAAGAATTTTTTCAAAAATTGTGCTTGCATTTCATCCCAAGTTCTTATTGATCCTGACCTAAGATTTTGTAGCCAAGTTTTAGCTTTATCCTTTAGTGAGAAAGGAAAAAACTTAAGTCTGATTATGTTCATGCTACAATTTTGATCAGTGCAGGTGTTACAGACTTCCTCAAATTTTCTTAAATGCAAATATGGATTTTCAGACTCAAAACCATGAAAAGTAGGCAGAAGTTGAATGATACCAAGTTTAAAATTAAAACGTGATGCATCAGGAGGAAAGATTATGCATGATGGTGATCCTGTTCTTGTAGGATGCATGAAATCTCTAAGGGTCCTAGGTTGTTCATGAAGATTTTGTAAGGCTTGGTTATCTTTATGCTCTGAAAAATTTTCAGGTCCTACATTAGCCATATCTAAAGGTGGTGAAGGTGATCTCCTAATTAATCTGCCACTATTTGTACGAGACCAACGACGCATGCAATGCTAATGATGTGTGCTAAACTAATGACGCATAAAACACTAAATAAAAATTGCAGAAAGAAAAAAAAAATAAACTGGAAATTAAATAAGCAAAAATGCGAAAATAAATAAATAAACAAACTAAAATAAAATAAATTAGGCGGTGAAACCAGCCATAAAAACAAAGTAATTAAAGGAAACAATTAACAAAATATTAGGCGGTAGTTTAGAACCAGCCATAAAATAAAGAAATTGAAGAAAACAAGTTAGGCGGTATTTTAAAACCAGCCATATAATAGAACATAAAATTAAATAAATTAATGTGTTGGTACTCTTTGAATCTAGTATCCATAAGAGCCATTCTTGCCGTAACCGGCAAGCCTTTACGACCATGAAGCGTTAAGATCATACGTACTCCCCCGACAAGAATAAATAAACTAAAAATAAAATGTTAGGCGGTAGAACCGACCATATAAACAAATATTATTAAATTAACAAAATTTAAATAACAATTAGGTGGTGGAACCGACCATTAAAATAAATGCGAAAAGTAAATTGCAGAAATTTAAAGACAGGAATTTAGTTTGAGGACTGATTTGCGAAGTTTCTGGGCTAAAGTGAAGTTTCTCACAAATTTTATAGATAATGTTAAGATTTCAAAAGAAGAGGGTGTTGACTGAAGTTTTGCAAAAAGGAATAAAATAAAATGACGGTAAGAGAGTAAACGAAAAAAATAAATAAATAAATAAAACAAAAATAAAGTAAAGACAAATTGATACCAAATTTAGCAAATTCCCCGGCAACGGCGCCAAAAACTTGACACAACTTAAAAGTGTATTACTCTCAAGTATAAGAGTGTCTAGTTATAACCCGGTGAGTCCGGGGTCGAACCACAGAGAATTTAAAATCCAGTAGTCAATTTAAAACTAAGAAAATTAATTGTCGGGAAAAGAAATTATTTGAAACGAATTTAAAAATATGCTAAGGCTACAGGATCCACTCTCAGTATTCAAATTATAATTTTCTTACTTTCTCATATTTTATATTTCGCCTCACTTTTACCAGTTATTTATTATATTATTTAATTCTATGTGTGTGGATAAATATGGAATAAAGTACCTAATGTGCCACAATTATATTAATGTGTTGACATTGTGTCAAAATACCATACAAATCCAAGAAAACTTTTAAATTAACATGACATAAAAATAACCAGAAAAGAATAAAATAAACTTAAAACTCACTTGAGAAAAGTAATTAATTTCATAAATTGAAACTTTGAGCTTCACCCTTAACCTCAGCTTAGTAAAATTAGCTACTCATGTTGAAAGAAAATAAAACACTCTTTTTATTTGATGAACTTTGGAAATATGTTGCAAAGAAAATTGATTACAAAACAAAAGAGAAAAAGAAAGAAAAACACAATTCCTCAGCACTCTATCCCTCGGCTTTTCTTTCGCACTTCTTCAATTCGAATTATCTTCCTCGGCTTCGCCCCTCGCTTGCCTTTTATAGGCAAGGAATCCTTTTATTTTATTAATATTTAATTTATTATTATATTATTATTTTAATTTTTTATTTATATACATATTGATATACGTGATGGTCAGAATGACCATCACGAGCTTTGGTTGCATTGTTTGTTTTTTTGTTCTTTTTTATTTATTTATATATATACATATTTTATTATTATATCTCCTCAATTGTGCTCCAGTAGTTCTTTTTTGCTCCCGCTTTCAATTCCAATTCCATCTTTACTCCTGAAAAAATATTTACAAGATGAAAATTAACATATTGTGAATTAATTTAATATAAAGTATATTTGGGGAGTATTAAAATAATTTAAAAATAATGAGCGCATTAATTGATACAATAAGTGAAAAACTAATAATTTTATCCTTATCAAATGTCACTTTTCAGTATCAATCATTGATCATGAGCTAGTATGAATGTATGTAGCTACCATCCCTTTCTCTACACCTTTCTTCACTTCTTTCTCTCCAAATTCTTCTCCTTATCTTTTCTAAATACTTTTCTTTAATATTTTGTGAATCATTTCCATACTAAATTTAGCTTTATTTTCAATTTTAGTTAACTAAATAATAATAGTTAGGATAAGGTGAAACTCTTAGTTAAAAAATATGATTTAACTAAATTATTTTTTAATTATATCCATAAGACAAGGGAGTTTGGCCTAATAAATTCTTAATACCTTAGCATAAAGTACAGTAAAGTGACATTTCAACTTATTGTAGTCAAGTTGAATTTTTACACACTAAGTACTTAATTCAGAATAAAATTAATGAGAAAATAGCGATCATTTATGTAATTAATCAATAAATTTAAAAAAATGATAAAAAGAATTTATTAAATTATACGTACTACTAAGAGTAGATCCATAGCCCTAACTAATTTATTTTCATATTTTCACTTTAATTAAATAGTGTATTATAATTATATTTCTAGTTCTTAGAAAATTTAAAGGAAATTAACAAATTAAACTTTTTTCTTGTGGGTCGATCTCGGACTAACCGAGTTATTTTATAACAAGACACTTTTATATTTAAAAATTATAAATCACTTTTGAGTCTTGTTATATGACAGATGATGGAATATTCGGATAAAAGATATTTTTCTCCCACTTTTGTAATTACTTTGATTATGTTATTGATTTCAAAAGTATTAAAATAATAATATGAAAAAAAGCATTAAAATAATAAGAATAAAATTTTTCACCTTTTGGCTAGCCCAGCTAATTCCAACTAGTTATTGATACTTGGTTAACTTTTAATACTAACTTATACTCCATAATTGGGTCCCGAACCAATTGTGTTACAAAAATGTGTTTCGGCTTTTATTATTGATATCATTGTATTAATAATATTGCAATTTATTTATTCTATGTTGGAAATTTACATAGTCCTGGGTATTTATTAGATTAGATTACATGGATTATTGGAGAATTGTTTTTTAGGTAAAAGAAGTAAAAATGGCATGTATGTGAGCAAGCATACTCAAGTACATAAGTTTCTATCTTAGTATGTAGAAAGTATAACTTATTACTCCTCTATTCCAATATTAATGTTGGTTGACTAGTCAAGTCATTTGAAAGATTTTTTTTATTAAACCTATACTTCGAGGATTGTTTCAATATTTTCAAGTATACTTTAGGAATTTGGTTTTTTTATTAGCCTATAAAAACTCAGTCTACTATGCTTTGCAAAATAAATATTGAAGATGATTATAGTTATATGAATAGAAAGATAATTCTTACTTTACTTTTTTCTAGAACTAATGAACTTATAAAAAATTGTATTCTTATGACTTTCAAAATTTTACTTATCACTCATATTCTTATCTATGTGTTGAGTGTGTCATCAATATCATTTTTTTATACTTGTGGTTTCTATTCAATTAAAAATATTTAGGTCAAGATTTGTTAATCTTTGGTTTGTATTTTCCTAAACATGAAGTGAATATTTATTTATCTTTAGTTCAGTTTTTTTTTTAAATAGTGGGTTAAGGCTTATAGTTACCTTAAATCATTTTCTAATAATCTTCGGTATTTGAAACTTTAAATTGAACATGAATATCGAAGTTTGTATAAGTGTACTGATGATGATGTAGCGTGGAAGTGATACTAGATTTCATTATAGCATACTTTTTGAAAACTCAAGAAGGGGACTCTCACAAGAACGAAAATATCTCAATTGAGAAATACTTAATATTATTAATGAAAAACTTATGTAAAGAAACAAGTATAACAAATCTATTTATGCTAGTTATGATTATCCTATTTCTAATAAAATTATGATTCCTTACAAGAAAAAATATAAATTAAATTCTAATCAAAGTAAAAAAAAAAAAAGGAAATTAAATTTATACTCTTACTATGACTAGGATTATCCCACATCAAGCTCTGATGCCACTTGACGCAGCACATAAGCGATACTAGATTTTGTTTCAATGTACATTCGTGTAACTCAAGAAGAGACTCTCACAAAATACTGAATGTTATTAATGAAAAGCTTGTGTAACAAAATAAGCCTAATAAACTTATTTATACTAGTTAAGATTATCCTATTAATAAAATTATGATTCCTCATAAGTAAAGGAATATGACTCAAACAAAAAAATATATAAATTAAATTATATTCAAACTAGAAAAAAAAATTAAATTTATACTCCTACTATAAATAGAGTTATCCTATATCGGATGAGCATATGCTATTTGTATTAATAAACATATGTTGTGAATAGTATCTAAAGTTGTGCTAAAAATATAGTGCAAACAATATCGTGAACATTCACTATAATCATTCTATGTGATCATTCAATATGTATACATTGCGATTTTTATTGAACTCGCAAGCGCACGAATCTATTGTAGAATAGATCAATGGTGACGAGTGTCGATCCCACGAGGAGGTGGATTTTAATTATATGTAGAATTAATTTTCTTTAAATGGGTGGATGAATTTATGGTGAAAGGAATTTAAACTATGCTAGAATTTAAATTAAAATGGCAGGAATAAATTAAATTGGAAACTATTGAGATAAAGCACTTGGGTATCCGGATCTGCATCAACATGCTCCATGGGCTAAATATTCCATATTAATACCAATTAAATCATGAGGGGGGATTCCACACCTCATGAACCACGCTCAAATAAATATGGTGCTAAGGGCTTATCGTGCCAAATAATAATAACCTTGTACTAGTGTCTTAGGATTAACTGTAGGCGGTATCTAGACAAGACTAGTATTATTTGTCGACGAAAAGTCAAAACAAACACAAATATTAGAGGGGAAGAGAAAGTAAATTTACCAAATTAAGCCCATGGAACATGTTGAGACTTCACCTTCAACCCAAGCTTAAAAGAAAATTAGCTACTCATTGTTGAACTAGGGGTAAAATGGGAATTTATTAAAATACATAGAAAATACAAGAAAGAGAAGGAATTACAAAAATCTAAGCTTAGAAATGAATTCAGGGATATCAAATTAGGGGGGGGAAGCCCCCTTTTTATAGGTACATTGAGTGAATCATGACCATCGGATTAAAAACAGTTTGGACGCTCAGGATTGCGCCATGTCATCAGTCAACAACAATGACCACTATTTGAACAAGAATACTATTTTGCAGTTCACACGGTTTGACCACTATTTGCGATAAGTCGGTTTTTGCATAGAAGCGGTTTTGTACAAGTACTATTTATGCGATTTATCATGAAGATGCACACACGTATGAATAGTACCGTATATGTGAACAGTGACATTTTTCCTTTTATGCTCCTCTGGGTTTTCAGTCTGAGTTCAAATGTGACGTCTGTTTTACTATCTGATCACTCGTTCATTGTGAAACGATCGTGATACCCCTAAAATACATAAAACACATAATTATAATGAAACACTCGTAATTAAATAACAAAATACTTAAATAAATAAAAGTAGCAATGTTAGTGAGACTTGAAGTGTAAAATGATGATTTTCTCCTTTATAAATATGCACTTTCTAACACTCAACACACCCCAAATTTATTGCTAGTCCCAAATAAAGCGAAGATAAAATTCAAAACCAATTTTTTTTTTTTTAAAACACACGTGTTTATTCAATCAGATTAATGATAGCAATCAAAGAAAAGTACAAGTATTATCTCCAGTCTAAAGAAATATCACAACCACATCAACAATCCACATGCATCAGTCCAGCAGACTATAGTAATCAGGCCACTTTCAAGAATAACATGTCAAACCCCAAAATCTCACCGGTAGTAGTGACACTCTCACAAAGAAATTAAACCAAATAATAGTTGTCACTACAATGAATGGTGAATTGAGAGAAAATAATATAGAAATACCACACACTCTCACCAAGATGAAAGAAATATGCCCACAGCTTAGAAATAATACGACCTCAAATAAATTACTAGTCAACCCAATTTATTCTTTTTTATTCTTTTTTTCTTTTTTTTTTAATGCATCACTACATCTTAATAGCCCATATAACTAGCTTTTACTTCAGACTATAGTTCTCTAAAATCAAGAAGGACTTTTATTAGGACGTAACGTAGGCTAGGGACATGGCTAACAAAGAAAGGAAAATAGGGAAACAAAATATATATGTTTGAGAAAAAGTTCAAGAACTTTTGAAAATTACAAGATGCATTTTGCTTATTTATTGCTATTGTATATCTTTTTTTTCTTTTTGAATTTTTTTTTATATGGCACAACTTTATTGAACAAAATAATTATTTATCCTTTTTCTCAAACATGAATAGGTGATGGAACTTGTATTATATCGGGTAATACTCCAAATTGGAGTGGGTCAGGATGATAAGTTAACAAAGAAAAAGCTTTTTTTTTGGCTCAAAATGGCTAACTATGGATATTTTACAATAGGGATGGCTTGAAAGGCTCAAACGGATCAAAGATGGCCTTCCATCGTCTCTTAGAGCTCTAAATAATCTTCCATATCTACTAGTTAGGTGGGCCTTTAGATGCAGCAACACACATTTTTTTTTTAAAGGGTTGACTTAAAGGAAATCTAGAGATCATGTATAAAATAATAAACTGCTAAGCTGCATGAATAATGGGCAAAAAGGGTTACTCTCCAAGAAAAATTAATAGGCTCAAAAACTCACTTGGAATTTATTATGACATGTGCATTCCTTCAAGCAACTCATATTTGTCCCCAACATCAACATGTAGAATAGTAAACATGGTGTAACATCACTCAAGACCAAAGATAATACAAATACTAAAATTCGAAAGTCATCATATCATCCAATATCAAAAACTCACACAAAATTACCAAATATTTTTTTTTATATTTTTTTAATATTTTTTTAACGAAATTCTACCCCCCAACCTATTCTAAACATAAAAAGAAAACATACATGCAGAAAAATTAAAGAAAAATGTCTAAATTTTTTTTTTTTAAAGGAGATGCGTTTCTAGAGTCACTACACTCCATATTCAGCCATCTTCGACTCAAAAACGTGAAAATGTATATTTATAAAGGAGAAGTCAAAAAGAAAAGTTAAGAAAAACAATTTTTTTTTTTTTTACTAAGAAGATGCGTTTCTAGAGTAACTACACTCCATATTCAGCCATCTTCTACTCAAAATGGTTAGTTCTACAACAAAAATTAGTAAAAACTTAACCAACATTCCACAATTGTCAACTATTCCCTCCCCCCAACCAGAACGAAACATTGTCCTCAATGTTTGAAAGGAAAGAAGTAGAGTTTAGAAGACATCACCTGGGTAGTGCAACACAGAAGAAAATATTTACAAGCGGAGAGTTAAATCTAATTTGTACTTCTTACTGTGGCTACTGTTACCATCATTATTTGAACATTCCAACACAAGCGGTCACGGGATACATCTCGATTGATAAAGCATAACAGATCAAGTAGCTCATTAGCAGTATGTGCACAAATAAAGATTTTTTTAACTGAGGAAGGAATGAAATACTTTTTTTATTGCATGGTTAAGAAATGCGATAAAGCCATCATAAGAATTATTGACATTTAACAAACCGATGGGTTTCTAGTGGATGTTCAGATGGGCCCAAGATGCTAATGTGATTAGTGCCTCTAGAGTTGCAAGATCTCCTGGAAGAAAAATAAAAGCATCGGTATGATTTAACATTTCAGTTATTCTTTCTTGCATACCTGAGACGACTAATTCTTCTCCAGTTGATGAGTTAGACAAACAGCCCAAAGGTTTTAGGATTGTTGGGATGATGCCTAACACTTGGCTCCCTCTGATATAAGCAGCTTCTGAGACCATTTTGGATAACCCTCGGTCACCTCCTCCATACACCAAGTGCAGTTTTCTCTCTGCTATTCTTCGACCAAGATCTATGGCTGCTTCAACGAACTCTTTATGTTTGCCATAATTAAACCCAGAGAGCACACAAATGTTCTTGAATTGTTTGCTGGGAGTAGCTGCCATTAGGATACTGCTCAAAAATAATTTGTGAGTGCACAACAAAAAATTATATTTAAGAACCTTAGTGACAACGGGTCACCGCTGTGTATGAGGCATTATGTCAGTGTCAATTAACGCGTAAGGCACATGGCTCGAGAGTAAAAAAGAAAACAGTAAAAAGGAAAAGCAAAACAATCATAACAAGAAAAAATTATTACAAGCAATAATGCGAATGGTAAAATAACAGTGAAACAACAGTAAAGTAAAAAGGATATCTACTGGTGGTTCGCGTGGCTCACATCTTCCTCGGTTTACGTCGAACGGCTTGAACGCCCTCTATGGGTCAAGGATAGGCTTCCCATCCAGTTTTCTTACAAACTGGCAAACAGGGTCGTTTATAGTCAGATTCCCGAGACTGTATCGTGCACGTTCTTTCTCGAATAATGGCCATAACTGGAGAATTGCTCTTTGTACATATCCACTGGGATGCGTTTCAAAAGACAAAAGGATATTATCCAATGACTCTTTATTCAAGCCATCCCTAATGAATTTAATCTTATCTTCCCTGTTATCAGACACCATTCCTAAAGAACATGGTTTTTTATTGCATAACGTTCTGGCACACTTATGACAAGCAACAGAAAGTCTTCGAGCTTGTCGTTTTCTCGCATAATTTCCTTTACCACAACCACGCATGTATGCAATAAATTTAGGAGGCAACTCACCTGCCAAACGTACTTTGGCCTCGATTAACCAGCGGATGTCAGCAGGTATGCCATTCTTCATAAGCAATCGCATGCGTTCGGATCGGGCTTTATAGATTGAAAAGAGTGCATTCTGAGGAAGCGAAGGGAATCGTTTGTGAAGCTTTGCCAAAATCTCGTCTCTGTCTGTCCATGCCGTCTCGAATATCGCTTATTGTGGGAAAGCTGAAGTAGAACTTGATTGTCACGGAATCTGGTTATCCGCCTCTTCACCGGGTGACAAACTTAAACACAAAGCAAACTAAAACACACAAACAGAGAAACAAATTAAAACACATAAAGCAAATTAAAATCGTCCTCTTATCGAATTACCTCAAGCTCCAATTGCAGATCATAAATACCATCCTCTATTTCTGTGAGTTGTCTTTCTAGATCTTTAACGTGGAATACTAACTCTGGCGGTTGTAGATCCCAGATAGGATGTAATTTACAAAATCGTATCTGCTTTCTGAGATGAGTTTGGATACGTTGAAGTGTTCTAAGCATGTACAACTGGTACTGTCTCATGATTAAAATGATAAGAGAAAACTATAATGGTTAAACAAACACACTTAAACAAAAATAATTTCAATCAGCAAAAGAATAATCAAAAGAAAGAAAAAAATTAAATCAAATCAAATCAGCGAAAAGAAGAAAAAAAAATCTCAATTCAAACTTGGTGGGTCACTCAGATTTATTTTGCTATCTTTTCCATGTGGTTGGTACTCTAGATATGGCTTTAATCTTTTACCATTAACTTTAAAAGTGACGCCGTTCTTTGGATCCTTAATTTCAATTGCCCCATGTGGAAAAACAGTGTGAACAATAAATGGCCCAGACCATCGAGAACGTAACTTACCTGGGAATAGGTGCAAGCGAGAATTGAATAAAAGCACTTTTTGACCTGGAGTGAAAAATTTTCTCATAATTTGCTTGTCGTGAAAGACTTTCATTCGTTGCTTGTAAATCTGGGTATTTTAAATGCAGCGTCATTCGAATTTCTTTAAGTTTGCCAGTAATTGTCTTTTGGGCTAGCTTGCTTTGCAGTTTTGGTGGTAATTTTGATGATGGGCTGAGTTTCTTTTCTGATGGCACTAGTTGTTCAACTCTTGACTTCCATTTATTTGTGTCCATGGATGGTGCTGAGTCAAGTAGTGCATTGACCTCATCTATTGATCTGTCAATGTCAAAATCCAAACCAAAGTGAGTTAAACATGTTTGTAAAGGGTCATCACTAAGGTTTGAAAGAAAATTATTATCAACTAATGTTTCTATTAAATCCACATCAACAATTCCATCATCTGCATTGTGAGGTTGTTTGGCAATGTTGAAGATATTAAGCTCCATGGTCATATTGCCAAATGACAACTGCATATTTCCAGTTCTGCATTGAATGTGAGCATCGGCAGTTGCCAAGAAAGGTCGGCCTAGGATAATGGGGATGTGCTTCTTTGAATCCTGTACTGGTTGAGTGTCAATTACAATGAAATCAACAGGAAAATAAAACTTGTCTACCTGAATAAGCACGTCCTCCACAATACCACGAGGGATTTTCGTGGACCGATCTGTGTAACACCTGAGTTGGGTGTAATTCTCCCATCAAGTTTCACAAATCTGAGAATAATGCAACAGATTTACACTAGCTCCTAAATCCAACAAAGCATTCTCAATTGTGTGGTTCCCTATACTACAACAGATAAGGGGGGAGCCTGGATCTTTGCATTTTAGAGGTATTTTATGTTGGAGTATAGAACTAACATTTTCTGTTAAAAAGGCCTTTTTCTGAACATGAATATTTCTCTTTTTAGTGCAAAGGTCTTTAAGAAACTTGGCATATGATGGCACTTGTTTTATAGCTTCAAGCAAAGGGATGTTAACACTTACCTGTTTGAAGATTTCAAAAATCTCACCTGTGGATTTTCCTTTCTTCCCTTTAGCTAACCTCTGAGGAAATGGAGCTTTAGGAATGTATTCTCGTGAGTTGGTTTCTTCTTTCTCCTCTGGTGATGGATCCTCAGTATTCACAGGTACAATCTGAGTTGATTTCGTCACTGGCATCTCCACTTTGTTGTCAACTTCTTTCCCTTTTCTTAAGGTCATGACGGCTTTGACCTCTCCATGTTGCTGTGGTGAACTGGAACTTGCTTCATGCACTCCTTTAGGGTTAGGCACTGGTTGACTTGGGAATTTGCCTTTCTCCACGGTCATTGCCAAGGTTTGAACTGAAGAAGTAAGTTGTCCCACCATTTTCTCGAGGTTTGAAATTGATTGGGCTTGTGAGTTGAAGCCCGCCCTCATCTCATTTCGCAGTTCATCAATGGTGCGGTTACATGATCGATTCTGCGGTGAGTAGAATTTTGAAATTGGAATGTATCCTCCATGGTGCAGGTTGAGAGTGGTTTGGGTTTTGATTGTATTGTCTAAATGGTTGCTTAGAAGGTTGAGAAATTTGAAGATATGGTGGATGTTGTTGAATTGGTGGAGGTGGAGCTACTTTGGTCCATTTGTTGGAATCAGACCATGAAAAATTGGGTGGTCTCTCCAGGGTTATATGTGTTGGAGTAAGGGTTGTAGTTTGATGGTTTCTCATGATTCTATGGCATTGGCTTGATCTGAATATGAGTCATGGTCATGTGGTTACATTGAGTTGGCGATCGTCAATGATCTTATTTGTCGAGAAAGACCTTGATCTCTTTGACTTCTTTAAATCCGAGCTTGACTGCAACGTGAACTCATTTACTCCTTAATTCTCACGGTATTTACGGTGATCGACTCGTTGTTGGGAATTATTCGATTGGCGGAAGAATTCCCAAATCTACGATCGCTTTTGGACATTAACTCTCCTCCATGGTAGCCATTATTTCTTTTGCATTAATCAAAAGTATTGGCATTGATGCCATTTCTCATACCCATGATGTGGACACTTCAAGAGTAGCCCATTGAATCGCTCCCATGCTTCGAAAAATTGCTCGTCGTCTCTTTGGGTAAATTCTGAAATTTCCCTGCGAATAGCATTGGTTTTATGAACTGGGAAATATTTATTTAAAAATTTTGTTACCATTTGTTCCCATGATGTAATGCTATTAGCAGGCAATGTATTAAACCATGAACGAGCTCTATCCTTTAAAGAAAATGGGAATAATCTGAGTTTAACATCATCATCTGAAAAATTCTCGTATTTAAAAGTTTGGCAAATAGCATGAAAATCATTCAGATGATTATATGGATCCTCATTTTCTAGGCCATAGAATGTTGGGAGACAATTTAGCACACTAGGTTTTAATTCAAAACTCCTAGCAGCTACATTTGGGTACCTTATGCATGATGTGCTCAAATTAGCTAAGGGACTAAAATAATCCTTAAATGGCCTCTCTTGTGGTTCTGGTTGTTGGTTTTGTAAATCCATGTCAATTCTCTTTGCAGTGTGTTTGTGCGTGCGAAGTGTTTTTTCTAATTAGCTAAGTGTTTTTTCTATAAGAAAAAGAAATTACGTGAAACAAATATTAACTAAAATTAAAATAAATTACAAAGAAAGATAACAAGATAAACAAAATTAAATTACAAAGAACAATGATAGGAAAATTAAATTACACAAATTTAAAGAAGAGAAAATGAAATTTTAACCTTAATTTCTTTTTCTTTTTTTTTTTACTTTTTTTTTAATGAGAAAAAAAAAATTGCAAGAAAACAACTAAAAAAAAAAAAAAAAAACTAATTCTACGAATTAAAATACTTACCTCCCCGGCAACGGCGCCAAAAACTTGTTGTGCAAATTTTATTGAACTCGCAAGCGGACGAATCTATTGTAGAATAGATCAATGGTGACGAGTGTCGATCCCACGAGGAGGTGGATTTTAATAATATGTAGAATTAATTTTCTTTAAATGGGTGGATGAATTTATGGTGAAAGGAATTTAAACTATGCTAGAATTTAAATTAAAATGGCAGGAATAAATTAAATTGGAAACTATTGAGATAAAGCACTTGGGTATCCGGATCTGCATCAACATGCTCCATGAGCTAAATATTCCATATTAATACCAATTAAATCATGAGGGGGGATTCCACACCTCATGAACCACGCTCAAATAAATATGGTCTTTACATCGTGCCAAATAATAATAATGTCAAATAATAATAACCTTGTACTAGTGTCTTGGGTTTAACTGTATCTAGACAAGATTAGTATTATTTGTCGTAAAATCAAACAACACAAATATTAGAGGGGAAGAAAGTAAATTTACCAAATAAAGCCCATGGAACATGTTGAGACTTCACCTTCAACCCAAGCTTAAAAGAAAATTAGCTACTCATTGTTGAACTAGGGGTAAAATGGGAATTTATTAAAATACATAGAAAATACAAGAAAGAAAAGGAATTACAAAATCTAACTTAGAAATGAATTGAGGATATCAAATTGAAGCCCCTTTTATAGACATTAGTGAATCATGACCATCGGATTAAAAGCAGTTTGGGCCGATTCATCGTGATCATCAGCAACAATAACAATGTACCATTATTTGACAAGAATATCTATTTACACGATTCACACGGTTTGACCACTATTTGCGAGTTTTGCACGATGGCGGTTTTATGAGACTATTTATACAGATGTCGTGAGCGATCAATACGTATGAATAGTCGTATATGTATAAAACGATGGCATTTTTCTTTTATCTTTCCTCCTGGGTTTTCGGCCGTCACGAGTTGAAATGTAACGTCCGTTTCTTTGTCGATCACCGTTCATGAAACGATCGTGATACCCCTAAAATACATAAAATAACTAATTATAATGAAACACACGTAATTAAATAACAAAATACTTAAATAAATAAAAGTAGCAATGTTAGTGAGACTTGCAGTGTAAAATGACGATTTTCTCCTTTATAAATATACACTTTCTAACACTCAACATCGATCATTTAGTATTTGCGCTTGAATTTAGATAATTAATCTACTTTAATTAATCCTCTAAGATTTTAATTTCTTTATGTTATCTAAATTGTTCAAATTCAAATTTAAAAAGCATAAAATGGAAATGAAATCGCGGTTCATAGTTAAAATTTTAAAGTTTAAATCATTTAAGCGGCTTTGTCAATTGTCATCTTAATCATTTTGTTCGTTGCAATTGTTCCCCAAACGAAAAATTTGTCACAGTGGTCCACGTGGTCCCACCACATTTAACACTTATTTCCCTATGACTTATCATCTCATCTCATTTGATGACATCTCGTGCTTAGCGTTCGCGCAATCAACGGTGGTTAAAAATTTCAAGGGAAAACCATCTCAATTAAACGTGTAACGGACATACCCATTCGATGTCCACCACGTGTACCCTGATGCGCTGGATCCCAAGAGGCTTTCGTTCATTAGAAAACAACCAGAGACGGCCGTTTCTATGAGTTCTATATTCTAGAGATTTCAACAGTTTCAACCTTAAAAACCCCAAACCCAGCAACAGCTATATTTTAATTTTTAATGGCTGGTTTTGAGCAGCAGGTGAAGGCAAGAGCCAAGGATCTCAAGGTTTTGTTCAAGAAAGGTGTCAAGATTGTGGGAGATTCGTGTAAGAAAGGCTGGCACAAAGTCAAGCAGATGAGAAAATAGAATTAAAAACGATAATCTTACTTTATTTGGATTTTTTTAATGTTTTAGTTTTCATCCTTTTGTAAAGATCTCTGAGTCAGTGTTTGGTCTTGTTCTTTTTTTTTTTTTGATTACTTTTATTATGGAGGATATTGGTCTTGTTTTTTATGTCTTGGTTGAACTTTGATATTGAAATCCTGTTGTTGTCTTATTGATGGTATAAAAATTTTCACGTTATTTTTTTTCTTTGGTTGAACTTTGGTTCTGAGATCTTATTATTGTCTTATTGATGGTATAAAAATTTTCATCATTCATTCGCTGTTCTGCTATTTTCATACTTGATGAAATAAGTGTTTTTTGTCATGTTATAAAATTTTATTTATCCCACAATTTGATTGATTCGGATTCTAGAAAGTAGAAACCTAGAGGTAACTTATTCTGGAATAGGCTTTATGTTTATGGAAAGGGTTAAAGGCCATTCTGTGAACCTCATGACCTATTCCATTTAGCTTGACCCTTGCCCAATTGATTCATAAATGATCAAATATATGTTAACTTTCTCTTGCTTATTTTAATTTATGTCTGTCCCACACGCTCTATATATTTTTTTTTCCAGTATGTCATGTACCCATATGTTTCTTTTGAAGTGGTTGATAATCATCCTGTAACTTGAAATTAATGTCGGTTAAAAATTCCTCGGAAATGTGGGTTAAAAATTTCCTAGGAAAATTTGACTCGTACAATTTCTTTTAGAACAGAGTCACGGACCTTTCATCAAACCTTTCATCAAAGTCTTCTAAGACTCGTCTCTTGACAACAATACTGTGGCTTTGTCACTTCTAAATTCATTGTCATTGGAACTTTAGTTGGTTTTTAAGACTTGTTTAGTTCTTTAATTTGCCCAAATATGCAAAACATCTTTCTTCTTTACCACCCGTGTTGATCCTTCGTTACTTGCTAGTTTCGCATGGAATAAAATTGGTAGAATTATCAAGATATTCTTGTAGTTAGCAGAACCATACCCATGTTTGGTATCACGTACTTATCATTAATCAAATTTCCAAATTGTTTAAGTAATTCACCATTTTTTCCAGACTGCTTATAGTTGGTGGAAGTACGGATGAATTCAGTGATCAAAGTTCAAAGTGTTACATGACAGAATCCATGTATCATTTCTACCTGTTGCTGCAAATTTTAAGTTTCTGGTTACAAATTTTAACCCGGTAACAATCCTTTTAGACAATTGTCTTCTAATTTCAGTTTTGACTGTGGGTGGCAGAGGATGTGTCAATTCAATCAAGTAACACGTTTCTTCATATAATAGTCTTGTATAACCAATTAAGGTGTTTAATATATTGCGTTTTTGAAAAATTGTGAATTAGTCGTACGTATTTAATTTATTTCCCATGATTGGTTATATAATCAATGGTAAATGGTAATACTGACGAATTCACTTTGAAGTACATTCTCCGAAACTGAGTGTTATATCGGTAAAGCAAGAGTTTGATTCATAGAGCTAGATGTGGCTCCGCTCCTGCTTGCTGTAGGGGTTCGAACAAAGAAGATAGAATTCATTATATCGATCACCTTGCTGTATCAATTCCTGCAATTAATTACTGTAGAAATACCATTTTAGCGGCGGAGTTGCTCATTTGCAACAAGATTCTCCTATTATTTTACGATCTCATATTGATTTAATATAAGTCATAGGATGATTCTGGGGGATCCGGAACATGTGTTGACGTTCTTTTGCTTTCTTTAAACGGTATTATCTCTTAAACGTTTGAAAAATCTCTACACCATGAACTTAATTAAATGTCCTGGACCTGCTTCTATGAATTTAATTAAAATGACCTATAAGTATTAAAATGACCTATAAGTTGAAACTATAATCAATTATGTTGATTATTGTTGAGTTGCTCCCTGTAAACTAAGTTTAAGATTTAATCCCTGCATCTGGAATAATAAAGGATTGGAGTCCTTTCCTTATCTTTTTTTTTCCCCTCTCCTTACTTCTTCCTATTTAATGAGTGGCTAAAATTATGAGTGGAACATAATGAAAACTAATCCGGCTGTGAAACGGATAAAAAATTTGGAAAAACAAATAATATGTAAATTTTACACTAAATTGTAACGAAAGTTAAAAAATATCCCTAAATTAATTAGTATATTCACAATGTCTTTAGTGTTTGAATATCCCTAAAAATATATTAATATCCCTAAAAAACTATAATATAATTTTGATATCCCTGAAAATTTTCTATAATATACCGATCGGATTTTTCATTTACACCAAAAAAAACACTAAAAATCTAAAATACTCATCCGATGGCAATCCCCCAAATTAAATCCCAACACCGAACCTCTCTCTCACAACTCACCTCTCTCGTAACTCTTCCAACTGAACTCAGCCCCTAGTAGCCCCACGCCGTGCTGCGCCACGCCAAGTCGCCAGCCTACCAGCGGTCATCTTCGGTAAGCCACTCACTTTCTACTAATCATGTAAGCCTCTCTTTTTCTTTTATGGATTTTTTTTTAATTCTTTTGGTGATTTAATGTTACAACAAAATCATGATCTTCCGTAAATGGCATAAGTTACAATTGCATTGACTTTTATTTTCTAGAATACGTTTGGTAATTTCCGCAACTTAAAAATAAATTAATAGCATAATTATGGGAGAGTGCGTTGTTCCTATAATCAAGCTATTCTTGCAAATCTCTCTTCCCTTATAAGAGAGGTTTCTATCCTATATTGGGTATTAGAGAATTCAATCAAAATAAAGCATTATTTGTTTGTCCTTTTTAGTGTATCTATTAACATATATGTTTCCATAATGTTGATCTTAAAGATAACGAACATAAAATTCTAAGTGTGCAATTCAAGAGGGGGTGAAATAAGTTTCTAAAAAATTATGAATGCTTGAATAAAAATAATGCAAATATAAAACAAATTCAAGGCAATAATGAAAAATTAAAGCAGTTAAAATTAAGGAGTTAAGGAAAGAAAGATTTAAACATAGGAATTTTGCGTGGTTTGACCAATCCGTCGCTTACATAAACCCTCCAGCTCACCGGGCTTGAGGACTTATAAGGCTTGAATTCTACAATTGACTTCCCATGTATCAACCTTTACAATAAGAGATAATTCCAAATCCTTAACCCAAGTGTTTTTCACACTTACAATCACTCAAAAATAAAAGATTACAAATGAATTTTCTCTCACACAATTTATATGTTTACAAATGAAAGTTCAAAGTGTAAATCAATAAAACAATAATAAGTTGAAGCTCAATACGAATTGTGTACTCAATAAGTAGCTCAATAATGATCGTAGAATCTCTGTTGTTTGAATTTGATTTAGCCTTTTTATAATTGAAGCTTAAAATTAGTCGTTGTTGACTTTCTGCTCGTAATCAGATTGTTGTTAGACGTTGTCCGGTCACCGTTTTGACTTGAGTAAGTCACTGTTGGGCCAAAATTCAAATTGTCAGATGAAAATTTTCTAGATGTCAGATCACCGTTAGCTTCCAGTAACTTGAGAAAGAGATATTAGCTTATCGTTTTCTAAAAGTCGGTTTGCAGTGTTCAAAAGCTAAAGTTTCAATTTTACTCAAAATCGATTAACCATTTTCTCATAAATGGTTAGTTGTTTTGATCCAGAAACAAAACTTAAATTTTTATTCGATAATTGGCATGCTCACCGGTTTCAATATACCCATCTCGCACACATTCTCTTCTCTCGGTGTGTGTCTTGGTATCTCGGTGTTTAGTATAGGCAGATAGTATAAATGGTATAAGTATACCAACAGGCGTATAAGACTTTCGATACAAGATCCTACAAGAGGCGAGTGTAGAGCATACTTGTCACCAAGCCAGATAGAAAATGAAGTATTCAAGTCGATCTATGATCCTTATTGGAAGAATAGAAAGAAGAAGATATTTAGCCACTCATATTTAGCCACTCAGATCGACTTGAAAACTTCATTTTCTATCTGGCTTGGTGACAAGTATGCTCTACACTCGCCTCTTGTAGGATCTTGTGTATCAGAAAGTCTTATGCTGTGCAGTGGTATACTTATACCATTGTTGTATACTAAACACTGAGATAAGCCGTCGGCTGTTCACCCAAGAGATGCGGAGTGGCAGAAAATGGTGGTATGTGTGCTATGATTTCTTCCGCTGTTGGGTATATTGAAACTCGAGCATCTGGCCCTAAGGACGATTTGTTCGTCATTGCTGTGGTATAACAATGCCGTCTCCGTACTCGGATCTCTATGAGTTCGACTTTCTATGAGTTAGTGGATCCTGGCTTGGTATCAGTGCGTTATGGATGTTCCGTGATGCTTGATATCTTTCCCTGGTATCAGAGCCTAATTGAGTTGTGAAGTTTGCCAATTAGCGGCGTTACCTGCCCCTCCTGAAGTGAGTGGTATATGATAGAAGATTTGTGATCTGAAGAAGAAGAATAGAAAGATACTTTTACACTCATGAGTTCGAGTTCAAGCTCTCAAGCTTTAGAGACTTCGGTCTCCTGTCTCACCAGGTCTTGTACAAAACACCTATCCAAGAAACCTTGTTGAATACTCACTATTCCAGACTGCAAATTTACAGTCTTCCTCTTATTAGTCCTCTCTGCACGTTACAGTGCAGCAATTAGATCATCCGTATTGTCACTTCAGGCGTCATTCTCCCAAAGAGTATGCAGTCTTGGGACTAGATCGGTGTGCTTTGCAAGCAACTCAAGCGAGCGATATGTAACCTTGAAATTCAGATGATGGGCTAATCACCAATTGGAAGCGTGAAGGTTATACTCACCGGAATGTCGTATGATTCGTTACGTAAAGGCTTGCTTACGACAGAATGACTCTTATGGATACTAGATTGAAAGTACGATGCGTTCTTGACCGCCATGCGCGGTGTTATACCGAACTTCCATCCGAAGATCCGAACGCTTTGAAAACTTTGAAAGAATCCAGATCAGGTCTTTGAGCAATGGTCACCACAAAATACATCACGGTGGTTTATAGACTTTGAAAACCATGCTCTTGATCTTGACTCCTCCACGCGATCTTCGAAATGACCGGCCAGGCGAATCCATAGCCCAGCAGGAATCGATGCCGGAATGGCTCTCAACTATGAGAAATTCCACGAAATTCCCAACCAATCCGGACTTGAAGCCCATGAGAAAAGGCCGATGCTGTCCGGATGACCTTTCAACCCCGGTCAACCTCCCGTAACTTCCTTCTTTTCTGCATATGTTCGGAAAAACTTCCCATCCACGGTTTCCTTCTTATCCTGTGTACCCTAGCAAGGTGCAAGGCCATTTCATATGGGATGTTCCAAGTTCGTACATGTGTGATCCCGGCTGTCCATGCCAGGATGATGATGAATCTGATGACGACGACTATGAAGTCGTCCACAGAAGCCGCAGGAGTAAAAAGAAGATTACAAAGCGAGGTTCGCACCTCCACGATCCTTCATCGGATGATGAACCGGATTTTACTCCAGACTACGACTCTGTTCTATCCTCTCAAGTCTCGATACCTCGAAATGGGCAGTTAACAACCAACTTCGCCTCAAACCCCTGTTTATGATTGGATCTGGATTCTTACCAAAGTCGGTTCCTTGGGAAAACAAGCGGATCCACAATCTAAAGTGGTTTCAAACCATATGTCCAATCCTGTTCTCTCCTCCGGGATGGTTTGAGGCGTCCTCAAACATATGGTTTGAAACCACTTTGGATTGTGGATCTGTTTTCCCAAGAAGGAACCGACAAGAACAGATCCAATCGAGGGGGTTTTAAGTTAACTGCATGAGGTACGGGTTTGGTATAGAACAACATGATGTAGTCTGAGTAAAATCTGTTCATCATCGATGAATCGGTGGAGGTGCGGGAACTCGCTGTAATCTTCTTTTACTCGGCTGTGACTTTCAGTCGTCGATCGTCATCATCATCATCCCGTGGTGGATCACACTGAGAACCCGATCCATACGAAATGGCCTTGCACCGCTGGGTAACGTGATAGCCACGGCGGATGAAGTTTTCCGTGGCGATATCATGTGAAAAAGGATTCTGAGATGTTTCGGTGTTGGTCATCCGGACGGCTTTTCATACTGGGCTCAAGTCCGGATTGGTTGAATCTGTGGAATTTCATGGAGAGCCATTCCAACCGGCAACTCGGTGTCGGCTGATCGTGGATTTGGACAATGGTTGGTATGGTTTCATTGTCAGATCACGAGGGTATCCGTGAGTGAGAGAAGATCAGGCATGGTTTTGAAGTCTATAAACCACCGGTGATGATTTTGGCGACCACTGCGACCTGGATCTGATTCGACTTTCAAAGTTTTGAAATTGGATCTTCAGATGGTTGGTTTGGTGAAAGGTGTCACGTGGTTGAGACCAATGACGACGTTGGTACTCTTTGAATCTAGTATCCATAAACTGCCGTGCTTCCGGAAGGCTTCGACCGTGTAGATGTCGTGGCATCTATGTACATAATGCTGTGGGTCGATCACTGTGCGTTGACGTGATTGGTCCATCTTCTTCATTACGGTTATGGTCTGCTGCTTCGCTGATGCAGATAAAGCGGTGAAGGTACATATGGATATACTCTTGAGAGAATGCGGCTTGCATTGACAACAAATTGTGAGTGGGATGAAAATGAACTGTGTGACTGGTACAGGATTGGAAGGAAGCAGGTAGCTTGAATGTTGAGCTTTTTGACCTGTGAAATGAGGTCAAAACCAATGAAAATGTCTTTGTTGTGCAAATCAGAACCAATGAACTTTTTCCAAACAATACAGTTAGGAAAGAACTGTATTCCTATGGGTTTCTTTGTAATCAGGGTGGTTCCGAAGATTTCACCATTGGCAGTTCTAAAATACTCATGATGAGGTTCCCAAAAGGATTCTGGGAAAACAAATGGGTTTATCATGCTCTTATCAACTCCTGTGTCAACGAAGTCGATAGCTGGAATGGGCTTGGCAAACTTTTGGGCTAAGATTGAGACTCTGATTAATAGAATAGTTTGGGCCGAAGAAATGGATTAGGTTGGCTGAGGTTCTGTTTGAATAGTGAAAACTTTTGAAATGGATTCTGTATCCGAATCTGAACTGGACTCTGCTAGATGAAAGCAGCGTCAATATCTTATTCTGATTGTTCTAAGAAGTTGGACTCTATCTCATCACTGTCGGATAACAGGCCTGTGGATTGCAAGTGTTGGATAAGCCTTACGGCTTTGTTAGGCTTGTTGGGACAATATTTTGCAAAGTGTCCTTTCTTCTTACAAATGTAGCAAAGAGCACTTTTCTATGATACTGGTTTTCTGCAAGGTTTTGAAGGGTCTTTCTATCTGAAGAAACGGTACTGGATTTTGGATTTTTTGGAAGACCGGTGAGGGTGAGGATATTTCTGGAAATGCATTTTCTTCTTGGTGGGACAAGTGCATTTCTTCTCGTCTTTGCACATGATTTCCAGATAAGAAGGTTTTTAACAGAGGTTTATCTTTGATAAGATCTTTGAAGAACTTCTACTCATAAATCTTTTCCAAGCATTGCAAGGCAACTTGAAAGATCTTTCCAAGTGACATGCTGTCAACATGGAGGTTGTGGGAAGTTATGTGCCTTTGCATTTCTGATTGAAGCTCTTTTGGAAGAGAAACAATGAACACATGCTTTAAGGAAGCATCATTGAAACCATTGAGTTTGTAGAACAACATGCTCATTCTCTTGTAATGAATTTCCAAGTGTTTCTTTTCGAAAGAACAGCATTTCATCTGATAATACTCCTTTCTGGCTGTTTCAACTACAGCTGTTGGTTCGCCAATGAATTGCTCATATATAGAAACAAGAGCAGCTCCTGGTACTGATTGGATGTATTGTAACTGGCAATAGTCTCCAAGACTTTCATACCATTCTCTGAGAGATCCAGTGAATCTCGATGTGAATTCTTTGAGAACGGCTTGTGAATCAACATTTGGTTTTGACATTTGTAAGTCCATCCATGCAGCAAATTCATGGAATCTTTCTGTCCATTTGTGACGTGGAATGTCATCAAAGGTAAACCAATGGAAGGAAGATGACTTGGAGTGACTATTGTAGACTAGAGGAGTATTTGGAGGGGCAGATGCACGAGTTGTTGTGCTTTCTGGCATAGTTTCTCCTTCACTTGATTCTGTTTCTACAATAGAAGTAGTTCTCCTAGTAGAAAATTCAGCTTGCTCATTTGATGGTTGGACCATCATTAGTTCTGAAATATCTGCAAGCCCTTTTGGGACTCAAGCTAAACTCAATCCAGGAAACTCGACTCAAGACCAAGTACTGCTCTAATATATTCTACTAAGACATGCCTTTTTGTGGCTCTCTCTTAACTTGTATCATCAAATAGGTAGTCAACCGAAATAGTGAATGAAATATACTTTTATTATAGAAGAATGCTACAGTAGGCACAAAAACCTATCTAGATTATTTGTCACTCAACTACAATGAAAATTAGTTCATAACTTGTAACTGAAAAACAAGCAATAAGGGTTCAGTCATTAGAAAACAAGAATGAAAAGAGAAAAGATGAATCCCAATTTTTTTACAAAATTGACACTGGTGCAAACTTGCGTCTTCTTTTCAATCCTTCGTTTTCTTTTTTTCTTTCTTCCCTCTTTTTCAATTTTGATCTATGGCCCCCTTTTCTTATGCTGTGCGCTCTTTTTTATAGTTGAAAACTAGGGTAAACAGAAACTTAGGGACGCCTATGCTAGATTAGGAAACTGCAGATGGCAATTTGCAAGTATCCCGTGCTGAATTTTTCTACTGTTGTTCCAGGCTTGCTTCAACATCGGTTGCTACAGCAGTGGCTACATCAACTACTCTGCTTCCAAATTTGTTCCAATACTTCCATTGCCAAGCTCTTTCCCATCTTTTGCAATCTTATTTCAGCAGCACTTTACTCCTTGAAATTCTAGCTTCCGACTACCTACTATTATGCTAGAAATGGTTATCCATGCAAATTAACACTAAAAATGCAATAAAAACTTATCATTTACTCTCTAAGTAATCTTAATTTAACTTATCACACCCCTAAACTTAAACCATTACTTGAGGAATACTTGTCCTCAAGTAATGACAACACACTAACACTTAAATCACACAATCATGTAGCAAACAACTTAGCTCTGTCATCAAATTTGCAAGGATTCTCCAACCCTTAGATCACACTCTTAATCATGCAAAATTGCCATAGCAGTTCAATTTCTAGACTTAGGCCTCATTCTGTCCAAAGTGTGAGTGTGCCACTTTGATCAAATTTCAGAGGTACTACAGCATTGCATAGACATTGCATATAATTCAGAGGTAGAATACAAATATGTTCACATATGGCAATGCTATAACTCAAACTATGCTACAATAATTTTTTTTTTATTATTGTAGTGACACCCAATAATTTTTTATTATATGTTCACATAATTTTTTTTTTATGTGAATGCCTATCACTTGTAATGATGACACCCAATTACTCACTTAAAGTACATGTCAGAGTTGCTACAGAAAACACCTCCAGGATTTTATATTTAGGTCTTACCTTTGGACTCCTTTCACTCAAGGCTGAACATAGAGCTCATGAACAGACCTAGTTACTCAGCATCCTAGGCAATGGACCCCTGTATTTTTCATTTCTTCATCACAAAATTTTTTTTTTAATAGTTGTTACAGCAATGCTCATAGCTCTTGTTGCCTTTGGACTCAAGTCTGCATATGGGGTACATACTTAGCCCTGGTTACTTAGCAACTTAAGCCATTGGAGTATAATTTATTTCATACCAAGCATAGTTCAACAAAAATTTCCCCCCCCCCCCAAACTTGAGATATTTTCTACCCTTTTTTCGTTTTCCTGGCTCTACTACAGCATTGTCATAAAACTCAACCAAAGCTTAAGTGTCGGGACATAATTTCAACCTTTATCTATAATCTATCCTTACTTGGCAATAACACATACTAAATAACACTCAATTTATCTTCATTAGGTTCTTAAATCCATAAACAAAAACTAGATAACAGAGCTTCACACAACACACAACACAAGCACATGCACTCACAAAAATAATACGTAAGAACACAACCCCCCTAAACTTGAGAGGTGCTATGTCCTTATAAGCACACAAAACAAAAAAGAAACACAAACCACATATGCATACACTAAATCAACGATCATACAAAATGACGCAGAAAATTTAAAACTAACTTAAAATAAATGCTTGGAAAAATAATTAAAATAAATTGGCTGGTAAGGGGACTCCCCTGTTGTTGGCAATAATGCTGCAACACTAAAAGATTCGCCGCTTTTTGGAAGAGCTCCTCAGACGGTCCTTAGGGGATCCTTGTAGTAGGGTAGCTGGTTGCTTCATTTTTTGGCTTGGTGATGGGCTAGTTGGGTGGAGTGTCAGCAGGTACTGCACCCTTGGGCTGAATGGATCTTGTCTTTTTTTTGTATTGGTTCTTTTGGTACTGTAGCACCTCCAGAAGTAGCCCCTTTTCTCTTGTTGGATTTCTTAGGAGTAGTGGGAGTATATGTACTGAGAGTTTGATGGGAGGCAACTGGAGTAGTTTTTCCGGCTACAGTCTCTTCACCGGTGATTGCTGCAATGATATCGAGCAAGCTTGCTCGCTCTATGGCAGTGCAGGTGATCCTGGTTGCTGCAGCATCAAATTCTGCATCAATATCTCCTATACTTCATCAAATCATCTTCTTTTTTCCCTTTTGAGAGAGGATTAGAATTGGAGGCTCCTCTGCAGGCTCATCTTCCTTATCTCTTATGATGTGCTTCTTCCTATGATTGGGTGATGTCTTTTGGGATGGTTCTTCTACTTCTTTGGTAGTCTCTTTATCGGCCTTTACTTGGTAACTATATGTTTCAGACTTAGTCTCCTCATCTTCAGGTGGATCTGATTCTATTTCTTCTTGTGGTTCTGCTGGAGCCTCTTCCTTGGGTTCATCTACAGTAGCATCCTCACTACTTTATGTTGTTAGGGTCTCACCGCCAAGTACCAAAGTCGAATCATTGCAGAATGAATAAAGGAAATCATTGTGTGTGCCTTTCATGTAATCAGAATTGGTACATGTGGTGCTCCAAATGCTACAAATAGCTCCAAAACCGATTGTTTTCCCTCTTCTGAGCTTTAACACACTAAGTGATGCTATCATGCAGTTCTCGTATTTTCCTCTCCATACCAATGACGCTTCTTACCCCTCCTACAACAGTTGGTTCTGGTGGTGCGTGTAGTGAGAGCACCATCGTTCTTAACACGCTCATCTGCTGCATCAATAAGGGAGGGAAATAGCAAAGCTACTATTTTGTGCTTTTTCAAAGCACACTCTCGGATTTCTCGCTCGAGAATGACTCTCACACTTATGGGCAAGCCTTTAACAATGACATACAAAAGTACCAACCTCTCTTGTGACACAGTGGTGGTGTTTGTGGTTGGCATCAATCTGGATTTCAAAAATTTCACCCATACCTTAGAAATGGGTGTCATGTCTATCATATTAATCACATGCCCTTCTTCATTAGCCCAAGATGCACCCTCTATGGTAAGGGTTTTCAATATCTTACGCATAATCCATACCAGAGGGTAAATTATAGAAAGCATTAAAAACTTGGGAATCTAAAGGCACCAGAGAGTTTCTTACCAAAATATTGCACTGGGCTTGGCTACTAGATTGGCGTAAAATTCTTTCACCAGCAGAAACACAAGGTCTCGCTGATGCTTGTAGAATTCCAGCCAACCGCGTTACGAGCGTATAGCGTTGCATGATCCTTGAGAGTTGAGGTGGAATCAAACCCTTTTCTTTAGGATTTTGCTCACTGAAAAGAATGTTAGCAAAAGACCTCATAACACTCCCTCACGTGTTTACTCAATTTGATTCACTTAACTCGTGTTTAACACACAAATTGGCTTTTTCCCTCTAATGATCTCACAAACTTTGCCTTTTACCACACTTAATTCTCTCTTTCAGTTCTTTATTGAACTAAATAAACAAAATCAAGAAAAACAAACAAGTAGCACACCAAATATGATAATCGACACTAACAAAGAAAAGAAATTAAGAGGACAAAAAGAACAAAAAGGAAATCAAGAAAGGAAAGCAAGTAGCAAAGGAACACAATTGATATTGTGTGTAAACAATGTCAAGGACAATGAATAACTAAAACTAAATTTTTTTTTTTTTTTGAATAATTTTCAATCTTGAAAAATCTTTTTTTTTCTTTTTTCAAACAATCAAAACCAAATGATCTGAATCAAAAACAACTTTTGAAGAACTCCTGACTCCACTTCAACTTCCCAAGAAAGTTCTGAACGTTAATTTAAGACAAGACAAACAAGACGAATAAGAAAACCTTGACAAACCAAGAAAGACATGAACCAAAGGTATAGAGAATGATATTGACTCAAGACAGAGAAGAGTGATAAGTCTAGATTTGAACGCCACAAGAATGTAAATTCTGATAAGTTCACTAGTTCTCAAAGAACCAAAGAAAGAATAATTCTTTCAAATTCAAATAACATTAATCTCTAATTGTCTTACATAGCAAGGTTGCTGAGTTTAAATAGACCAATAGAGACCCAAAATCCGAAAAATACAAATGAAAACATTGGAACACCCCTCCAAGTATAAGTTTGTCAAAGCATGCTTCAAAAGTCTTCACCAACCCACCATAATTAATGCTATCATTGACAAACTTAATGCTAGCCTACCATAATTAATGCTATCATTGACAAACTTAATGTTAGCCCACCATCATTGATGGTAGACTTACCTTACACATTGACAAACTTGAAACAAAACAACAAATGAAGTTGAAAAACAAAGGAGTCGTTGAAAATCCCAAGTCTGAACATGCTGTAATGAATTAGTCATAACTCCTTCTAGAGAACTCCAAATCTAACTCTGTAAAATTCTTTGGAAAGCTAACTTAATTATCTTTCCAACGGTATATAGCTTGCACATTAATTCCAGCTCAATCAATACCAGTTTAATTCCGAAATTGACCTTTCTGCATGTGATCCGAATTGTGTATTTGGCTGCCCAATAGCTTGAATAATGCCCACAATGCCTTGACTTCTCTTCAAGCCCAATTCATGATGTCTTGCATCTTGAATTGCAGTTTCAATCCATATTTTCTCAATTAATCCATTTAAAGCAGCTTGCATCTTTTTGGCTCTAGCTCTTGTAATTGGGCCTTCATGAATGTGCAAAGGATCACTTGAAGCTTTAATGGTATTCTCTTGATAGTTCTCATCAGAGTGTCGACTGGACTAGTATGACAAGTTTGGTTGCATATAGTACAGTGAGACGCCACATGTACCACATTTCATTGTCAGTGATATCCCATGAGGGATCAAGGATAAGACCTGTGAGGAACATATGTTCAGGGTGGAAAGATGGAACACTATAGGGGAAGTCGTAGTAGAACTTCATGAACCATCGAAAGAGAAATATCTTGGCATAATCCTGGATCCGTAGGCAGATGAAAGTAACTCCTGAGGGAACTGCTGCTGCAGGGCTTCAAGGGAGAGATCGCCATGAGGGCTTAGAGTAAGAAGAAGCCATTGCTATAACGGGGATGTTATGAACGGTTGAGATGAGGGCTGGCTTATTTATATGTGCCACGAGGAAGTCAAGGATAAGATTGTCTTTTCCTTTGATATGTTGGATCAGAAGTCATACTTGGCAAACCATGCTTTAAGATTAAGCAATTGTTTGTCAGGTAGAACTTTGTTCTTGAAATTCAAAATCTTAGGAAAAGAAGAATTGTCCATTCTTACCACGAAATGGTGACTCAGCAGATGGAATTCAAATTTCTTTATTCCATATTTGACTGCTAAGATCTCTTTGTAGATTATGTGGTAATTCTTTTCTGACTTAGAAATTGTCCACTTGCGTGCGCACAGTAGGATTCCTTATCATCTTGCTTTTCCAAAAGCAAGATGATACCCAGTATTCATCATTGGCGTCTGTCTGGAGAATTCTCTGACCATTGGAAGGAATCTTCAAAGGTGGAGGTGACTGTGCAATTCCTTTGAGTTGCCGGACAGTTGTTGTCTGAAGAGGACCCCATGGTGGAGCATTCCTTTTTAAGCATAATTGATACCGGTTGGTGGAATCGACACTGAGATAAAGTCTCGCAGATAATTGATAATGCGAAGAACTGTTGGATTCTGAGACAACATCTGACCGAAACTTACACCCATGCCTCGTCAAGGCTATCGTGGATTCTCATTCCAAGAAAATTGATTGATGATTGCGCAACAATGCTCTTTGTCTCTAAAAGCATAATTCCATACTTCTGTACAAGAAAATAGAAATCTGAGAGTAATTGTTGGTGTGCCTGGTGATCTGCAGAAAATAATAAAATGTCATTGATATAAATCAATGCATGATGCAAGATGGTGGTGAAGATTTTTATCATGGATTTTTGGAAGAGAGATGGTGCAACTTTAAGACCAAAAGGTATGACTGTCCATTGGTAATGTGCATTGGGTATGCAAAATGCTATTTTGGGACGGTCATCAGGGTGGATGCCAAGTTGCCAAAATCCTGATTTTAAATCAAACTTGGAGAATATTTTGGCTTGGTGAAGATGAATGAATAGAGTTTGGATTTTTGGGAGAGGAAATTTATCATCTCTTAGGAAATCATTTAAGGGTTGATAGTCAATAACCAATCTCTTTTTACCACGAACTAATTCAGAACGTTTTTCAACGTAAAAGGCTTGACAAGCCCAATCTGACTTAGTAGGTTCAATGAGGCCTTGGCTTAAAAGCTGGGCATATTCTTGCTGGGCTAAGAGAAGGTCTGTAGGTGTCATTCCCGGATGAGATGCTTTGGTTGGATTAGAATCTTCATACGTTGTCTTTAATAAGATCTTTGAAGAACTTCTTTTGTTCACAAATCTTTTCCAAGCATTGCAAGGCAACTTGAAAGATCTTTCCAAGTGAGCTGTCCATATGAAGATTGTGGGAAGTTATGTGCCTTTGCATTTCTGATTAAAGCTCTTTGGGAAGAGAAACAATGAACACATCCTTTAGTGATGCATCATTAAAACCATTGAGCTTATAGAACAACATGCTCATTCTCTTGTAATGAATTTCCAAGTGTTTCTTTTCGAGAGAACAGCATTTCATCTGATAATACTCTTTTCTGGCTGTTTTAACTACAGCTGTTGGAACTCATATATTGAAACAAGAGCAGCTCCTGGTACTGATTGGATGTATTGTAACTGGCGATAATCTCCAAGGCTTTCATACCATTCTCTGAGGGATCCTGTGAATCTCGATGAGAATTCTTTGAGAACGGCTTGTGAATCAACATTTGGTTTTGACATTTGTAAGTCCATCTATGCTGCAAATTCATGGAATCCTTTTGTCCATTTGTGACGTGGAATGTCATCAAAGGAAAACCAATGAAAGGAAGATGACTTGGATTGACTATTGTTGACTGGAGGAGTATTTGAAGGGGTAGAAGCACGAGTTGTTGTGCTTTCTAGCACAGTTTCTTCTTCACTTGATTCTGTTTCTACAATAGGAGTGGTTCTCCTAGTAGAAGATTCAGCTTGCTCATTTGATGGTTGAACCATCATCAATTCTGAAATATCTGCAAGATGTGATTCTGAGGATGAGCTGCATTCAGAAGTGACCGTTTAGTCTGATTGTTCATTATCGGAATTATGTCGATTCTGAAAGAAATAGGCTCAACAGGTTGTTGGAAAAAGGATACACAGAACCGGTGAAGTAGATTTTTGTCTTTTTGGATAGGAGGTGGTTTAGGTGTGAACTGCGGTGAGGTATGTTGAGGGTTTGTAACTGGTGGAATAGTGGATGTAGCTGTACAGGAGGTTCAGAGATCACAACTGAGGGTTTTTTAGTTGATTTGGGCTTCTTGATCTTAACAGCTTTTTGTTGTTGCTGTTGATTTTCTTGGTAAAGTCGTGTGGCTTGTGAAAGACCAAAAAACTTGGTTGGGTCAATAGGAGATGTAGCAAGTTGGTAGAAAGGTTGGTAAGTGCTAAACATTGGTGGTGAGATCGGGATTGATTGAGATTGGGTGAACAAAGATGGTTGTTGTTGTTTTTGTCTGTCAGCTTCAATTCTGAATAATTCAGCTTTTAACCTTTTGATCTCTGCTTCTTTCTGATTGAATTCAGGACCCCAATATTTGTTAGTGATCATTGCCCTGAGATCAACATCCAACTGGGTAATTCTGTTTTGCAGATTTAGATAAATCTGATCAAGCTGGTCAGAAATTGCATTGACTTTGCTATCCGTTCTGGTGACTTGGGTCGAAACCCTTTCAATCTTTCTTCCAAGATTTTGCAAAGCAATGTTTTGAGTCGTGGCATTCTGTGTTTGCTAGTTAAGAACTTGCTCATATTGTTTCAATGGCTCGGGTTGGCCTGATGAAGATATGGCCGACTGTATGTATGGTTGAGAAACAACTCTGGTTTGTGGGTCTGTGTTTCTCTCCAAGAGAGGGAAACTCTCTTGGTAAGTTTGAGCAGATGTAGAGAACATCATACAAGACTGGACAGGAGTTGTTTGAATAAGAGGAGGTGGCTTGACTCGGGATCTACAGGCTTTTTCTTCCTTCTGAATCTGTTTGAGGGCTTTCCTGTATATTGGCAAAGGAGGAGCCGGAGATGGGTCTATGGTTTTATGGGAGGATAATATTTGCAGGGTGTTTTTGCAAAAGTAGTAAGAATCAAGACATTCTAATTGTCCAAATTTATGTTGATAATGTTATTTTCGGTTCTATTAATAAGGTTTTGTGTAAAGAATTTTCATCTTGTATGAGCAAAGAATTTCATATGAGCATGATAAGAGAATTAAAGTACTTCCTTGGACTACAAATAAAACAAACTAAAGAAGCAATCTTCATCCATCAAGCCAAATATTTGAGTGATCTACTGAAGAGATTTAGACTAATCAAGCTTGACAAGGATGAAAAGGCTAAGGAAGTTGATGTCAACTCATATCGAGGTATGATCGATCCTTGCTTTATTTCACTACTAGCAGACCCAATATCATGCTTTGTGTATGTTTATGTGGAAGATTTTAATCATGTCCCAAAGGAATCTCATTTGTTTGCAGTTAAAAAGATTTTTTGTTACTTGAGTGAAACCATAAATCTTGGCTTTTGTCATCCTAAGGGAGCACACATAGATTTAACATGCTATCGGATGCCGACTTTGCTGAATATAAGGTTGATAGGAAAAGTACTAATTGAAGATGTCACTTTCACGCCACTCTCCGCCTCTTGGTTTAGTAAGAAACAAAATTTAGTTGCACTTTCAACCATCGAGGCTGAGTGTATTGCAGTCGGAAGTTGTTGTGCTCAAGCTATATGGGTAAAAGAAACCTTTAGAGACTATGACATTTACCTTGATAAAATACCTATCATGTGTGATAATATTTATAAAGAATCCTATCCTACAATCAAGAACCAAGCATATGGAGATTATCACTTCTTAAGGGATCATGTCAAAAAAAGAGGCATTGCATTAGAATTTGTTTTCACTAAAAATCAACTTACCTCTTAGTGAAGATCAGTTCATTAAAATTAGATATGAGCTTAGCATGATAAATGTTGCACCTTACCATGCTTCTAAGATTGCTTTAATTGTATGCTACTTGTGATTGATATATTTTGAAACATTTCAAATTCAATAAATGATCTTGAAATGAATCCCTTTGGGTCAAAAATTAAAATAGATGTGCGAAATCATTAGTTGAAGAAAATAGATTGCCATTTAATTAATAAACAGTTAACCTTTTTAAGACAGAAACTTAAAGGGATGCATTTTGGATGATAATGGTTCGCCAACAAAAGGATATCGGCTCACCGTTTGCAAAGACAAATCTAGTATACCAAAATGGTCAACCGATATCACGTTTTATATTTGTATATACGGTACGCCGATATTAAAATGACTCGTCGATATCATGTGATTATACAACAGTAACCCTTCTTTTTCTTCATTTCACGATAACCCCTCACCGTTATCTTTCTAAACATGATCAAGCTGCTTTCTCTCTAGATTTCTTTTTCTTTTTGCAAAATTGAACCACCCAAATTATTCTAAAACTCCTAAACTCTATTTTCCCCTCATTAAATCAATTTCATAGCCAAAAACACAAATCCCCAAATTAAAACCAGGTACCCAATTTGGTTGGATTTTCTTCTATTTATAATCAAATTGACAATTCTTTGGGATTGATTGTTTATTTTTAATGTTAAAGTTCAAGCTGCATTTTGATTTTAATTGTTTCCTTTATCGACAAATCAATCTTGCATGCACAAATATAGACTTGTTGAATTTCAATTTGATCCAGAGATTGAAAGGACCGTAATGAGATTAAGAAGAGAACAAAGAAATTCAAAAGCTGCTGCAGCCATGGATGACTTGCAAGATTTGGGGAATTTGGATCCTCACAGACTACTACAGAGACAATCAGAGACAATTAATCAGAGACAATCAGGGAACAACAACATTATTTACATGGCAGATGATAGAGACAGAGCCATTAGAGATTATGCTGTGTTAACCCCTTAAGTTGTACACCTAGAATAGTCAGACCTGAAGTGGAGGCTGTTAACTTTAAACTCAAACTAGTGATATTTCAGATGTTGCAAATAGTGGGGCAATTTAATGGATTAATCGGGTAGCGAAGTACGTGGCATTGTTAGACCAGAGCAACGACAATTAAAATTGTCCTTAGGACTAATAGCCCGCATGCTCGGGTGTCTGGCCTATATACCCAATACCAGATAAGAAATCATTGCACCTATCACCCTAAACTAGAGCCTCTCCTTGGGCATAACGGAGGGTGAACAGTGTTTTCTAGTGACTGGTTCTGGTGTTTGGTATAAGGGAATAAGACTTTCTGATACACAAGATCCTACAAGAGGCAAGTGTAGAGTATACTCGTCATCAAGCCAGGTAGAGAGTGAACTATTAAGCCGATCTATGATCTTTATGAGAAGAATAGAAAGAGAAGAGTTTAGCTACTCATGTTTAAGATAAACTTTAAACTTTTATTTCAAGATATAAAGAGCATCCGAAGATGTTTGACAAGAGGGAGAAGGTTGCCTTATATAGGCAACAGCCTTCTTCTAAAGCAGGACAAGGCCCCTGCTGTTACTATCAGGAGTACATAAAGTCAAAATCACTTTTGACAAAGTAGGACACAATTATTACAACAAGACAAATAACTTTGAAAAAGTAAAGCACACAAAACTCAAGTCATTATTACAAAATGACAAATGACTTTTAGGAAAAATAAAGCACATAAGACAAACAACTTTATTAAAGGGAAATAGTGCCTTCACTGGATGAGGAGGTTGTCTTACATCATCAGGCTGAGGGTTGAGATCTAGTTGAGGCCATTGCTGGTGGTCAAGCCAATCAGTCATCTCTTCCAATGCTCCCCTCCATTGATTAATTTCTGGTGTTTCCCAAAGATTTTGAGATTTACCATGACAGATGAGATAGGAATCATATCGCTACTCGGCCTGGATAGCTGAATCTTTGTTAGAGTGGAGACGGTGGTTTTGGATCTCTTCTTTGAAATAGAGATCCGATGTTGATTGAACTTCAGGGGAGAGAGGACTGTGTGTGTTATACATGGGAGCAGTGCTGTATTCTTCAGCTAGAGTGATGATGTTCTATGTCTCGGATTGTGGGCTTGATGAGATCAGAACGTCTTCCCCAGATGTCTGTAATCTTTACAATTACTATGGTGGGATGCATGATATCATATCCAGTGGTGAGTTCAAGGGTCAGGATATAAGGGTGAACATTTTGTCAAACCATCGGCCCTTACCGTATCTCGCTACGTGTAAATCGACAGATCAAAGAGTAGAGCCACGGGGACAGTTCACCACTACCAAAAGATGTAATAAGTTGCGGGTAATGACCTCAGCTTGGTATGCACATCCGTGATATAATGTGCACCGAATGTTGAAAATTGGTGCATCCGATTCGATTTGACGATGCGCGCGTGTTTGACTGCACTATTATGTGCACGTTTGAATTTTGTATGGCGACTGCCATAAACCGCCATGTTAAAGGCTAAACTCTAAAGGTTCTGTATGGTCAATTACCTTGAAAAATCATTGCTCAATTTCTTCAGAAAACATGAAACGGGCGAAGTTGAGATCGTTAAAAGGACAGAGGTCTGCCTTTAAATGTTTTGGAACCTCCTTCGTGTCGTATCTTAGAAATACTGTTAGCCATGAAAATAGAGCTAAAAATTATGGTGGTATTGGGAGGTCGTGTGGTGTGATTGAGCGGGTAGAGAAAAGTGATGGTGTTGGGTGCAATCGGGGGAGCTCAATTTATAGCCATGTATGCTTCACATTTGTACGGGCACGATGCTCTCAGAATGAAAGTCGATGATTCAAAGAGATCAATTCTTAGCGCAGTGGTGCTGAGTCATCTACTTTAATTGTTGGACGTTTGTTCCGGGCAAGTGTCCCTTGGTAGGCTGATTTCTTTAAAGATCTTTGACAATTTCGAAGTGTGGACCGCAATATACTGGAAAAGTCTCTGAGATAGTTGAACAATCCCAAGAAACTGTTGAATTTGCTTTATGGATAGGTACTGATCTGGAAAATGCATTAATTTTTATGCATTGTGGGGTCCAAGACAGTAGTGACCGTCTTCAATAATCATGCCAAGAAAGTCAATAGATTCTTGTCCTATCTGGCTCTTCTTTTCAGAAGAAAGCATGACTCCATGAGATTCAACAAGTTCAAGAAATTGTTCTAGGAGTTGTTGGTGTGACTCGTCAATGCAGATGAGAGCGTTTTCAAGGATAGGTTCAAAGATTCTAACCATAACCTTTTGAAAAACTGGTAATGGGCATTTGGGATACAGAAGGCTGTTTTTGGTCAATTGTTAAGATGAATACCGAACTTTGAGATGAACAAACAGGGACTGAATCTTGGGCAAAGGGAATTTATCATCTTTGAGAAAACAGTTGAGGGGCTGAATCTTGGGTTCGTGAAGACTTTTGAAGCATGCTTTGACAAACTTATACTTGGAGGGTTGTTCCAATGTTTTCATTTGTATTTTTCGATTGGGTCTCTATTGGTCTATTTAAACTCAAAGAACCTCATGCATGTAAGACTATTATAGATTAATGTTATTCAATTTAAAAGAATTATTCTTCTTTCGGTTCTTTTGAGAACTAGTGAACTTATCAAGAATTTGCATTCTTGTACTTATCACCACCTTCTCATCTACAACTTGAGCGCTCAATATCATTCTCTATACCTTTGGTTCATGTTTTCAAGCATCGGGTCAAGGTTTTGCTTCTCTTAAACTGCTTAGAACTTTCTTGGGAAGTTCGAACTCAAATTAAGTGTTGGTCTCAAAGTTTCAATGTGGGATTCACATCATTTGGTATCAGAGCTAGTTTCTAATCAAGTTTGAATGTCTTATGTATTTTTATTATAAAAAAAAGGAAAAAAAACGTACAGCAAAAAAAAAAAAAAGATTGCAAAAGGATTCAAGTATTCCTACTTTCATCAAATTAAACTTTAGTTATTCATTGTCCTTGACTTGTTTACACACAATATCAATTGTGTTCCTTTACTTGCTTGCTTTCCTTTCTTTAATTTCCTTTTTGTTCTTTGTGTCCTCTTAATTTCTTTTCTTTGTTAGTGTGCTGGAATATCATATTTGGTGTGCCACTTGTTTTTTTTTTCTTGATTTTTTTTATTTAGTTCAATAAAGAACTGAAAGAGAGAATTAAGTGGGGTAAAAGACAATAGTTTGTGAGATCATTAGAGGGAAAAAGCCAATTTGTGTGTTAAACACGAAAGTTAAGTAAATCAAATTGAGTGAAACACGTGAGGGAGTGTTGTGAGGTCTTTTTGCTAACATTCTTTTCAGATCACAAAATATGTCAAAAGAACAAGAAGCTATAGACCAATCAATCATGCTCAAAGCCATGCAAAGAACAATTGAGCGTATTTAACTGATGTTTGGAGAGATCCGTGACCAATTGGAAAGGATAGACACTGCCATAGACAATTTACAAATGGTGGAACAACCAATAGATCCTAATGTAAGAGATCATCAAGGGCGTGCACATGGAGATCAAGATGGTGATGACCTAAGTAATTTTGATGACTGTGCCACCGCTGACATGCGGAAGAGATGATAAGGGCAAGACGATAGATCGTGATTTGGGGAGTATCAAACTGAAAATTCCTTCTTTCAAGGTAAAATGATCCGAAGCTTATTTGAGGGAAAAAGGTGAGCTAGTATTTGATTGCCATATATACTCTGAGGAGAAAAGGTAAAAGTAATCTGCTGAATTTACTGATTATGCTATTATTTGGTGGGATCAACTTGTTTTGAGTAGGAGAAGAAACCGTGAAAGGCCTATAAACACATGGGAGGAGATGAAGGCCATCATGAGGAGGAGATTTGTTCCTAGTCATTATTATAGGGAGCTGCAGCAAATGCTTCAAAGTCTTACACATGGTCCTACCACAAGGAGATGGAAATCGCTAGATTTTTATATGGTTTAAATCAAGATATTGCTAATGTGGTTGACTTGCAGCATTTTGTTGAATTGGAAGACATGGTTCACATGGCCATGAAAGTGGAACGACAAATGAAAATGAAAGGTTCCACTAGAACCAATTTGGGTCCATCTTCCTCATGAAAGTCAAAATGGAGCAAAGACGAAAAGGCTGTTTCAAAGCCTAAGATTGAGCCATTCAAGGATCATAAAGAGGGAGGCAACCAAAGCAAAAGTAAATATGATTCCCAAAACTCTAGCAATAGAGATATTAAGTGTTTTAAATGTTTGGGGAAATGTCATATTGCATCTCAATGGCCAAATAAGAGAGCAATGATCTTGAGGGATGATGGTGATGTTGAAACTGAGAGTGAATCAGATGATGATCCTATGCCACCTTTGGAGGATGCTAATGATGGTGTAGAGTATCCTGTTGATGGTAAATTGATGGTTGCAAGTAAAAGAGGATGCGGAGGTACAACGAGATAACATATTTCATACTAGATGCCACATCAACGATAAGGTATGTAGTATGATAATTGATGGTGGAAGTTGTAGTAATGTAGCTAGCACTAGTTTAGTTGAAAAATTGAATTTGAAAACTTTCAAACATCCTAGGCCATATAAGTTACAATGGCTGAATGATTGTGGGGAGGTTAAAGTAAATAAACAAGTGCTGGTTTCATTCTCTATTGGGAGATATAAGGATGAGGTTGTATGTGACGACCCATGCACGCCGGACACATTCTTTTCGGGGCGACCTTGGCAATATGATAAGGAGTGACACATGATGGTTACTTAAATATATATTCTTTTGTAATGAATAAAAGGCAAATCACTCTTGTACCCTTAACACCTAGGCAAGTGTAATGAGGATCAAATGACAATACAAAAGAGAGATGATACAAAAAAAGAAACGAGAGCACAAAAGAATGAGAGATCGAGAGAAAGCAAGTGGAAAGATAGAAAAAATATTGACAGAAAGAGAGGCAACAAGTGAACTTGTTTAAAAAGAGACCGAGGTACCACCCTGGGTAATAAAATAGGAGTACATGGCATTGTTATACCAAAGCTACAACAGTTAAGACTATCCTTAGGGCCAGTAGCCCGCAAGCTTGGATTTCTAGCCGATATACCCAAACCCGTCAGAGTGAATACCACATAAAGTGGAGACATGAATCCATGTCAAACACAAGTGGACACTTGGAACCTATAGACCCTCGGTAATCTTCCTAAACACGGTCCTCTTGACCTTTCAACGGATGAACTGTTGGGGTTTCTAAATCTTACATGCACTTATCTAGGTCTGAGATAGATGGGTCGGATCGGAGCACTGGAAACTTTTCTAATACACAGGATCCTCCTCAACAGAGGCAAGTGTAGAGCATACTCAGTTATGGAAGAAGCAAACTACTCTTAGACTAATGGCTGGAAGACAATCCCTTAGTTTCCCAGGAGAAAGAGATTTAGAGAACAGGGGTTGTAGTCTGGTTCATCCTCACCTTTGTTCACCGAGTGGTATATGAGAGCCTAACAAGTCATCCCACTGCATCAAAGCCTAACAATTTGTTCGATTGGCTTACAATGAGTCACCGCCCTCCCAAGAGAGTGGTATACGATAAGATTTGTGATCCCAAGAAGAATAGAAAGATACTTTTACACCTGGGTTCGAGTTCAAACTCTCAAGCTTTTGAGACTTTGGCCCATATCCTCACCTTTATCCCTACCTAGGTCTTGTACAAAACACCTATCAAATAAAATAGAAAACCTTGTTGAATATTCCATGCCTGCACTGCATAAATTTCTCGAGTCTTCCTACCTCTTATTCCCTCATGCACTCTATCACCGCTCTAATTATGTAATTAGATCATCCGCTCTATTGTCACTCTAGACGCCCTTCTCCTAAAGAATTTGAAAAAGGCCGACGCATCATCCGGATGACCTTTCAACCCCCGAAAGTCAACCTCCCGTAACTTCCTTTTCATACATCACATGATATCTCATTGCTCAGACCAAGAAAAACTTCCCATCCACAGCCACTACTAATGGCTATCCTGTACCCTAGCAAGTACAAGGCCATTTCATGGATGCTGTGTTCTCACATGTGTGATCCCTACCGTCCATGCTGTGATGACGATGAATCGATGTGGACGACTTCACACCACGTGTCAGGAGTAAAAGAAGATTACAAGGCGAGGTTCTCGCAAACCTCCACCGATCCTTCATCGAGGACGAACCAGATTTTACTCCAAATGAGACTACAACCCCGTTGTTCTATCCTCCCAAGTCTCAATACCTCAAACCAGAGGCAGCAAGTTAACAACCAACTTCGCCTCAAACCTCTGCTCCAACTCGTTTACGATCGATCTAGTTCTTACCAAAGTCGGCCTGCCTCGGGAAAACAAATGATCCACAATCTAAAGTGGTTTCCAAACCATATGTCCAATCACCTGCTCTTCCTCCGACAACAGGAACCAAAGCAAGACGAAAGAAGTGCTTAACCGGCAAACCCGTAATGCCGTGAGCCTGTAACTTAATCCGAATCTCGACACCGTGGATGGAAAATGTTCAAGCACAAGTCCAGACGACTCATAAGAAGGTTGATGCCATTTCGCAAGAACGGATCGCCTATACCACAACCTTCATGATGTAATTGCCGACCGACATAGAGTCTGCACTACGATTGATCGCAATTATTCGGGTCCAAAGTTCACCCAAAAGGAAGTCGAGATACCAAGCATGTAGCTTGAAAGAATCAGTTCGAGAAACAAGGTCAAGAACCGCCCTTGTTCGGTGGTCAAACTAAACCTTTACCTATTCCCACACCGCATTGACACCTATCACCCAAATTATCACGCCTCCTCTACCAAAAGACCCAAGAGTTACACCGATTCCTCGTGTTTCCCCAAACATGTACAAACACCTCAAGGTCAGATGTTCAACCCACGCCTTCATGCCCTCTCCTACAAGGCTGCACTCCATGCCTCAGACCTCAACCAGCCCTAGCAACCACCTCCACCACCACAAGCACCAACCTACGAACAAACAGCTCATACACCACGCCGAGATTTTACCCTTCTCCTCAAAGAACACCGAATACTTTCAAGAAATTTATCCTCGAACCTATCGACCACCCAAAGATAAAGAGCCCATGCATCGCCTCTACTGTCTTATAGCCGTAAGAAGATGTTGATCCCTCAGATTCAGATTTGAATCCATCTTTTGGGTCTTCTTCTCCAACAGAATCAGTTGAATCCTCTGCAACAGATTCAGAGGAAAATTATGTGGAAGTGTCTATTGTTTATATGGCACAACCATCCACATCTAACGATCCTCCAATTCCCGAGGATTTTCATCCCGGAACCCTCACGAAGCATGAGCTCAAGAAATGCGCATGCCGCCAGCTCATGACGAAAGGCAAGACCTTAATCCAAGTTCCAAACCATCTAATAGACCATGGTTCACTTTTGATGATGTTCCTAAAGCCAAATGGTTCCATAGATTCCAAGAACTTGCATTGGCTCGATCTTCAGATGGCAAAACCCGAGCCGATAGTTATCATGTTATTAAAGAATTCGCTCAAGATTCTTAGATCTCTCCGTGATCGTTCCCAAGCATCGGTGAATACAGCAGCCCAGCTATTCCAGCAATCCACAAGTCTTAGAGATTGTGTACAACCGCTGGGAGAACCAAACCTAGCATGTGAATCGCCTAGACGAGATTTTCATCGATGAAGTGTTGTTCATTATGCATCGTAGATCTTGATAAGCACTACAAAAGGACGATGTTTATACCAGCATCGAATGGTTTTAATGATCACCCTCAAGCATGTTTTTGCGCCTCTTCCTACAGAGATTTTGCAGATATTCGAGACATCCGAACTCCTACCAGATAAACTCGATGATCTTACCTTGGTAAGATCTATCGATCATTGCCTCTTTGTCTCGAGAAACTTCATGAGCAGAGAAAGTTTTTCAAACACTTTATGGAAAAGCATGAACCTTCAAGAGTGCATGCAAACACCTCATCTTGCAATCAAATGCAAGGATGAAAGAACCGCACTTGTTCTACCAAGAAAAATCCCATTTCCATAAATTCCCTAAACCTAAACACTCTTCCGACACCGTCCTCAAAGCCTAAACCAACCCACCGGGTTTTCAGAAGAAAACCACAACACCCGGCAATGTAAAGATTCCGTGTGTTTCATCCAGAAAAGAAAGGGCACTTTGCTAGATCTTGCCCTAACAATCCAAAGAAAATCAGCCGACCATCGCAAAGATGTCAATGTAGTCTCCTCTCTCCGAGGATGATGATATCAACCTCAGATTCAACAGAAGCTTTACGATGAAGAAATGCCTTCACGCCGGTCAAGAATGAAAGAGTCTTCCGATTCGACTGACCGACCTCAAGACGCTGCAACAATCCACCACATCAAGCATGTCGATATGTTCCTCCTAAGCAACGGTCTCTACCTTCCATACAAATCAAGATCCTTCCTACCAAATATGCCAAACCTATCACCGCCATAGATTCGCTGACACGGTTCGTAACACACTACGCTTAATCCGTCCATACTCCTCCCGAAGCTGAAGACCACACCCACTCTTTAAAGTCGCTTAATGGTGAATATTTTCACAGACCGCTACCAAGAAACCCGCTGGTATCCAGGGCCTTTCCATACCGTGTTCTCGATAAATGTCAGTTCTTCCCTCAACGATAAGGACCTCCTCATAGGTTTTGATGTTCTACAACTTATCCACAAATTGAATGTCTCCGCCAAAGGTATCGTGTACAAGCAACAATTCCTACCTTATAATCGACACCTCGAGGATATACTCAATTTCGATGTTTCCTCACCCTACGAGTCTTCAAAACAAAGTTCCCGCTGCTTTGTCCCGAAAATCACCCAGCTCTTTCACCCTTCCTTCAAGCTTCCTTCGTTTAACGAAGATGTGAACCCTACAAAGGTTACACATCCCGCATGACGCCTCAGATTCAAACTTGCACAAGTCAATGCCAACAAATGGCGCAGTTTAATCGAGCCCACACATTCTGATTGGGCTTGTCAAGCATTCTATGTTGAGAACGTTCAAATTGTTCGGTAAGAAAAGACTAGTCATGACTACCCACCCTCAATGGTTTTCTCAAAGATGATAAGTTCCCTTCACAAAGATTCGCCTTTTGTTCATTCATCTCCGCGCAAAGGTGTTCTCAAAGTTTGATTTAAAGTCGATTTTGGCAGATTGGTATTCATCCCGATGATCGACCCAAAATAGTCAGATTCCAAATGCCCACTATCGGGACAAAGCGATGCCCTTTGGCTTAAAAGTGGCACCATCACTTTTCAAAAGGCTATGGTCAAGATTTTCCAACCTATCCTTGAAAAGCTCTTGCTCTACGTTGATGATATTTTGTTGTTTTCAAGGATCATGATTCACCGAGACTCCTCGATCGGTTCACTGTCGATAGTGGAATCACATGGGTCGTGATATCTCCCGAGAAAAAAGTCACGAGTGGGCGGACATCCATTGAATTTCTTGGCATGATAATCCAAGATGGTAGTGTCGTCTGGACCCAGCGTACAATTGATGCATTTCCGGATCTTATCTCTAAACCCATAGCAAATTCAACAATTCCTGGGATTGTCATCATCTCAAGACTTTCCACGCATTACGGTCCGCCGAAGTTGTCAAGGATGCTAAAAGCGGCCCCGTGGGGTCTGAGCAGGCAACGGTATCCGGCTCAGCGGTGACTCGGCCCTACCATGAGAATCCCGTCACGGGACAACGCATCCCTCTGAGCGAGATGCAGTGATGAGCCTTTGGGGAGGCGGTGCTCTTAGAGCATATTGATGGAAAAGATTTTATTGTGTTCGTTCCGTGGTCAATTCGAGGCGAAAAACATTACCGTGATCATAAATAAATCTTGGCGATCAGTATGGCATCCAGGAAGTTTAAATTCCATCTCGTGGATACTGTTTTGTTATCGGAATGAATAACTCGTCTTTTCAGAAGATTATGGAATTGAAAATAAGATCTTCTGAGACAAGCATCTTACGTATAAAACACAGTTCTCGGTATGATTTTCGATTCGGCGTATCACGGCGATAAAATCTCATCAGGATCTCCTTTTCGACCTTTCAAAAGCAGTTTCCTTTATCCGTACTTTGGGTCGTATTCCTTTCATGGCCATGGTCTCATCTTGAACCATGCTCTCCGAAAGTCATTTCCCTCTGATATGACTTTCCTTCTCCAGCAGATTCGGACTTTGCTAGAAAATTCCTTTTGGGTTTTATGAATGTCTATCTGAAGTGGGTGAGGAGTAGGAGCCAGAATAGTATTGACTAGAGACTTGATTGACTAGGGACATGAATTCTTCCCAAGGGTCTTGGGAGTCTTGAAATAAAACATCCATGTAGTCTGGTCGTTCTTCCTTGACAAGGATTCCTATGATAGGAGGGTATGGACTTGGTGTTCCAGGGAAGTGATGTGGAAACAACTGGAGGGTGTGCTGTGGTCCTATGTAGGTACGATAAATGTCCGTAGGAGGAGATGGAATGTTGTTAAGCTCAAACAGATAAGCTTTGAGGATAGAGTTTGTGGAAGGATCATAGAGGATAGGATAAGGATGAGGAAGGGTCTGCCATTCAAAGGCTTGGTCTTGTGTCCAATAATCCTTAGTGTGAGGGTGTTGGAAGTACGGACGATGAACAATGAAAACAGAGGTGAACATCTTTGGTTCTTGTCTTGGGAGTTTGGAGAGTTGATGGAAGTTTGAGATATTTTGGAGGGTTTTTCGCCACCATGTGAGAGGGCTGTACCACTCAAGAAATGTCCATAAAAGAGTGGTTGAGTTCTCTGGATGGGTGAGATGGCGGAGTGTTGCCTGGACTGGTATGACAAGTTTGGTTGCAAATAGTACAGTGAGAGACCACATGTACCACATTTTGTTGTCAGTGATATCCCGTGAGGGATCAAGGATGAGACCTGTGAGGAACATATGATCAGGGTGGAAAGATGGAATACTGAGAAGGAAATCGTAGTAGAATTTCATGAACCATCTGAACAGAAATCTTTTGGCATAATCTTGAATTTGATAGGCAGATGTGAAGGTAACTCCTGGAGGGAACTGTTTTTGTTGCAGGGCTTTGAAAGGAAGGGATCATTGCCATGAGGGCTTAGATCCTGAAGAGGAAGTCATTGCTATGATGGGAATGGTGTGAACGGTTGAGATAAGGGTTAGCTTATTTATATGAGGTCTGGTGAGGAAATCAGGGAAAAGATTGTCTTTTCCTTTGATATGTTGGATTGTAAAGTCATACTTGGCAAACCACGCTTTGAGGTAAAAAACGAAATTATGACTTAGCAGATAGAATTCAAATTTCTTTATTCCGTTTTTGACCGCTAAGATCTCCTTCTAGATTATGTGGTAATTCTTTTCTGACTCAGAAAATTGTCCACTTGCGTGTGCACAGTAGGATTCCTTATCATCTTGCTTTTCCAAAAGTAAAGCTGCCCAGTATTCATCACTGGCGTCTGTTTGAAGAATTCTCTGACCATTGGAAGGAATCTTCAAAGGTGGAGATGACTGTACAATGTTTTTGAGTTGTCGGACAGCTGTTGTTTGTAAAGGACCCCATGGTGGAGCATTCTTTTTCAACATGACTGACAGTTGGCTGTTGTGAACTGATACTTTTGGGATAAAGTCTCGCAGATAATTTATAATGCCAAAAAACTGTTGAATTTGTTTCTTAGTGAGATACTGATCTGGAAACTTTGTCAATTCTTATGCGATGTCGGGCTCTAGTTGGTAGTGGCCATCTTGGATCCTCATTCCAAGAAAGTTAATTGATGATTGTGCACAATACTCTTTTTCTCTGAAAGCATAGAAATCTGAGAGCAACTGTTGGTGTGCCTGGTGATCTGCAGTAAACAATAAAATGTCATCGATATAAATCAATGCATGATGCAAGGTGGGGGTGAAGATTTTTATCATGAATTTTTGGAAGAGAGATGGTACGATTTTGAGACCAAAGGGCATGACTGTCCATTGATAATGTGCATTAGGTATGCAAAATCTTTGTTTTGGGACGCCATCGTGGTGTGGATGCCTAATTGCCAAAAACTTGATTTTAAATCAAACTTTGAGAATATTTTGGCTTGATGAAGATTGGATTTTTGGGAGAGGAAATTTATCATCCCTTAGGAAGGCATTTAAGGGTTGATAATCAATAACCAATCTCTTTTTTCCCCAAAGTAATTCAGATCGTTTTTCAGTGTAAAAGGCTTGACAGGCCTAATTCGACTTAGTGGGTTCAATGAGGCCTTGGCTTAAAAGTTGGGCATATTCTTGTTGGGCTAAGAGAAGGTCCGAAGGTGTCATTCCCGGATGAGATGCTTTGGTTGGGTTAGCATTTTCGTTGAGTTTGAAGGGAAGGTAAATGAAAAAGGATTCATTTTTCTAGAGGGGTAAAGGATGATGAAACTGTGAATGATTTTCTAGACAAAATTGAAGGAGTGTTTGGGAAATGGACTCATAATCTGGAGGATGCTCCTTAAGGGAGAACAGATTTAGGACATCTATGTAAGAAAGGAACATGTGTTTATAAGTGAGACCATTAGCTTGGATATTGAGCTTTTTGACCTATGAAATGAGGTCGAAACCAATGAGAATGTATTTGTTGTGCAAATCAGAACCAATGAGCTTTTTCCAAACAATACAGTTGGAAAAAAACTGTATTCCTATGGGCTTTTTTGTAATCAGAGTGGTTTCGAAGATTTAACTATTGGTAGTTCTGAAATACTCATGATGAGGTTCCCAAAAGGATTCTGGGAAAACACATGGGTGGGTTTATCATGCTCTTATCAGCTCCTGTGTCAACGAAGCCCATAGCTGGAATGGGCTTAGAAAACTTTTGGGCTAAGATTGAGATTTTGATCAAGGGAATAATTTGGGCTGAATAAATGGATTGGGCTGGTTGAAATGGTTCTGTATCCGAATCTGAACTGGACTCTGCTAAGATGAAAGCAGTGTCATGATCTTGTTCTGATTGTTCTGAGAAGTTGGACTCTATCTCATCATTGTCGAATAACAGATCTGTTGATTGCAAGTGTTGGATAAGCCTTACAGCTTTGTTAGGCTTGTTGGGACAGTATCTTGCAAAGTGTCCTTTCTTCTTGCAAATGTAGCAACGAGCATTTTTCTGTGACATGGGTTTTTTGGAAGGTTTTGAAAGGCCTTTCTTTATGAAGAAACGGCACTGTTTTTTTGATTTTTTGGAAGACCGATGAGGGTGAGGATATTTCTAGAAATGCTTTTTCTTCTTGGTAGGGCATGTGCATTTCTTTTCGTCTTTGCACATGATTTCCAGATATGAAGGTTTTTTTCATGCTTTTGCAAACAAAGGATTGTCTTTGATAAGATCTTTGAAGAACTTCTGTTCACAAATCTTTTCCAGATATTGCAAGGCAACCTGAAAAATCTTTCCAAGTGACATACTGTCGACATGGAGGTTGTGCGAAGTTATGTGCCTTTGCATTTCTGATTGACGCTCTTTAGGAAGAGAAACAATGAACACATGCTTTAGTGAAGCATCATTGAAACCATTGAGCTTGTAGAACAACATGCTCATTTTCTTGTAATGAATTTCCAAGTGTTTCTTTTCGAGAGAACAACATTTCATCTAATAATACTCCTTTCTAGCTGTTTCAACTACAGCTGTTGGTTCACCAATGAATTGCTCAGATATAGAAACAAGAGCAGCTCCTAGTACTTATTGGATGTATTGTAACTGGCAATAATCTCCAAGACTTTTATACCATTCTCTGAGAGATCCAGTGAATCTCGATGTGAATTCTTTGAGAACGGCTTGTGAATCAACATTTGGTTTTGACGTTTGTAAATCCATCCATGCAGCAAACTCATGGGATCTTTCTGTCCATTTGTGACGTGGAATGCCATCAAAGGTAAACCAATGAAAGGAAGATGCCTTGGAGTGATTATTAGTGACTGGAGGAGTATTTGAAGGGGCAGTAGCACGAGTTGTTATGCTTTCTGGCGTAGTCTCTTCTTCACTTGATTTTGTTTGTACAATAGGAGTGGTTCTCCTTGTAGAAGATTCAGCTTGCTTATTTGATGGTTGAACCATCATAAGTTTTGAATATATCTGCAAGATGTGATTTGGAGGATGAAATTTGTATTAAGTTGCAATTTGATCTGAATGTTCATTATCCTGAACTAAAAGGCGATTACGAGGAAGGAATAGGTTCAACAGGTTGTTGGATAAAAGATGCACAGAACTGGTGAAGTGGATTTTTGTCCTTTTGGATAGAAGGTGGTTCAGGCGTGAACTGTGGTGAGGTATGTTGAGGGTTTGTGACTGGGGGAATAGAGGGTTTTTCAGGTGATTTGGGCTTCTTGATCTTAACAGCTTTTTGTTGCTACTGTTGATTTTCTTGGAAAAGCCGTGTGGCTTGTGAAAGACTAAAAAACTTGGTTGGATAAATGGGAGATGTGGTCGGTTGATAGGTACTAAAAGTTGGTGGAGAGATCGGGATAGACTAGGATTGGGTAAACAAAGATGGTTGATGTTGTTTTTATCTGCTTGATTTTGGATAATTGACTTTTAACCTTCGATCTGCTTCTTTCGATTGAATTCAAGACCACAAATTTGTTGTTGATCATTGCCACGAGATCAACATCCAATTGGATAATTTTGTTTTCTTAGATCAAGTCGGTGATGCGAAATAGCATTGACTTTGCTATCCGTTCTGCTGACTTGGGTCGAAACCCTTTCAATCTTTTTTCCAAGATTTTGCAAAGTAATGTTTTGAGCTGTGGCATTCTGTGTTTGCCAGTTAAGAACTTGCTCATACTGTTTGAGTGGCTCGGGTTGGCCAGGTGAAGATACGGCCGATTGTATGTATGGTTGGGAAACAACTCTGGTTTGTGGGTCGGTGTTTCTCTCTAAGGGAGGGAAACTCTCTTGGTAATTTTGAGCCGATGTAGAGAACTTCATACAAGATTGGACAGGAGTTATTTGAGTAAGAGTAGGCGGTTTAACTTAAGATCTACAGGCTTTTTCTTCCTTCTGGATTTGTTTGAGTGCTTTTCTATATATTGGCAAAGGAGGAGCCAGAGATGGATCATCTGGTTTTGTGGGAGGATAATACTTGTAAGGTGTTTTTGCAAAAGAAGGTTTTTCTTTCTTTTTTCTTCTTCTGCGCATAATCTCAAAATCCTCATCATCAAAATCGTCATCCATGCAAGGACAACCTGGATCACACATACGGGCATGTGGAACATCCCATAAAAAGTGACCATTAATTTTTTCTAGATAAACCAGGTAGCCTTCTGAATTAAATCCCCAAATGGGAATTTTCTTTTCTTGGCTGGTTTTGACAGATTGGATCATTACTGTATAAGACAGCCTGTGTGGACAGGAAGATCTGAGATTGGAGCCTGAAAAGTGGTTTTAACGGTGCCATCAGGACGCCGTTCAAAAGATGCCTGGGCAGTTTGAACTGGTTCAGTATTTTGATGGAATTTCTCATAGTTAGAAATCCATTCAAGTGGCATGAGCTATTTCAGTTCATTTTCTGGGATCTGTCATGGGATTTGGATGATGGTAGGAGTAGAATCGGTGTGGCTAAGATCATCAAAGCATCAGAAGATGCTTGAGGTGCAGGAAGATCTAACGCATGGTTTTGCAAGCGATAGACCAACTGGTGTGATCTTAGAAGTAGCTGATTGCTCAGCTCCTTGAATCTGCATCTGGACTTTAAGAGCATCTGAGAGATTTGGATCATCAAGGGAGAAATTGAAGTTTGGGTAGAAAGTAAGAAGAACGCTTCCAGCATTTAGGGTGGTAAGAACTGTTCCAATCGCTGCATGTTGATACTGCTTAAATCTGGTATCTAGCAAAGTAATTTTGGCAGTAACAGGAAGGCCTTTTCGTCTATGAAGAGTAAGAACAAGTCGGATTCCTCCGAGGTGAAGATGTGTGTACTCTTCTCCTTTTCACTGGGAAATAAGATCATCATGGATTTACAGGTGAATCTTGTTAAATTTGAGGTAGCACAGTGAACAATCTAACAGAAGGCTATATACTCTTTAGGTAGATTTCTATGCCTAGAGATTATAGTTCTAATACTACGGGTAAGACCTGGTTGTTTGTACAACTGATAAGGAGTCATAACAGGAAGATTTGACTCACGGACTTGAGCATATTCTTGTATGTTCGAATATTCTATTAAGTTTTCTATTTTGGATGATAAACGCTTCTGACAAGACTTAGGAATACTGAGAGTAGATGATAACGAAACTGGAGACTCGTTTGTAGGAGAAGTAAAGGTTGATGCCATGATTGGAATATTCTCTGGAAAACCTAGGGTGTCAACTAAACCATTAAACCTTTGATATTGCCTCTTAGAGTGAAAACTTATGGCTCTGATACCACTTGGGGATGGTGGAAGCAGGAGTACGTGGCGTTGTTATGCAAGCTACTGTGATTAAAATCCTTGGGTCGATGGCCATGACTTGGGGTTTCCAACCGATATACCCAAAATCGTCAGTGAATAATACCACACAAAGTGGAGACATGAACCCATGACAAACACGAGATAGACACTTGGAACTATAGACCTCGATGTCGTACTTTTGTGCGAAGAGGCTTGTTTACATACTAATGAGCTTAGCTCTTTTTTGCCTAGTGCTATTGTGACTCTTTTGTAGGACTTTGATGATGTGTTTCCAAATGAAGTCCCTAATGGTTTGCCACCTATTAGGGGAATTGAGCATCAAATAGACTTTGTCCCGGAGCTACCATTCCTAATAGACCCGCTTATAGAAGTAACCCGAGGAGAAAAAGGAGCTTCAAAGGTAGGTTGAAGAACTCTTGTCAAAAGGATATGTGAGGGAGAGCATGAGTCCATGTGCGGTACCAGTTCTACTAGTGCCCAAAAAGGATGGAACATGGAGGATGTGTGTTGATAGTCGTGCAATTAATAAAATCACTATAAAGTATCGACATCCTATTCCTAGACTTGATGACATGCTTGATGAATTGCATGGTTCTTGTGTGTTTAGCAAAATAGATCTTAAAAGTAGATATCATCAAATTAAGATTAGAGAGGGAGATGAGTGGAAAATTGTTTGTAAAACAAAATATGGTTTATATGAGTGGTTAGTGATGCCATTTGGGTTATCTAATGCACCCAGCACTTTTATGAGGTAAGTTTTTAGTTGTCTACTTTGATGATATTTTGATCTATAGCAAAACAAGTGTATTGATTGTTTTAAGGAAGGAAAAGTTGTATGCTAATTTGAAGAAGTGTTCTTTTTGTACAAATCAGATTGTTTTTCGTGGTTATGTTGTAAGTGCTAAAGGAATTGAGGTTGATGAAGAGAAGGTAAAGGCTATTAAGGAATGGCCTACACCTAAAAGCGTAAGTGAGATAAGAAGCTTTCATGCTTTGGCTAGCTTTTATAGAAGATTTGTGAAAGATTTTAGCACCCTTCCTGCACCTTTAACTGAAATTGTTAAGAAACATGTAGGATTTAAGTGGGGTAGTGAACAAGAAAGGTCATTTAATCTAATCAGGGAGAAATTGGTTTCTACACCACTACTTGCTTTACCTGATTTTTCTAAAACTTTTGAAATTGAGTGTGATGCTTCAGGTATAGGTATTGGAGCTGTTTTGATGCAAGAAGGGCGTCCAATTGCCTATTTTAGTGAGAAATTAAGTGGAGTAGGCCTAAACTATCCTACTTATGACAAGGAGATGTATGCATTGGTGAGAGCATTGGAAACTTAGCAACATTATCTTCTACCTAAAGAGTTTGTCATGCACAATGATCATGAGTCAAGGTAAGCTGTGTAAGAGACATGCCAAATGGGTTGAATTGATTGAGCCATTTCCTTATGTGATCAAATACAAACAAGGTAAGGAGAATGTGGTGGCTGATGCATTATCGAGAAGGTATGCACTTATCTTTACATTACATGCAAAGTTAAAGAATTATATGTTAATGATTCTGATTTTGCTAATGTGTTTAATGCTTGTGAGAAAGTTGCATTTGGAAAGTTCTATAGGCATGATGGGTTCTTATTTAGAGAGAATAAATTGTGTGTGCCTTATAGTTCTTTGAGTGAATTGCTTGTGCGTGAAGCTTATGGGGGAGGTTTAATGGGACATTTTGGCATTGCAAAGACTTTAGATGTTTTAAAAGAACACTTCTTTTGGCCACATATGAAACGTGATGTTGAAAGAATATGTGAGAAGTGTATCACTTGTAAACATGTTAAGTCTAGAGTTTTACCCCATGGATTATATAACCCTTTACCCATACCTAGCGAACCTTGGGTTGATATTTCTATGGACTTTGTTTTGGGTTTACCTAGGTCAAAAAGGGAAAAGGATTCTATTTTTGTGATTGTTGATAGGTTTTCAAAGATGGTACATTTCATTCCATGTCACAAAACTGATGATGCAATAAATATAGCTAATTTGTTTTTCAAGGAAATAGTCAGATTGTATGGAGTCAAGGCGAGTTTGGATCGAGTGCTAAGTTCTTGAGCCACTTTTGGAAAACTTTGTGGGGTAAGTTGGGTACTAAACTTTTGTTTCTCTACTTATCATCCTGGTGATGGACAAGCGAGGTTGTAAATAGAACTTTGTCTACTATGTTCGTGCCATTATTCAAAAGAATTTGAAAACTTGGGAAGAATGTTTGCTCGATGTTATAGAACTGTCCATTCATTACTAAATTTTCACCATTTGAGATTGTATATGGTTTTAATCCATTAACCCCTTTGGATTTATTGCTGTTACCTATTGATGAGCGTGCTTTGGGTATATCGGCTGGAAACCCAAGCTTGCGGGCTACTGGCCCTAAGGACAGTTTTAACTATTGTAGCTTTTGTCTAACAACGCCACGTACTCTTGCTTCTGCCCCCGAGTGGTATCAGAGCCATAAGTTTTCACTCTAAGAGGCAATATCAAAGGTTTAATGGTTTAGTTGACACCTTAGGTTTTACAGAGAATATTCCAATCATGGCATCAACCTCTACTTCTCACGCAAAGCGAGTCTCCAGTTTTGTTAATATCTACTCTTAGTATTCCTAAGTCTTGTCACTCGGGGGTGGAATACGTGGCATTGTTATACCAAAGCTGTAACGCCCAAAAAAAAAAAAATTCCTTATGGAATTTGGGCTTTCACTAGGAATTATAGAGGCCTTTTAACCCTTATTAGAAAAGGGTAGAAAATGTATTAAGTTATTAATAAAGGTTATTTAGAAGATAGTTTTGGAATAAAAGGTTATTTTTCCAAGATTCCATTCCCTATAAATTCATCTTTATCTCCTTTTCATAACCCTAAAACTTATGATATTCTTGTTTCCTCTTTATCAATTGTTCATAATTTTCTTCACTCAAATCTAGGATTCAATCAAAGCAAACGGTTTATATACCCTCCTTATTCCCTTCAAGAATTTCTTGTAAATCATTCTATTTAGGGTTTAATTTGGCATGATTTTAGATTTGTTTTTATAGATCTTGATGCATGATATATGATGTGTTTAGGTATTATTTAGGGTTTTGATTAATTAAGAGTTTGGTTAATCAACCCTTGGCATAATATAGGATGATTCTGGACAGCATGATATCTTGATTTTTAAACTGATGTTTTGTGAACGAATTTTTATTAGAAATTCATATTCTGGAAAATAGACATATAGAGCCTCCTTAATAAATTTTATTTAATCAAATTTGATTTCATTTTCAATTTAATATGTATTTTCGAATTAGAAACCACTGCACTGGAAAACTGCAATTCCAGCGGTCGATCGGGTTTACAGAATTATTTTCACTATCAAATGAACTCGGAAAATTATGAAATGTTATATGGATGTTAAGATACTTGTATAGTATCTCCAGTTTTAATTGCATAATTGTCTGATAAGTATTTCATTTTATAAAATTCTCAGAAACGGATCTGTTCGGTTAAGGTTATGAGAAAACAGTTTTGAAATTCTTGAGAAATAAATAGTTTTAAAAATGTTTTTGATCTCGGATCCTCTTCAAAATTTTATATGAGGTACCCATGGATGTCAAGAATAGTTTTGTAGAATATTATGTCATTCTCAGATTTAGATTAAGAGTTACAATTCTGAGATCAGACCTGTACAGGAATGAATTAGAAAGGCAGATTTTTAGAGTGAGTTATTAATAGTTATGTTTTGTATTTGTTAAGGTGTTGAGGACTCTTAGGGACTTAGAGGTGTGTAGTTCAAGATTCTCATATCGAGGTAAGTAACTTCATTCCTAGTATACTGGATATGTATAAGTATTTTGATATTATTAGGCTCACCTGGTATTTTGATATGTATAAGTATCTTCAGAACTCATTAAGAACTTAATCGAGAATCATTTTAAGATTCCCAAATATGAGTGGCTAAATATCTTCTTCTTTCTATTCTTCCAATAAGGATCACATATCGACTTGAATACTTCATTTTCTATCTGGCTTGGTGACAAGTATGCTCTACACTCGCCTCTTGTAGGATCTTGTGTATCAGAAAGTCTTATGCCTGTTGTACCAGAGTGGTATACTTATTATACCATTGCGATTTCGCCTATACTAAACACCTGAGATAGCCGTCAGAAGACACACTGTTCACCCGAAGAGATGCCCGGGAGTGGCGAAGAAAAAGGGTTGGTATGTGTGCTATGATTTCTTCCGTGGTGTTGGGTATATTGGCTGGAAACCCGAGCATGCGGGCTATTGGCCCTAAGGACGATTTGTTCGTCATTGCTCTGGTATAACAATGCCCGTACTCATTCTTGGATCTACAAGGTGAGTTCCGACTGACTTTCTATGAGTCCGACTGACTTTCTATGAGTTAGCACTACTTAGAAGATTAAAGGATTTTCGTAACAAAATCAGTTTATGGAAATGTTTTTAAATCTAAATTCTTTTGGCAAAATATTTTATAAATGCTTTTCAATATGTAAATTATTTAATGACATGACTACCTTTTATGAACTAGATTACAAAGCGAGGTTCCTGTAAGCCTCCACCTGATCCTTCATCAGATGATGAACCAGATTTTACGCCAGGTGAGACTATAACCCATGTTGTTCTATCCTCCCAAGTCTCTATACCTCAATCCTGTAGGCAGCAAGTTAACAACCAACTTCTGTCTCAAACCTCTGTTCCAACATGTTTCATGATTGGATCTAGTTCTTACCAAAGTCAGTTCCCTTCCTTGGGAAAACAAACAGATCCACAATCTAAAGTGGTTTCCAAACCATATGTCCAATCCACTTCTCTCTCTGCGGGCGGTTTGAGGAACCCAGCGATCGAGCAAGTGCTTAATCGGCAAAACCGAATGCGAGGCCGTAATGTAATCACGGAATCTCTTGACACCAGGATGGAAAATGTCCAAGCAGGTCAGGGCGACTCATAAGAAGGTTGATGCCATCAAGAGAATGGATCGATCGACCTTCATGACAGAATTGCTAGCGACATAGAGCTCGCGTACATGATTGGCGCAATTATTTGGGTCCAAAGTTCACCCAAAGAAGGCGAGATCGAGATAGCTTAAAGCGAGCTTGAAAGAATTGAAGGCGAGAAACAAAAGTCAACAACGTCCTTGTTTGGTGGTCAAACTAAACCTTTACACATTCCGCGTGCTTTGACACCTATCAGCCATATTATCAATGACCTCCTCCTCTCAATCAAAGACCCGAGAGTTACACTAATTCCTTGGTGTTTCTCCAAACATGTACAAACACTCCTCAAGGTCGTATGTTCAACCCTACGCGCTTCAAGGCCTCTCCTACAAGGCGGTGCCATGCCTAGACCTCAACCGGTTCCTGGGCAGCGACCTCCTCCACCACCAACCAAGCAGTTCACACACACCGGCCTATCGAGGCGAAACTACTCCTTCTCCTCAGCAGATACCTGAATATTTTCAGCAGCCTATCCCTGAACCTATCAGACCATCAAAAGACAAAGAGCCCATGCATCATCTCTACTCTGGTATTATAGTTCCAGAAGAAGATGTTGATCCTGCCAGTTTGATTTGAATCCATCCTTTGAGTCTTCTTCTCCAAGCGAATTAGTTGTATCTTCCGCAGTTAGGAAAATTATGTGGCGATTTCTAATGTTTATATGGCACAACCATCCACATCCAATGATCCTCCAATTCACGAGTTTTCATCCCTGAACCCCTTGATGAAGATGAGCACGAAGAGATGCGCGTACCACGGTTCATGATTGTGAGGCGATGCTAATCCAAGTTCGAACCATGTAATGGACCATGGTTTACTTTGATGATGTTCACAAGCCAAATGGTTCCATAGATTCCAAGAGCTTGCTCTTGGCTTGATCTTCGGATGGCAAGCACTGGGCCGATAGTTATCATGTTATTAAAATTACGCTCAAGATTCTTAGGATCTCTCCGTGATTGGTTCTAAGTATCGGTGAATACTGAGCGACTCCAGTTATTTCGAACATACAAGTCTTAGAGATTGTGTACAACCGGTTTTGGGAGAACAGAGCCTAGCAGGAATCTGAGCGTGAATTTCATCGGATGAAGTCTGTTCATTCTGGATCGGAGATCTTGATAAGCACTTCTGAAAGGATGACGCCTTGTACTACAGGCTGAATGGTTTTAATGATCACTCCCTCAAGCATGTTTTTGTGCAGTCTCTTCCTACAGAAATTTTGCTAGACATTCAGAGACATCTGAACTCCTACCAGATAAACTTGGATGATCTTACTCTTGGTAAGATCTATCAGATTGCTGTCTCTTGTCTTGAGAAACTTTGTAAGCAAAGAAAGTTTTTCAAACACTTTATGGAAAAGAAGGAACCCTTCAAGAGTGCATGCAAAACACCTCATCTTGCAATTAAATGCAAGGATGAAAGAACCTGCACTTATTACCAGAAAAAATCCCGTTTCCTAAATTCTCTAAACTAAACACTTAACTACAATTCTTAATAAGGATAAGGATGACTTGACGAATACTTCATTTTCTATCTGGCTTGGTGACAAGTATGCTCTACACTTGCCTCTTGTAGGATCTTGTGTAACAGAAAGTCTTATACTGTTGTGCAGTGGTATATTAACATACCATTCTTGTATTTAATATCTTTAAACACACGAGATAGCCGTCGAAGACACGGTTCACCCGAAGAGATGCGGGGTGGCGAAGAAAAGGGTGGTATGTGTGCTATGATTTACGTCCGATGGTGTTGGGTATATTGACGAAACCCGAACATCTGGCTATTGGCCTAAGGACGATTTGTTCGTCATTGCTGCAGTATAACAATGATACCTCGTACTCATTCTTTGGATCTACATGTGAGTTCGGTGACTTTCTATGAGTTAGTGGATCCTGACTTGGTATCAGTATGTTATGGGTGTTCCATGACCTATTGATATCTTACGTAAAGTAGTTTGCAAGCGTAAATTATTTTATGGACTTTTACGAATCTGATCTGATTATTTTGTACTCATGTGAGATTTGATTATGGATGATTGTATGGAATTCTTAATGTTTTGGCTCATTTCCATAGTTATTACGATTACGATTACGATCGTAATATCGATATATGCGGACCGATCTTGGGTATAAGTTGAATGTGCACAATATTACGATTGATTACGATTACATGCGGGCGGGTCACATAAGGACTATAAGCGTATTTATGTGACATGAGCTAACTTTTCATTTTCTCTACATGTGAATATGATTTGCCTTAATAAGTAACTATGTTTTGACATTACGAATTCTTATGGATTTCGTTATCTAATTGAAATCGTTATTTCATCATGGAATATAGTTTTATGAAACTTATGGATTTATGAAATATGTTTTGCTCGAAGACATGAAATATGTTAGGAATGGTTTTCTTACGAGGTTGATGACTCACCCTCGTCATTACTTTTTGCATTAAGTTCCTTTGAGAGGTATGCTAGCCACAGTGTTAGGGATTTTCGTTTATTGCCATTCAAATAAGAAGAAGAATAGACTCATATTTCTTTTAGTTTATTTCGATCATGAACTTGTAATTTGGGTTTTGAAACTTTGTTGTTTTTATTTTATATTTCTGGAGAGATTTTTCTAGTGTTGGATGTATAAACTCGTGGATTATTCTTATAAAATTTGAGGTATATCGGTTTGGTATTTATGAGTAGAGATTATGTTTTGAGTAACCTCCTTTTCTCACGTGCTACGAGCGTGTTAGATTTAGGGTGTTCTGAAAGCTACAAAGTTAAAAGCATCCTTAGGGCGATGGCATGACTTGGGTTTCAGTAGATATCGTGAAATAGGATTAGAGAGGAGATGGTGGAAAACTACTTTTAAAACAAAATATGATTTATATGAGTGGTTAGTGATGCCATTTGGGTTCTAATGCACAGCACTTTTATGAGGTTGATCTATGTAAAAGTCTAGAAGAACACATTGAGCATTTTGCAAAGTGTATTGATTGTTTTAAGGAAGGAAGCGTTGTATGCTAATTTGAAGAAATGTGCTTTGGTACAAATCAGATTGTTTTCTTGGCTATGTTGTAAGTCTTAAAGGAATTGAGGTTGAAAATGAAACCATACCAACCATTGTCGAATCCCAAACGGATCAGCGAACTTCTCAAGTTGATGAATCGATGTGGCGACTACAGTCGTCACACCCATCGTCTTGATACCAAGCGGGATCCATTAACTCATAGAAAGTCGGTGAACTCACGAGAGATCCGGTAGATGGTCTGAGGGCATTGTTATACGAGCAATGACGAACAAATCGTCACTTAGGGCGATAGCCCGCATGCTCGGGTTTCAAATATACTGACACCACGGAAGAAATCATAGCACACATACCAACCTTTTCTTCACCACTCCGGGCATCTCTTGAATTGAGCAGTGTGTCTTGCTATCTCGGGTGTTTAGTATAAGTGAAAGCAGCAATGGTATAAAGTATACCACTGGTACAACAGGCATAAGACTTTCGATAAGATCCTACAGGCGAGTGTAGAAGCGTACTTGTCATGACCCGGATAGAAAATGAAGTATTCAAGTCGATCATGATCGCTTATTGGAAGAATAGAAAGAAGAAGATGTTTAGCCACTCGTATTTGGAAATCTTAAAATGATTCTCGATTAAGTTCTAAGCGAGTTCTTATTTACAATGAAGAGGGCTCGTCGTTTATAGGCGAAGCCATAAACTAAAGTGGGACGGGACCCATTTACAACCACTAGATTAGGATCGTTACCCGATCTTGACAAAGTAAAGCAATAATGCAAACTAATAATACCACATGATAATGACATGACAAAGACAACAACACTACTTTGAAAAAGTAAAGACAAGGACACACAAAAGTCAAGCGAACTTTAACACAGACTTTAATAAATAAGACAAACTACTTTAGACTTTTATGGCATATAAGACAAATGCCATTATTTAAGTGAAATAGTCTCGTGAAGAGGCGATGTGTATGCAGTGCAGAGCAGATGTATCTGAGTCGATGAAAAAAGCGGTGAGGCCATTGATAGTTAGTCGATCATCCGTTATGCATCGGATCTGCCATGTCGATGAGATAATTATCGTATATGCATGTTGGAGGATTATGGCTGGTCTCGCCGGAGTGGAGCGATGATTCACGATTTCTTCTTTGAAGTGAAGATCAGGAGTTGTTTGAACATCGAGGAGATAAAGGGCTGAGTATTGTAGGAGGGTGGGCATATTCTTGGTAGAGCTTTTCTAGGCTGTGAGACGATTGTCCACATGGAATGGAAGGATTCACGGTCATGATGGTGAATGATGGGATTCTGAGAGGTTCGATCTGGCGACCCAGGAGGTCGATGAGCTTTACCGTCACAATGGTGGGATCTTAGAATGTGATAGCCGATTATAAGTTCGAAGTCGAAGGATCCACAAAATAGGAGCGAACGTTACAGCCGAACCATGCTTTCTATATCTGCGGTATGAATCAAGTTGGGATCAACGGTAGAAACCCTTTGGGTATGGGTTTACGAATACCGAGAAAACATAATAAGCACGAGGGGTGATGTCACGAATGACATGATGTCCCTGACTCAGTGTTCATCCACTCTTTGGATAGAAAGTAGTGTGAAGATTGAAAATAAAGTGCATGCAGTGCGGATTAGGATGTGGAACAAATGGCTGCTGACATAACTCATTCTGGGTTGGCCTGAATTCTTGTATGGCCATTAAAGACCATAAACGCCATGTCAAGAGATGGCTGTTTGAACCTGTGGAACCATGTTTGTGATCGATAACCTTCTGGAAGATTAAATCTTGAAGGCCATCTGGTAGCCAATAGATGAAGGTCATGAGAAAGGAAAAGTCTGCTTGCTGGTTCCTGGGACTCATTTTGAGAAGGAGGAATATAGTGAAGCGCCAAATGAGAAATTGATTTTACGAGTGAGGCGATCTTGAATATGGTGCACGAACTCGGTTATAGGCATGGATTGCTCATGCGCTTTGGATTCTTTGGGAACAGTGTTTGCCAATAATGGTGATTACGATGCGAGAGAACATGGCAATCCTTTGGATGGAAGTCTCGTGATGATGGATCTTTGAGTCACTTTCTTGAATTCTTTGGACGGTATGCCTTTCGAGGACCCATGGTGGGGCTGCTTTCTTTAGCATAGATGACAACTTCGAGGTGTGGACCCATGATGTGTGGAAAAAGTCTGGGAGATAGTTGACAATCACAGGAATTGTTGAATTGCTTGCGGTTTAGATAAGTATCGGAAATGCATCAATTCTTGTGCGATGTGGGGTCGGGGCGATAATTACCATCTTGGATTATCATGCCAGAAATTGATGGATGTCGGCCGCTGTGACTTTTCTCGGATATCATGACTCCATGTGATTCCACTATTGGCGAGGCGGTCGAGGAGTCTACGGTGTGAATCATGATCATGAAAACAACAAAATATCATCGATGTAGATAAGGGCGTTTTCGAGGATAGGTTGGAAAATCTTGACCATAGCACTTTTGAAAAAGTGATGGTGCCACTTTTTAAGCCAAAGGGCATCACGTCCAGCGATAGTGGGCATTTGGAATCTGAGATTTGTTTTGGGTCGATCGTCGGGATGAATACCAATCTGCGAAATCGATTTAGTCGAACTTTGAGAACACGCTGCGCGGAGATGAATGAGCAAGGTGAATCTTTGGCGAAGGGCTTATCATCTTTGAGAAAACCATTGAGGGGTTGGTAGTCAATGACTAATCTTTTCTTACCCGGACAATTTGAACGTTTCTCAACATAGAATGTGACAAGCCCGGTCGAATGTGTGGGCTCGATTAAACTATGCGCCGTTGGTATTCGACATGCAGTTTGGATCTGAGGCGTCATGCGGATGTGTAACTGTGGGTTAGCATCTTCGTTAAACGAAGGAAGCTTAACATGAGGCGAGGTTTTCCTGAAAGGAAAGGGTGAAAAGAGCTGGAGTGATTTCGGGACAAAGCGGGGAACTTTGTTTGAAGACTCGTAGGGTGAGGAAACATCGAAATTGAGTATATCGCCGAGGTGTCGATTATAAGGTAGGAATTGTTGCTTGTGCACGATCGCTTTGGCGGAGAACGTTGATTTGTGGATAAGTTGTAGAACATGAAACCTATGAGGAGGTCGCTATCGTTGAGGAAGAACACTGACATTTATCGAGAGAACCTGGAAAGAGGCCCGGATACCAACGGGTTTCTTGGTGGCAGTGCAGCCTTGAAAATATTCACCATTAGCGGCTTTTAACAAAGGTATGGTCTTCTAAAACTTCGGGAGGGAGTATGGACGGATTAAGCATAGTGTGTTACGAACCCGATGTCATAGATCTATGGCGGTGATAGGTTTGGCATATTTGGTAGGAAGGATCTTGATTTGTATGGAAGGTGAGGCCGATTTCTTGGGAGGAACATGTCTAACATGCACGATGTGGTGGATTGTTCTGCGTCATCCTCGAAACAGAATCGAGAATCGAGTCGATTAGGAGACTCTTACGTTCTTGACATGAATTGTTTCTTCGTAGTAAGCATCACTGTTGAAGTCTGATTGATTATCATCGTCCTCGGAGAGGAGACTCTGTTGACATGTTGTTGTGATTTCTTCAGAAAAACCCGGTGGAGTTGGTTTAGGCTTTGAGGGATTATGCGGAAGGTGTTTAGGTTTAGGGAATTTATGGAAATGGGACTTTCTTGGTAGAACAAGTGCGGGTTCTTTCATCCTTTGCATTTGATTGCAAGATGAGGTGTTTTGCACTTTCTTGAATGGTTCTTTTTCCGTAAAGTGTTTGAAAAACTTTCTCTTCATGAAGTTTCTCGAGACAAGGGACAATCGATAGATCTTACCAAGGTAAGATCGTAAGTTATCTCGGTAGGAGTTGGATGTCTCTGAATATCAGCAAAATCTACGTAGGAAGAGGCTGCACAAAACATGCTTGAGGAGTGATCATTAAAACCATTCGGTTTGTAGTATAAAAACATCATCCTTTGTAGTGCTTATCGAGATCTACGATGCGTAATGACAACACTTCATCGATGAAAATCTCGTCTAGCAGTTCACATGCTAGGTTTGGTTCTCCAAAACTGGTTTGCGCAATCTCTAAGACTTGTCTTTATTTACGGAATAAGCTGGGTACTGTATTCACCGTCTTGGAACCCGATCACGGAGATCACAGAATCTTGAGAATTCTTTAATAACATGATAACTATCGGCTCAGGTTTTGCCATCGAAGATCGAGCCAGCGTGAGTTCTTGGAATCTATGGAACCGTTTGGCTTTAGGAACATCGTGAGGTAAACCATGGTCCGTTAGATGGTTTGGAACTTGGATTAGTCATCTTCTTGTAGCGTCATGAGCTGGCGTATCGCATCTCTTGAACTGTCTTCGTGAGGGGTTCACAGGATGAAAATCCTCGGGAATTGGAGGATCATTGGATGTGGATGGTTGTGCCGTATAGACATTAGAAACTTCACATAATTTTCCTCGAAATCATTGCGAGAAGATACAAGCGATTACATTGGAGAAGAAGACTCGAAGATGGATTGAATTTGAATATGAGGGATCAGCTTCTTACGGAACTATAAGACGAGTAGATGCGTGGGCTCTTTATCTTTAGTTAGTCGATAGGTTCGAGGATGAAATTTCTTGAAAGTATTGTTCTTTGAGAGAAGGAGTAGAAAGCTGTCTCGGCGTGTGTGAAGCTGTTTGACGTAGGTTGGTGTTTGTGGCGGTGGAGGTCGTTGCCTGAGGCTGGTTGAGGTCTAGAGCATGGGCAGAGCCTCGTGGGAGGGCATGAAGGAGTAGGTTGAACATCGACCTTGAGGTGTTTATACATGTTTGGAGCGAGGAATCGGTGTAACTCTTGGGTCTTTTGAGAGGAGGAGGCAGTGATAATATGGTGATAGGTGTCAAAGTACGGTGTGGGAGCAGGTAAAGGTTTGGTTTGACCACCAAAGCAAAGGGGCCGGTTGTTGACCTTGTTTCTCGAAACAGTTCTTTCAAGCTCTGCTTGGGTCTCGAATCTGAACCTTTTTGGGTGAACTTTGGACCCAGAATAATTGCGATCGATCATGATGCGAGCTCACATGTCGATCTATGATTACATCGTGAAGGTCGTGGTATAAGCGGTCCGTTCTTGCGAAATGGTATCAGCTTCTTGTGAGTCGTGCGGACTTGTGCTTGGAGATTTTCCATCACGGTGTCGAGATTCAGGATTGCATTCTGAGCTCTGGCATTACGGGTTTGCCAGTTAAGCACTTTCGTCTTCTTTAGTTCATATTTGTCGGAGGAAGAGCGAGGATTGGACATATGGTTTGGAAACCACTTTGCTTTAGATTAATGGATACATTTGTTTTCCCGAGGAAGGCGCTTTGGTAAGAACTAGATCGATCGTAAACAGTTGGAGCAGGGGTTTAAGGCAGTTTGTTGTTAACTTACTGCCTCTGGTTTGAGGTATTGAGACTTTGGAGGATAGAACAACAGGGGTTGTAGTCTCATCTGGAGTAAAATCAGTTTCATCATCTGATGAAGGATCAGGTGGAGGTCTGCAAGAACCTCGCCAAGTAATCTTCTTTTTACTCCTGCGACTACTATGGACGACTTGTTAGTCGTCGTCGTGGTCATCATCGTCCACAGCATGGATGTAGGATCACACATGTGAACACAGGAACATCCAGTATGAAATGGCCTTGCACCTTGCTAGGGTACAGGATAGCCATTAGTAGTGAAGCTATGGATGGGAAGCTTTTTCTTGTCTTTGTCTTATGAATGTCATGTGATGTATGAAAAGGAAGTTACGGGAGGTTGACTTCGAGGAGGTTGGAAGGTCATCCGGCCGTCTGCCTTTTTTTGGAGCCGAGTATGGATTGGTTGAGAATTGCAGTGGATTTTCTCATAGTTGGATAGCAATTCCAATGGCATCAAATTGAGAAGTTCGGCTTTTTGGATCTGTTTGGGTTGGACAATGGTTGGTATGGTTTCGTTGTCGGCTAAGATCGTGAGGGGTATCAGTGGAGGTGTGAGGAGTTGGAAGATCAAGAGCATGGTTTGAAGTGCATAAACCCGGTGGTGATGTAAAGTAGCCATTTTGAGGTGACCACTTCGGCCTTGGATCTGGATTTGGACTTTCGAGGTTTTGAAAGGTTCGGATCTTGAGGATAGGTTGAAGTTTGGGTAAAAGGTGGGGAAAGTACCTGCTGCGTGAAGGGTTGTGAAGCGATTACCAATACTTGACATTTTGGTACTCTTTGAATCTAGTATCCATAAGAGCCATTCTCGTAGCAGACAAGCCTTTCTGACCGTGGCGTTAAGATCATTACTCCCCGAGGTGGAGGTGAGTATAACGCTTCAGCGTTTCAGTTGGTGATTAACTCTTACGGAATTTCAAGGGTTACATCTTGCTTTTGCAGTTGCTTCAAGCACCTAGTCAGTTGGAAGGCTGTACATACTTTCTTTGGGAAGGGCGTCAGAGTGACAATGAGCGGATGAATCACAATTACTGAAATTAGAGCGGTGGTAGAGTCATGTGGGACTAATAAGAGGTAGGGAAGACTCGAGAAATTTATGCGTAGTCTGGAGCATGGGAATATTCAACAAGGTTTTCTATTTTATTGGATAGGTGTTTTTGTCTGAGACACAGAGTAAGGATAAAGGTGAGGATATGGAGCTGTGGAGACCCAGGTCTCAATCTTTGAGTTTGAACTCGAACCCGTGAGTGTAAAGTATGTCTTCTTCTTCTTGGATCTGATTTTCTATGCCACTCTCTTGAGAGGGGTAACTCATGTAAGCGAGTCAGAAATCGTTAGGCTCACGATGCGAAGTTGGTATCGAAACTTCGATATGGCTCAATACCAGTAGGTAAAGGCTATTACGGATGGCTACACACTAAAAGCGTAAGGTGAGGTGAAGTTTTCATGCTTTGGTAGCTTTTATAGAAGATTTGTGAAGATTTTAGCCTTATTCGCACCGTTAAGCTGAAATTGTTAAGAAATATATGGGATTTAAGTGGGGTAGTGAACAAGAAAGGGCATTTAATCTAATCGAGGAAAAATTGGTTTCATACCACTTCTTTACCAGGATTTTGTTAAAACTTTTGAAATTGAGTGTGATGCCTCGGTATAGGTATTGGGGCTGCGATGAAGAGGCGTCCAGGTGCCTATTTTAGTGAAATTGAGTGGGCGACCTTAAAACATCCCTCTTATGACAAGGAGATGTATGCATTGATGAGAGCATTAGAAACTTGGCAGCATTATCTTATCAAAGAGTTTGTTATACTGCACTAATTAATTAAGTTTCGTCATTGCTACGGTAGAACAACGCCACGTATCCATTCGTGAGTGGTATCGAAACCATAAAGGCGATATCGTAGTTTAATGGTAGAAAGAACTTGATCTCATGGCAATGCTTGACTTATCATCTAAATGCTGATATGTCTCAGGTTTAGGTTGTCTTACTCTTGGTATCACAAGTCTTGTGATAAACATCTAGCACTAAAATAGAAAATCTAGTAAAATATTCCTATATTCACAGTTACGCGAGTTCGTGAATCGAGTGTACTTGTAATGAGTCCTTGTCGTGAGTAATTAGAACTATTATTTCAAAGCGTAGAAAATTGCCTGGAATATATCGGTCTTCAAAACCTGATCGGCGAATTTGAGAACACGGCGGTCTTCTGCTAGAATCACGAATGGCTCATGGATACGAGACAATTAGAGTGCGGATAGAACAATTGAGTCTCTTAACCTCGGTAATCATCTTAAGCGATCAGCGACCCTCGGTCTTGATCTGTCAATCGGACGAACTATTGGGGTGTTTAGACGCTTACTCGGTTTTCTGACTTCGGTTCACTAGGAGACACTAGACTCTGGCACTTTGATTCGCCTTTTACGTCTGCGGGATCCTCGGGAGGCAAGTGTAGGCGTACTCGTCGATAGGAAGAAGCAGACAATTCTTGGGAACTATGGAGAGAGAGATAGACTTGAGAGGATTACCCAGGGAAGAGTGTTTAAGCAAACATGATTTTATTTCAACTTGAACTTTTTTAACTGAGAGGCTCTTAACCTCTGAACTAGCTTGGATCGTCAATCCTGTCCAAATCTGCTTCTTACAGTAAAGCTTAATATATAGAGCTAAAAGGTAAAAGGATAAGGCAGGACCGCTTATCATCACGATTAAAGTGAACTTTTCATAAGCAAGCTTAAAGTGACTTTTCTGCATAAAGCAAACAAAAGCAAAGTGCTTTTACAAAGCGTATAAACAAACAAAAGTAGTGGCTTTCAAGCATAAACGAAAACTTAAAGTAGCTTTTTGAAGCAAATAGTAAAAGCCAATTATTATGCTTACCTAGAGACAAAATATTAAAGCCATGATTCACGGGTGGATGGGAATCGAGGAAATAGTATCGTATGATGATGATCAGATGGTGATGTGTACGGCAGTTACATGTCGGTCAGTGAGGCCGATTTGAATAATCTGCTTTACGGAGCCAAGAACTTTCTTCCTTGTTTTGATAGAGATCATATCGATACACGAGGATAGTGACTTTGTCTTTGTCGAGTGGGTCTGCTTTGTTTCGATTCTCTACAAGTAAAAGGTGCAGGTGGTTTGTACATCTGGAGAGATTGGTGTGGTCAATATAAGTGGGAAAAGTGCCGTAGACTGCTGAGGGCATTTAAACGTGTGGCATTGTTCACGTAGAGTGAGAAAGGATTCGCGGTCGTGGTGGTGGATGATAGGTTTGACGATGGTTTCTACCGTACCGTATATGCATTAATTTAAATATGATGGTGGGGTGTTGTATCTATTCTCATGATAAGTTCGAGGTAGGCGTCCTTGAATATGGGCGAACATTTTGTCAAACCATTTCCTTTTCCATACATATACGCTGGTGTGGATTAGATGCGGATTTAACTTGAGGAAGCGGACAAGGTTTAACTTGATTACTGGGAAGATGTAGAAGGCTTGGGGGTTATATCGGTGATAACAAGTGACCCCATTAGAATGTTCATCATTTACATGGTAGAAAGTTTCTTGAGGTAAAAATGAGTTGATCATCTGATGCGAGTTTGGATGAGGTTCGAAAGGCGATGACTTAAACCATCTTTACGAGGCTTAAACTCTGGCGGCCATAAGAGACCGTAGGCATATGAGGTTGTTGGGGCCGATTAAAGTCATATTTGTGATCTGACTTTTCGAAGATGAAGTTACGGAGTTCTTGAGGGAATGTATTCGGGAATGTATTAGGGAATGTATTAGGAATGAGCTGAGAAATATTCACGAAGATGAAGGACACAGTGTTGGAGTGCAAGTGGTTGACCTGACGGTGGCGTAAGTACGGAGTTGGGTATACTGCGGTGGTGTATAGAGTGGAGGTGTGAAGGTTGACTCTGGTTGAGCAGGGTTGGTGTTTGGGTGACACTTTCTTTTGGCTTTTAGTGCTTATGACTTCTTTATTCTTTGTTGTCTCTCTTGTTGTCTTTCACAGTACTGAGCCAGAAACTGTTGGGACAAACCAAAAAACTTTGTTGGATCAACGGTTGGGTCGTTTCTTTGGTAGAAAGGTTGGTAGGTCTTGAAGAAGCGGTGGTGACACAAAATAGGTTGAGGCGGGTAAGCGGTGATGGTTGGCTGTTTGTGCATCTGTATGCTGAGTTCGAACTTTTACTTTTGATCTCTTCTGGTTGAAATCGGGACCCCGAATGTTGTTATTGATCGTATTAAGATCGATATCCAAGCTGGTGACTTTCTGATATGAGTTGAGATAGATCTGGTCAATGAGATGATATAGCGGTGACTTTGCTATTTGTTTTGTTGACTGGTGAAACCACATCTTTTTATTTTATGTTTTGCAAAGCGCAATAATCTGGCGTTAGAGTTTGCGATTGAGGACTTCTTCATATTCTTGAGAGGTTGAATGGCAGTTGAGGATATTGCAGGTTGGATGTATGTTTGGGACATCGCATTGATGCAATGGGATGCATGTTTACTTTCCATGGGAGGAAAGTTTTCTGACAATGATGTGAAAACATCATACAGGCGGGTGGTGATGCTTGAATAAGCTGGCGAAAAAGATCGACTTGGGCTCTGCGGGTTTTCTGTTGGGATAGCAGGTATGCTTTGGGTTTGCCGGATTTTTCTTTTATGGGCTCGATGGTTTGATGGGTAAAGGTGCGGGGTTTGGGCATCATCCGGATCGATGGAGGTAAGTTTGCGAGTGTTTTGGCAAGCAAGGCTTTTCGCTTTTCTTTCTTCTCCTGCGCATGATTTGAAGTCCTCGTCGTAGAATAGTTGTCATCCTTGAGGACAACTGGATGTCATCTGAGTCGTTATCCCGTATGAAATGACCATCGATCTTGTAGTATAGGTGGATAACCATGGCTAAATCCCCAAATGGAATTTCTTTTCTTGCTTGGTTTTGACGGATGGATCGTATTGGTGTAAGAGCGACATGAGGTTCGGTGGTTTTCCGGAGTTGGTGCTTGAAAAAGCTGTTTGTGATTTGCCATCGCCGTTCGAAAAGTGAGGTTCTTGAAGCGGTTCGGTGTTTTCATGGAATTTCTCGTAGTCGGAATTCGAAGGCGTGAGTTCTTATGATTCATGTTTGGGTATCTGTTTGGGAATTTGGATTATAGTGGGTGTGGATTACGTATGTTTAAGATCATGACATCGGAGGATGCTTGAGAGGTTGACCAATCTAACGTGGTTTTGCAGCGATAGACCAGCTGAGTGGTGTAAAGTGGCGTCTTTGAGGTGGTGCTCCACGAATCGGATCTGAACTTTGAGAGCTTTTGAGAGGTTGGGATCGTGAGGGAAAAGTTGAAATTTGGATAAAGGTGAGTAGCACACTTCCAGGAGTTGAGGGTAGTGAGGCTATTCCGATCGCTGCTTGATGCTAATAAGCGAGTAAAGCGATTCCAGCGATGGCTGGAAGACGCACCTTTTAGGTCAGTATGGGTGAGAATCGTTCGGTTCACTCGAGATGAAGGTGAGAATATTCCTCTCTCTTGAGGAGATAAGAGTATCAGGATTTCTAAGCATCTTGTTATTGAGTTGGTGAAGAACAGTGCAGTCTGAGTACATACTCTTTTGGAGTACTTACGCTGAGATAAGAGTTTTACACTTTTGGTGCCTAGGAGTTTTGCCTGGCGTAAGGACTCATTCTGGTGGGGTAGACTCTTTTACTTGAGCGGACTACGGAATATCTGAGTATTACAAGATTTTCTATTTTAGAGGCAAGATACTTTTACGTGACTACGGGATTTTAGAGTGGATGGGGAGGGAGCTAGACTTGAAGTTGCGATTGAAGACATGTTTGATAGATTTCCTTGGTGTAATCATTATCCTCGGTTTCTCTACAACCAACTAATTCTATGATATTGCTTGGTGAAAGACTTAGGCTCACGATACCTGGGGGATGGGAATAGGCAAACTAATTGCTCTAATACCACCGTGGGTGTCTCAAAGAACCAATCGCTGAATTTCGTGGGGAACAAGCGGGTGCCTCTTCAAAGAATCCTAAATGGCTCATGGATACGAGACAATTGGAGTCTGGATAGACAATTGGAGTCTCTAACCCTCGGTAATCATCCTGGCGATCTGGCGACCCTCGGCGGTCTTGATCTAAGCGGACGAACTATTGGGGTGTTTAGACCTTACTCGGTTTTCTCAGACCTTACTCGGTTCACTAGAGACTGGACTGACTCTAGCACTTTGATTCACTTTTACGATACGGGATCCTCGGTGAGGCAAGTGTAGGCGTACTCGGTCGATGGGAAGAAGCGAACAATTCTTAGAACTATGGAGAAGAGATAGACTTGAGAGGATTACCCAGGAAGAGTGTTTAAGCAAACATGATTTTTATTTCAACTTGAACTTTTAACTTACAAGAGGCTCTTAACCTCTGAACTAACACGGATCGTAATCCATTTCTGTCACTCTTCTTACAAAGCTAAAGCTTCATATATGAAACTAAAAGCTAAAAGGATAAAGGCAGGACCATATCCTTATCACGATTAAAGTAGCTTTTCATAAGCAAGCGAAAACTTAAAGTAGCTTTTACAAAGCATAAACAAACAAAAGCTTAAAGTAGCTTTTACAAAAGCATAAACAAACAAAAGCTTAAAGTAGCTTTTTACAAAGCAAATAGTAAAAGCCAATTATTATGCTTGCACTAGAAGACAAAATATTAAAGCCATGATTCACGGGTGGATGGGAATCGAGGAAATAGTATCGTATGATGATGATCTGATGAAATGATGTGCAGTTACATGTCGGTCAGTGAGGCCAATTTGAATAATCACGCTACGGAGCCAACTTTCTTCCTTGTTTTCGGCAATGAGATCATATCGATACGAGGATGGTGACTTTGTCTTTGTCGGCATAGGTCTGCATTTACGATTTCTTCTAAAGTAAAAGGTGCAGGTGGTTTGTACATCTGGAGAGATTGGACTGTGGTCAATATAAGTAGGAAAAGTGCCATAGACTTCTGCAAGGGCATTTCTGGCTGTGTGGCATTGTTCCCACATAGAGTGAAAGGATTCACAGTCATGGTGGTGGATGATAGGTTTGACCAATGGTTTCTCGTATCGACCCAGTATATGCATTAATTTATGATAACAATGGTGGGGTGTTGTATACATTCTCCTGTGATAAGTTCGAGGGTAAAACGTCGCTTGAATATGGGCTGAACATCTTGTCAAACCATTTTCCTTTTCCATACCTTACGCTAGTGTGGATTAGATCTGGATTTAACGAGGAGGCAAGCGGACAAAGGTTTAACCGATGCAGGAAGATGTAGAAAGCTTGGGGGTTATGTCGGTGATAACGTAGTGACCCCATTAGAATGTTCATCAATACATGGTAGAAAGTTTCTTGAGAGTAAAAATGAGTTGATGCATCTGTGCGAGTTTGGATGAGGTTTAAAGGGTTGATGACTTAAACCGTCTTTACGAGGCTTAAACTCACAGGCGGCCATGAGACCATAGGCGCCATGTGAGGTTGTTGGGACGATTAAAGTCGTATTTGTGATCTATGACTTTTCAAAGATGAAGTTCTGGAGTTCTTCAGGAAGCCATTGTATGAAAGTCATAAGGGTGAAGGTAGAAGTGTCTACCGTCATTTGCTTTGAGGGGCTCATGATGAATGGGGATGTAAATCTCGAATGAGGAATTGGTTTTAGAAGAGGAGTGATGATAAGGCTAATGGCTAATGTGCTTTTATAGGCTCGATTCCTCTTTTGAACTTTGGATTCTTTGGGATAAAGTGTTTCTTGAATGGCGATGGATAAGACTAGTACCTTGTTGGCAATCCTTTGAGAAAGATCTCGAACTTTAATGGCGGTGAGTTATCTTTCTTGGTAACTATTTTGTGGATTCTGATGGACCCGTAGGGGTGCATCTTTCTTGAATAACTTTGACGGTGGCTTGTGTGGACCCATGACTTTAGGGATAAAGTCTACGAGATAATTGATGATTCAGCTGGAATGCTTCTTTGAAGGTTGACATCTGGAAAGTTCATCGATTGTTGTGCAAATGTCTTGATTACGGTGGTAATGACCATCGTGTATTGTCATCGAGGAAGTTGATGGATGGTGAGCAATAAAGCTTTTCTTTTACGATAACATGATGCCATAATGTTTGATGAGAGTGTAGAACTACGTGAGCAAGCTATTTGGTGTGCTGATGATGTGGAAAACAACAAAATGTCGTCGATGTAAATCAATGCACTATGCGTATAAATTTGGAATATTTGTATCATGGACTTTTGGAAAATGGATGGGGAAATTCTTTGAGACCGAAGGGCATGATCCATTGATAATGGGCATTGGGTATGCAAAATCGGTTTGGGCCTATCAGCTGGGATGGAGGCCTATCGCCAAAATCGACTTAAGGTCGAACTTTGAAAATATTTTGGCTTTGGCTTGGGTGTATGAACAAAGATTGGATCTTTGGGGTGGAAACTTATCATCCACGAGGAAAGCATTTAAGGGCGATGATACATGACTAGTCTTTTCTTTCCTCGAACTAACTTTCGGATCGTTTTCAACATAAAAGGCTTGAGCCAATCGACAGTGGGTTCAATGAGGCCTTGTGCTAATAGCTGGAGGCATTCTGTTGTGCTAACGAGGAGGTGCGAGGGTGTCGTTCACTGGATGGGATGCTTTGGTAGGATTGACATCTTCATTTGAGTTTGAAAGGGAGACTCGCGAAGGATTTATTCTTAGAGGAAGAGGGTGATGGAGCGTGGTGGCTTTACATGCAAAACTCAAGGAGTTTGAGGATATGTCACAGTAATCGGTGGGTGTTCATAATGGAAAAGCAGGTTTGGGATATACGTGTATGGAAGGAACATGTGTTTGAAGCTAATTCCCACAGGTTTGATGACAAGCTTTTCGGTGAAATTAGATCAAAGCCAATGAGAAGATCTTTAGTGTGGAGATGCGAACCGATGAGTTTCTTTTGAACAATCTGATTAGGAAAAAGCGTATCGATGGGTTTTTAAGTCGGGGTAGTTACGAATGTTTCTCCATTGGCATTTACGAAATATCTCATCACGTGGTTTCGATGGGACTACGGAAGAAGAATCTGAGGGTTGATCATGGATTCTTACGCGGTATCGATAAACCGATTCTTTGGAATGGGTTTGAGAACTTGGATCGGGGTGAGACTTTGACGGTATTTTGTGAGCCCGACAAGCAGTTTTGGGCTGGCTTTTGGAATGGACATGATTCTTTTGTGAAAAGATTGTAGACAACATGGATCATGTCGGAGGATGAGACCTCGAGTTATCTGAAATATTACAGGCGGACTGCTAGGATGAAAGCGATGTCGAATCTTGTTGATATTAGAAAAGTTGGATTCAATTTCTCATTGTCTGCTGGTTTGAAGGCGAATCTTTGGATCAATCGAGCGCCTTTGAGCTTGTTGGCACAATGCTTGGCAAAGTGGCCTTTTCTTTGCATATGTAGCAGCATCTTTCTCGGATATGGGCTTTTTACGAAGATGGGTCTTTTCTTACGGAAGAAACGGTGTCGTTTCTAGAAGGCAGTGGGTGAGGATAGTGTTTAGGGAACTTACGGAAATGTTTTTCTTTTGGTTGGGCAAGTGCATTTCTTCTTGTCCTTGCACATGATTTCAGTGGGGCTGACTTTTACCGCTTAGCATGTTGCTTTTTCCTCGATCAAATCTTTGAAGAATTTCTTTTGTTCGCTTAGACATTGAAAGCAATCGATAAATCTTTCGAGAAATTGCTTGATGGTAATGTTGTCTTGAGTGAAGTGTCTTTGAATATGCGGATGAGTTCCTCGGAAGGAAGCAATGAAAACATGCTTAAGAGATGGATCGTTAAATCCGAGCTTGTAGAACAACATGCTCATTCTTTTGTAGTGAACATCCGGATGTTTCTTCTCGAGGAAACACATTTCATCGATAATACTCATTCTAGTATCGACAACTCTAGGATCAATGAACGATCATAGATGGCGAAGAGTCTTTGCGCTGATGCGATTGAAGGAATTGCGGTTGGCGATAATCTCGAGGCTTTCATACCGTTCGTAAAGATCCGTAAAGCAGTTGAATTCTTTGAGAACTCTCGAGAATCGGCATTTGGAGCAGACATTTGCAAATCTATCCATGCTGAAATTCATGGAATCTTCTGTCCATTTGTGTGCAGGAACATCATCAAGGTGAACGATGAGTGATGACTTTGAAGTGTGATTCGAGCACTGTGGAGGTGGATCGGGAGGTGGTGCGGGGTGGTATGAGTGGTGCCACTCTGTGCATGAGTTTCATCGTTGAAATTGGATCTACAATAGGAGTAGTTCTTACAGTGGAAGATTCAGCGATCATTCTTTGTTTGAGCCATCAAATCTGGAAATATCGTGGTGGGATTCATCATCGAGAGAATGATGTGTAAGCGGAGGATGTGAAGATATCATTGATGAGTACGGGATGCAGCATGCTCGATGGAGTTACGACATGTATCTGAGTTAGTAGAACTGGAAATTTCGATGTGATTTTAAGGGTATAGAGCAGGTTCATCAGTTTTATCGGGAAGATATATGGGCGATGAAGGGTTGTTTCTTTTGGAAGTGGTTGTGGTTGTTGAGAATGTATTCGAGAATGAGCGGGAAATGTTCACGAAGATGAAGGACAGTGTTGAAGTGGTTGACCGGGTGGCTAATGCAGGTTGGGTATACTGGTGGTGTATAGAGTGGAGGTGTGAAGGTTGACTCGGTTGCAGGTTGGTGTTTGGGTGACCTTTCTTTTGGCTTTTAGTGTATGACTTCATTCTTGTTGTCTCTCTTGTTGTCTTTCACAGTACAGACGTACCTTTGGGACAAGCAAAAACTTTGTTGGATCAACGGTTGGGTTTCTTTGGTAGAAAGGTTGGTAGGTCTTTGAAGGCGGTGGTGACACCAATAGGTTGAGGCCAGGTAAGTGATGATGGTTGAAGCTGTTGTTGTCTGCATGCTTACTTGCAAGTTCTTTTAGCTTTCGATCTCTTCTTTACGGTTGAAATCGGGACCCCAATGTTGTTGATCATGGATTACGAGATCGATATCCATGGTGACTCATTACAGTTGAGATAGATCTGGTCAATGAGATGATATAGCGATGACTTTGCTATTTGTTTTGTTGACACAGGTGGAAACCCTTCTATCTTTTGACTATGTTTTGCAAGGCAATATGGCGTTTGCGTTTTGATTGAGGACTTCTTCATATTGCTTGAGAGGTTGAATGGCGGTTGAGGATATTCGAGTTGGATGTATGTTGGGACATCGCGTTGAGTCTGGCATGTTTCTTTCCATGGGAGGAAAGTTTTTGGTAACGATGCGGATGTAGAAAACATCATGCAAGGCGTGGTGATGCTTGAATAAGCGGCGAAAAGATGCGCTTGGGCTCTGCGGTTTTTGGGATAAGCAGTATGGCTTTGGGTTTCTTGGGATTTTTCTTTATGGGCTCGAGATGGTTTGATGGGTAAAGGTGCGGGGTTTGGGCATCGGATCGATGGAGGTAAGATTTGCGGTGTTTGGCAAAGGCTTTTCCTTTTTCTTCTCCTGCATGATTTGAAATCCTCGTCATCGAATAGTTGTCATCCTCGCGGGACAATGGATCATGTCTGAGTCGATCCCATATGAAATGACCATCAATCTTGTCCGTATATGGATAACCATCGTGGCTAAATCCCCATAGAATTTTCTTTTCTTCTTGGTTTTGTTTGGATCGTCGTGGTGTAAGGCGACCTATGAGGTTCCGGTGGTTTTCGGAGTTGGTGCTTGAAAAAGCTGTTTTGGCGGTGCCTTCAGATTGAAAAGAGGGTTCTTGAGCTGGTTCGGTGTTTTCATGGAATTTCTCGTAGTTAGAAATCCATTCGAGGCATGAGTTCTTTGATTCATGTTTGGGTATCTGTTTGGGAATTTGGATTATAGTGGGTGTGGATTACGTATCATTTAAGATCATCAAGCATCGAGGATGCTTGAGAGGTTGAAGTCCTGGTTTTGCGATAGACCAGTGATGTAAAGTGGCGATCTTTGAGGTAGGTATTCTCCCCGAATCTGGATCTGAACTTTGAGAGCTTTTGAGAGGTTGGGATCATCGAGGAAAAGTTGAAATTTGGATAAAGGTGGGTAGCACTTCCAGGAGTTGAGGGTAGTGAGATTCCGATCGTGCATCTTGGTCTTAGCGAGTGTCAGTAAAGCGATCTGGCGATGGCGGAAGACCTTTTCGTCCGTGTGGGGTGAGAATCGTTATTCCTCAAGATGAAGGTGATAATATTCTCTCTTCTGGGAGATAAGAGTATAATTCTGGGTAACATCTCTTGTTCGGGAAGTTGGTGAAGAGAACAGTCTAGTCTGAAGGCATACTCTTTGGACTTCTACGCTGAGATAAGAGTTTTACACTTTTGGTGAAACTAGGAGTTTTGTACAGTAAGGACTCATTCTGGTGGGGTAGACTCTTTACTTGAGCGGACTGGAATATCTGAGTATTCTACAAGATTTTCTATTTTAGAGGCAAGATACTTTTACATGACTCGGGATTTTAGAGTGGATGAGGACACGGAGCTAGACTTGAAGTTGAAGTTGAAGACATGTTGATAATTTCCTTGGGTGTCGTATCCTCGGTTCTCAATAACTAATTCTATGATGCTTTGGGTGAAAGACTTGCTCGATACCTCATGATGTGCAAGGCCATTTCGTATGGGATGTTCGAGTTCTCATGTGTGATCCTGTCCATTACCGGGATGATGATGAATCGATGGACGACTATGAAGTCGTCTACAGTGAGTAAAGAAGAATACAAAGTGAGCCCTCACGATCGCCGTCGGATGATCAGATTTTACTCTGAGACTACAACTCTTTTATCCTCCCAGTCTCATACCTCAGGCTGTGGCGTGAGTTAACAACACTTCATCTCCCTGCCACCTGTTTCGCGATTGGATAGTTCTTATCAAAGTCGGTTCCATGCTGGGAAAACAAAGCGGATCCATAAAGTGGTTTCCAAACCGTATGTCGATCCATATTCTCCTCTGGGGCAGTTTGAGGAACCAAGCGATGCGAACAGTGTAGCGGCAAACAGAATGCGAGCCAGAATGTATGGAATCTCTTGACACCGAGGATGGAAAATGTTCAAGCCTGAGTCAGACGACTCGTGAAGGTTGATGCCATTTCTGCGAATGGATCGGTTATACCACAACCGTCGGTGCTAGGCTGGACATAGAGCTCCGTCATGATTGTTATTTTACACAAAAGGCGAGATCAGACGACAAGCGAGCTTGAAAGAATTGAGTTCGAAACAAGGTTGTCGCTTGTTTGGTGGTCAAAAACTTTACTTGTTCCGACACTGTATCGTTACACTCCTCAGGCGTACACGACTATGCCTCGGTTCTGGCAACAGCTGACACTGACTGTCTTGAAGCGGTTCACGCACTATCTTGAGGGCACACTATTCTCCTCGTCAAATACGAATACTTTATATCCACGAACCTATCGGACCATCAGATAAAGAGCCGTATCTGCTACCTTATAGTTCGGAAGAAGTTGATCCCAGTTGATTTGAATCCATCTTTAGTCTTCGAATCGGTTATATTTTACAGATTCAAGGAAAATTATGTGGAAGTTTAATGTTCTTATGGCACATCATCGATGATCCTCCGATTCACGATTTTCATCCGATGAACCCGATGAAGATGAGCACGAAGAGATCGCATGCTTGATTCGTGATCTTCTCGGCGCATCTAATCAGTTCAAACCATCTAATGGACCATGGTTTACTTTTGATGATGTTCACCAAGTCGAATGGTTCCATAGATTCAGAACAACTGGCTTGATCTTGGATAAGCAAACGGGCCGATAGTTATCATGTTAAAAGTGCTCAAGATTCTTAGGATCTCGTGATTGGTTCAGTATGTGAATACAAACACCTCCATTTATTTCGAAGCTGTACACGAGTCTTAGATTGTGTCTGTTAATTTTGGAGAACGAACCTAGCACAGCTGTGGCGTGAATTTCATCGGATGAAGTCTGTTCATTCACGGATCGGAGATCTTGATAAGCCTTCTGAAAGGATGACAGCCTTGTACTGGCTGAATGGTTTTAATGATCACTCCTCAGCATGTTTTTGATCTCTTCCTCACATTTTGCGGACATTGAGACATCGAACTCCTGAGATAAACTTGGATGATCTTACTCTTGGTAAGATCTATCGGTCTTGTCTCTTGTCTTGAAACTTTGTGAGAGAAAGTTTTGACACTTTATGGAAAAAAAGGAACCGTTCAAGTGCATAAACACACCATCTTGATGATGCAAGGATGAAAGAACACCACTTGTTACCGAAAAAGTCCCGTTTCATAAATTCCTAAACTAAACACTCTTGGACAGTTCTTGAACCTTCTAGGTTTTCGGAAGAAAGCTGTCAACACCGAACATAAAGATTCCGGTGTTTCGTGAAGAAAGAACTTTGGTTGATCTTGCCCATGTCTTGCGTCTCTCTCTCGAGGATGATGATATTGAATCACATTACGAGCAGGATGCTTATGACGAAAAGCATCTTGTGGTGAAGAAACGAGAAGAGTCTTGATTACGATTACGATTACATTGCGAGGGCGTTACACAATCCGCTCGAGCATATCGGACATGTTACTCTGGCAACGGTCTACCCGTCCGCTTGTCGGTATCAGAATATGCCTTCTATCGGGATTCATTTAATCTTGGTTGAACACACTATGTAATCATCCTCACTCCTGGTTTTGGAAGCGTACCATTTCTTGAAAACAATGGTGAATATTTTCATCTGAATCTTCTTGCAAAACCCGTTGGTATCAGGTTCTTTCAGTTGTGTTCTGGATAAATGTCATAGGTTCTCCTGATAAGGACCTCCTCATGTTTTGATGTTCTGACTTATCCAAATTGAATGTCTCCATGAAGGTATCGTACAAGCACAATTCACATATCGACACCCGAGGATATACTCGATTTCGATGTTTCTCGCTATAGTCTTTCAAAACAAAGTTCTGCCGTTCTCACGAAAATCATGGCTTTCCCGCTTTCCTTTGTGGAAAACCCCAGTTCGAAACGCAGAAGATGTGAACCTACAGGCTACACTGATCTCGGATCTACCGGTGAATGCCAACATGTAGCAGGTTTAATCGAGCCCACACTGATTGGGGCAGCATTCTATGTTGAAGCGTTACGAAATTGTTGGTGAAAAGATTAGTCATTGACTACAACCCGATGGTTTTCAAGATGATAAGTTCCTTTGCGAAGATTGATCCTTGTGTTCATCTCCGAGTGCAAGGTGTTCTCGATTTGAAATCGGGATTTTGGCGATTGGTATTCATCACGATGATCGAAACGATACATATTCAAATGCCCCTTATCGGTGGACGGTGATGCCCTGGCTTAAAGTGACCATCCACTTTTCAAAGGCTATGGTCAAGATTTTCCAACTATCCTTGCATACTTCTACATATTGATGACATTTTGTTGTTTTCCAAGGATCATGATTCAGAGACTCCTCGATCGTTCACATCGATAGTGGAATCACATGGTCATGCTCGAGAAAAAGTCGCTGGGCTGACATTGAATTTAAGTTCTTGGCATGATAATCCAAGATGGTAATTATCGGTGCGCGAAATTGATGCATTTCGATCTTATCTAAGCGAAGCAAATTCAACAATTCCTGGGATTGTCAACTATCTCGAGACTTTTTCCACACATTTCGGTCTCTAAGTTGTCATGATCTAAAGCAGCCCCGGGTCTAAACGGAACAGTGTCTGACTCAGCGGTGACTCGGCGTCCTAGCTAAGATTTCCATCCGGTGATTGCCATGTTCTCTCTGCGGATCGAATCACCATTATTGGCAAACCTTTGTTCTAAAGAATCCAAAGCGCGCGATCCATGTAATCGAGTTAAATGGCGTGGGTGTCAAAATAGTGTGAAAGTCAAGGTTTAGCTTGCGACCAAGGGCGGTTGTTGACCTTGTTTTCGATTCTTTCAAGTTCGCAGGTATCGATCTGACTTTTTTGGGTGAACTTTGGACCCAATAATTGCGATCAATCGTGATGCGGAATGTCGATGTGATTACATCATGAAGGTTGTGGTATATAATCCATTCTTGAAATGGCATCAACCTTCTTATGAGTCGTCGGACTTGTGCTTGAACATTTTCCATCACGGTGTCGAGATTCGGATTACATTACAGGCTCGGCATTGGGTTTCTGTTAGATTGCTCGTCTTCTTTGGTTCTCATCGGAGGAACGAGATTGGACATATGGTTTGAAACCACTTTAAATTAGATATGTTTGTTTTCCCAAGGAGAATTGACTTTGGTAAAAGATCGATCATATGAGTTGGAGCAGGGGTTTGAGGCAGTTGGTTGTTAACTGCTACTCTGGGTTTGGTATTGAGACTTGGGAGGATAGAACAACGAGTTGTAGTCTCATTTGGAGTAAAATCTGGTTTCATCGATGAAGGATCGGTGGAGTGCAGAACCTCGCTTTGTAATCTTCTTTACTCCTTCGCCACGTGTGAAGTCGTCCATCGGTCGTATCGTCATGGCATGGTAGGGATCACGCATGTGAACTTGGGAACATCCCATGAAATGGCCTTGCACGCTGGGGTACAAAGGATAGCCATTAGCGGTGAAACGTGGATGGGAAGCTTTTCTGCTGTGTGAGCAGATATCATGCGGTGTGAAAAGGAAGTTTGGGAGGTTGACTTTCGGGGGTTGAAAGGTCACCGGACGATCAGTCTGGACTTTTTCATATTGGGCTTCAGTCGGATTGGTTGGGAATTGGAATTTCTCATAGTTGGAGAACATTCCGCATCAACTTGAGAAGTTGACTTTTGGATCTGTTTGGGGATTTGGACAATGGTTGGTATGGTTTCGTTGTCGGCTAAGATCATGAGGTGTCTGTTAAGGTGTGAGGTTGGAAGATCAAGGCATGGTTTGAAGTCATGTTGGTGATGTAAAGTAGCCATTTTGAGGTGACACTGCTTTCGGATCTGGATTGGACTTTCAAGGTTTTGAAAGGTTCGGATCTTGAGGATAGGTTGAAGTTTGGGTAGAGGTGAAGTACCTGCACTGAAGAGTTGTAAGAAACGGTGCAATGCCGGCATGTTGGTACTCTTTGAATCTTGTATCCATAAGAGCCATTCTTAGTAAAATTCCCTTGTGCGTTAAGATCATCGTACTCCCCGGTGGAGGTGAGTATAACTCGTTCAGGTTGGTGATTAGCTCATAAATTTCAAGGGTTCATCTTGCTCTGCTTGAGTTTACACCGAGTCAGCTTGGAAGGCGTATATACTCTTTGGGAGAAGGGCGTCAAAGTGACAATAGAATGGATAGATCTAATTACGAATTAGAGCGGTGAGTCTGTGGACTAATAAGAGGTAGGAAGACTCAAATTTATGCAGTCTAGGAATATTCAACAAGGTTTCTATTTTATTGGATGGGTGTTTTGAGACTGGGTAAGGATAAAGGTGAGGATATGGAGAAGTCTCTAAAGCTTGAGTTTGAACTTGAACCCATGGTGTAAAAGTATCTTTCTATTCTTCTTGGATCATCTTTATCCTCTCTTGAGAGGCGGGTAACTCATTTGAGAACAAATCGTTAGGCTCGATGCAGGAAAGATCTCAATACTCTTGATGGTTTTCTCGATGATAAGTTCCTGCAAAGATTGTCTTTGTTCATTCATCAGTGCAAAATTCTCAAGTTTGATTTAAAATCGATTTTGGCAAATTGGTAGTCATCACGATGATCGAAAGCCCTTGCTCGATTGCGTGATACTGGTTTAAATTTTCAAAAGGCTATGGTTAAGATTTTCATGAAAATGCCCTATACTGATGATATTTTGTTGTTTCAAGGATCATAATTCACACCAGACTCCTCGATCGTTCTTGTCGATAGTGAATCACGTTATGATATCGAGAAAAAATCACAGTGGGCGAATTTCTTGGCATGATAATCCAAGATGGTCATTATCATCGGACCCTTCGCACAAGAATTGATGCATTTCCAAGATGGTCAACTATCTCGAGACTTTTTCCACACATTCACGGTCCCTTTTGTTGTCAAAGATCTTAAGCGACATGGGTCAAGACAGACAACGGTATCCGGTGACTCGAGCAGTGATGGCGACTTTTCATTTTTGATCATGGCCTTTATTGTGGCTTAGGATGGCGATTAATCTTCAGATTATGATCCTGGTTGGTTCCATATTAGCCATCTCTTGACATGGCGTTTGATTATGGCCGTACGAAATTGACCAACTCGGAATGAGTTATGCGGCCGTTTATTACTCGAATCGGACGAATGCAATTTAATCTTTAAGCTCAAGTACTTTTCATAACGTGGTTGATGAGCATACTAGTTGGATATCATGTCTTATTTGTATACCTTTTGTACTAGTTAAACTACGGTGGCTCTGTTGATCCCAGTATGCGTAATCTGGCAAAGGCGATGGTTCGACGAATGTTATCCTGTTTCGAGGATCCTGACCCTCGAGCTTATTACTGTTCAATTCGGTCCTACCGTTAATATAAAAACACTCTGGTGTATGAACCCTTGTTAAGCCCATAATTCGTTTGTGAATCCCACTCCATGTCTATAGAAATGCTCTATGAAGAATATTGAGTTCACCTCTGATACTCACGTCTTTCTCTCAATGTTGATGTCAGGATGTCTTGAAGAGGAAATCGGAATCATCATCTCCTTTGAGATCGATAATCCTACTGACGGAGATATGACAACTATCTCGTGAAATGGCGGATCTGGGGCGTTGATGACAGTGACTCAACCCATTCTTCCATCGGTTCCATCGTGTCTGTGACCGCAGATCTCTTCTTGGAGACTATTTCACTTTAATAATGGCATCATCTTGTATAAAAATCTTAAAGTAGTTTGTCTTTATGTATTAAAGTCTTTGCCTTTATCCAGACTTTTGTGTTTTATTTTTCAAAGTAGTGGTTAAGTGTCTTTGTCATGTCATTGTCATGTTGTATTATTAGTTTGCATTGTTATTTTGCTTTGTCAAGATTTGACTTGTCACAGTGGTTGTAATAGTGGGATCTGTCACTTTAGGAAAACTTTATAAATGGTGACCTTCTAAATCATCTTGAATAATCATAAACCTTGAGTCTTTGATTATCCCCTGAGTAACTAAACTCTATTCTTTCATTGATAAAGATGTGAAGACTTGAATCTTCATTTCTATCTTGGATGTATGCTCTAAATCCTCATAGGATCTTGTGTATCGAGAAAGTCTTATGTTATTGCAGTGGTATACTTCTTATACCATTCTTTGTTTTATATTAACACGAGATAGCGACACGGTTCGAAGAGATGCCGGGAGTGGCGAGAAAAGGTGGTGTGCTATGATTTCTTGTGGTGTTGGGTATATTGGGAAACATACATCTGATTTGGCTAAGGACGATTTGTTCCTCATTGCTCTGGCATAACAATGCCCATCTCTGGATCTCTGTGAGTTCGGTGACTTTTATGAGTTAGTGGATCCACGGCTTGGTATCGATGCGTTATGGATGTTCCGTGATATGACATCTTAACACGGTATCATTAGAAAACCGATAAATCGAACAAGATGTAATTAAATCGATTGGTTGAGATATCGATTTAATTAACGATGTACAAAAGTTGATAAAGCAATCAATGTAGCTTGGGATGTATTGACATCAATTATGGAGGTCGATTCCGATCTTATAGTAGAGTAGAGTTGGAATTAAATGATTAGGCGTGTTTAATTACAGCTTATTCAGTATTATGTTCAAATGATCGGGTTAGCTTTAATTCTTGCGCTTGGATTAATAAGCAAGATAACTAGCAATTTGGGTCGAAAACATAATTATATATTTATTTAGTGGGAGGCTCCATTAATATGTTTATGTATAAAGGGGCCTTATGTTATTTTACATTAGTGTATGGAAAAAAGTAAATACGTGAGTTTTAATTTCTTGGGCCTTAGGTTTTCCATAGAAAGATATAAAAGGCTTATTCTCTCTAGCAGAATGGGAAGCCACTTTATATATATTTGAGAAAAATTTTCTCTACAATTATTTTAGAAAAATTTTCTTGCTAGTTTGCCTATAGTGGTGATAAAGGTGCCGTCAAGTGCGGATCAATCGAGTCATGCTTGGAAGATCGTTTGGTGACGGATCGTGATCTAACAGCGTGGTGATGGATCGTGATCTCGAGGCCAAAATCACATCTGGAAAAAGCCAAATCAGATTTTCAAGTGCGATTTCTAGACAAATTCATATATATTTTGAGATCGGTCCAAAAGCTTTTTTTAAACTGAATTTTTCCTTGGTTAGTCCTTAAAGAAGAGTTGGCAAGTAAGTATAACCATTACTAAGAGATTGAATAAAACTTCAAGTTGCAGATGTTGAGAAACAAGATTTGCTAATTCAATTGAAAGAGAAGAGGAAATATAGAAGTGTCTAGAAAAATAAAGTGAGTCTATTGTCATCAGCAAGAAAATGTTGCAATGCACTTGAGAAGTACATCAAAAGCTTTGAATTTAGAAAACAACAAGCGTACAAGTAAAACACATGAAAATATTAATGCCATCTGGAAGAGCTTCCAACTTAAAATCTTGGATCTTTTGCTTGAAGTGAATTAAACATGTTCTTGATTTTTCATCTTGAACTATAAGAAGAACACTTGTGGCTTGTTTGATATTTGACTTGATTATTTCTCAATGAACAAAATAGTAATAGTAGCTTAGCTTTTATTGGCAACAGCATGAAACCATTATCTTGCATATTCTCCTAATTATAATTGACATGTAAGATGTCTGGTAAAATTTCATTGGCCTTTTGACCCATTGAATGGTTGTATAATTAATTCTAATGGCTCCTATTTTAGCCATATTGGATTGTATATCCATTATCCAACTTTTAATCAAAATCAGAATTCCATTTCTTATTTTACATTTTTATTGATTTATATGTCTATGGCTTTGATTTAATGGATAATATTGGTCATTTGTTTATTATTATGAGGTAGCAATAGTGCCAAACGGTGTTGTACACTAGTACTATTATAAATATAATATTTGAGATATTATAGAGTTCTAATTCAAAATGATCACTTGTTCTTGGTCATGCTTCCCCATGGGTGACCTCAAAGTGATAGAACCCTATAATAAATATATACACACATATATATTTCCAACATCTCCCACTAGCACATGATGGGATGCTTATAGTGCAACGAGAACTCTATGTTCAAGTCTCAAAACTCAATTTTCATACTAGCAAATGCAACGTGTGACCCATGAACAATAGCGGGGCTTTATTACTTTGAATCTCAATTGTATTCTATACTGAAAGGTTGTTCATCATGTATCCTAGATTCCATATTATTACATCAAATTCAAGCGTACTAAGTCCCGTATCAAAAGCTATGTGACAATATATACTCTATGTAATCACCGTTGTATCGATCTCGGATATAATCGATGCAGTGAAAAACATAAGGTAGATGTAAGTAATGAATCTTCTATCAATCTCGTATTTCTTAGTTTGATTAAGCGATTTCCTAGACTTGTTTCATAAATAGAATAACATCATAGCTTTAGAAAAAAGTTTATCTTTCACCTCGAGATATGGTAATAGTATATAAGGATACTAACTTTACCTGATGAGAAATAAGGAAATTTTCTCATTTTTCTTTATTGGTCATTAAGCACACGTTGTATGAAACACGTGCTACGGTGAAATATGTCTAAATTATTTCCTTTGTATAGATCTTAGTTCAATTACTCAGCGCTAACGAGTTTTAATAAACTAAGCTTATCTAAGCGCCAAATTAAAATACTCACATATGGCTATTAATCGGGGTTTCCATGATTATTGGGTATATCATGTTCTCTTGAATTAAAATACAGAACGGTTGATGTCATGTGGGTATTTTAATTTTAATAATTTCATCTTGTGCGCCAAATTAAAATACTCACATGACTCCATGTGATTCCATGTAGCGAGGCGATCGAGAGTCTCTGGTGTGAATCATGATCCTTGGAAAACAACAAGATGTCATCAATGTAGATAAGGCGTTTTCAAGGATAGGTTGGAAAATCTTGACCATAGCCTTTTGAAAAAGTGATGGTCCACTTTTAAACCAAAGGGCATCGTCGGCGATAGTGGGCATTTGGAATCTGAAGGCTGTTTGGGTCGATCATCGGGATGAATACCAATCTGAAATCCGACTTGAATCAAACTTAGAGAACACGCTGCGCCTTGGAGATGAATGAACAAGGAGAATCTTTGTGCAAAGGAACTTATCATCTTTGAGAAAACCATTGAGGGTTGATAGTCAATGACTAGTCTTTTCTTACCGGACAATTTTAGAACGTTTACCAACGTAGAATGCTTGACAAGCCCAGTCGAATGTGTGGGCTCGATTAAACTGCGCCGTGGTGGCATTGGCATTGAACATGCAAGTTTCGGATCTGAGGCGTCATGCCGGATGTGTAAGCCTTTGTGGGTTCGCGTCTTCATTAAACGAAGGAAGCTCGGCAGCGGGGTTTTCCGCGAAGGAAGGGTGAAAGAAAGAGCTGGATGATTTTCGGGACAAAGCGGCGGGAACTTTGTTTGAAAGACTATAGAGTGAGAAACATCGAAATTGAGTATATCGCTCGAGGTGTCGATTATAAGGTAGGAATTGTTGCTTGTACACGATACGCTTTGGCGGAGACATTCAATTTGTGGATAAGTTATAGAACATCAAAACCTATGAGGAGGTCCTTATCGTTGAGGAAGAACATGACATTTATCCAGAGAACACGATGCTGGAAAAAGGCTGGATACCACGGGTTTCTTAATAAGCGGTGCATGTGAAAATATTCACCATTAGCGACTTTAAAGAGGCGGGTGTGGTCTTCAAAACTTCGGGAGGGAGTATGGGCGGATTAAGCATCGTATGTTACGAACCGATGTCGATGAATCTATGGCGGTGATAGGTTTGGCATATTTGGTAGGAAGGATCTTGATTTGTATGGATGGTAGAGGCAGTTGCTTGGGAGGAACATGTTTGACATGCACGATGTGATGGATTGTTGCAGCGTCTTGAGGTCAGTCAGTCGAGAATGAAGACTACTGTTTACATTCTTGACCATGAAGGCATTTCTTAATCATAAGCGTCTGTTCGAATCTGATTGATATCATCGTCCTCGAGAGAGAGGAGACTACATTGACATCTTTGCGATGGTCTGGCTGATTTTGTTGGATTGTTAGGGCAAGATCTAGCAAAGTGCCCTTTCTTTTTGCAGATGAAACACCTGGAATCTTTCTGTTGCCGGGTGTTGACAGTTTTCTTCCTGAAAAACCGGTAGGTTGGTTTAGGCTTTGAGGGACGGTGTCTGGAAGAGTGTTTAGGTTTAGGGAATTTATGGAAATGGGATTTTTTCTTGGTAGAACAAGTGCAGGTTCTTTCATCCTTGCATTTGATTGCAAGATGAGGTGTTTTGCATGCACTCTTGAAGGGTTCCTTCTTTTCCATAAAGTGTTTGAAAAACTTTCTCTGCTCACAAAGTTTCTCAAGACAAGAGACAGCAATCTGATAGATCTTACCAAGAGTAAGATCATCCAAGTTTATCTGGTAGGAGTTCAGGTGTCTCTGAATATCTGGCAAAATCTCTGTAGGAAGAGACTGCACAAAAACATGCTTGAGGGAGTGATCATTAAAACCATTCAGTCTGTAGTATAAGACTGTCATCCTTTTGTAGTGCTTATCAAGATCTCTGATCTGTAATGAACAGCACTTCATCTGATGAAAATCTCGTCTAGCAGATTCCTGTGCTAGGTTTGGTTCTCCCGGTTGTACAATCTACAAGACTTGTGATGCAGTTGCACGGAATAACTGGGTTGCGGTATTCACCGATACAGGAACCAATCACGGAGAGATCCACAGAATCTTGAGCGAGAATTCTTTAATAACATGATAACTATCGGCTCAGGGTTTTGCCATCGAAGATCGAGCCATCTATGGAACCATTTGGCTTTAGGAACATCGTAGTAAACCATGGTCCATTAGATGGTTTGGAACTTGGATTAAGGTATGTGTTGTAGGCGCATCATGTGGCGGCATCTCATCTCTTGAGCTCATCTTCGTGAGGGTTCATGGGATGAAAATCCTCAGGAATTGGAGGATCATTGGATGTGGATGGTTGTGCCATATAAACATTAGAAACTTCCACATAATTTTCCTCGGAATCATTGCGGAAGATCTGTTGATTACATTGGAGAAAGAAGACTCGAAAGATGGATTGGTCTGAATCGAGGATCAACGTCTTACGGGCTATAAGACCAGTAGAGGCGATGCATGGGCTCTTTATCTTTGGGTGATACGATGGGTTCGAGGATAAATTTTGAAAGTATTCGGTGTTCTTTGAGGAGAAGGGTAAGCTGTCTCGTATGGGTGTGTGTGTTTTTCGGTAGGTTGGTGTTTGTGGTGGTGGAGGTGGTTGCCTAGGCTGGTTGAGGTCTGCAGGCATGGAGTGCAGAACCTTGTGGGAGAGGGCACTTGAAGGAGTAGGTTGAACATCGACCTTGAGAGTGTTTGTACATGTTTGGAGAAACACCGAGCAATCGGTGTAACTCTTGGGTCTTTTTTGAGAGGAGGAGGCACATTGATAATATGGGTGGTAGGTGTCAAGTATGGTGTAGGAATAGGTAAAGGTTTAGTTTGACCACGAACAAGGACGGTTGTTGACCTTGTTTCTCGAACTGATTCTTTCGAAACTCTGCGTTGTCGATCTCGAACTTCGCTGGGTGAACTTTGGACCCGAATAATTGCGATCAATCATGATGCAGACTCATGTCGGATCTAGCAATTACATCATGAAGGTGTGGTATAAGCGATCCGTTCTTGCGAGATGGCATCAACCTTCTTGTGAGTCGTCTGGACTTGTGGACATTCTCCATCACGGTGTCGAGATTCCGGGATTACATTACAGGCTACGGCATTACGGGTTTGCCGGTTAAGCACTTGCTCGTCTTGCTTTGGTTCCTGTCGGAGGAGAGCGAGGGATTGGACATATGGTTTGGAAACCACTTTGGATTGTGGATCTGTTTGTTTTCGAGGAAGGGCCGGACTTTGGTAAGAACTAGATCGATCATATAACGAGGTTGGAGCAGAGGTTTGAGGCGAAGTTGGTTGTTAACTACTTTCTGAGGTTTGAGGTATTGAGACTTGGGAGGATAGAACAATAGGGGTTGTAATCTCAGCTGGAGTAAAATCTGGTTCATCATCTGATGAAGGATCAAGTGGAGGTTTGCAAGAACCTCGCCTTGTAATCTTCTTTTTACTCCTGCGGCTTCTGTAGACGACTTGGTAGTCGTCGTCATCAGATTCATCATCATCCTGGCATGGACAGCCGGGGTCACACATTTGAAAACCTGGAACATCCCATAAGAAATGGCCTTGCACCTTGCTAGGGTACACAGGATAGCCATTAACAGTGAAACTGTGGATGGGAAGCTTTTCTTGTGCTGTCTGAACAGCAGATATCATAGCAGTGTATGAAAAGGAAGTTCTGGGAGGTTGACTTTCAGGGGGTTGGAAGGTCATCCGGACAGTACCGTCTGGCCTTTTTTCAAATTGGGCTTCTGAAGTCTGGATTGGTTGGGAATTCTGGTTGAATTTCTCATAGTTGGAAAGCCATTCCAACGGCATCAACTTGAGAAGTTCGGCTTTTTGGATCTGTTTGGGGATTTGGACAATGGTTGGTATTGTTTCATTGTCGGCTAAGATTATGAGGGTATCTGTGGAGGTGTGAGGAGTTGGAAGATCAAGAGCATGGTTTTGAAGTCTGTAAACCAGCTGGTGATGTAAAGTAGCCATTTTTGAGGTGACCACTTGCTCAGCACCTTGGATATGGATTTGGACTTTCAAGGTTTTTGAAAGGTTCGGATCTTCAAGGGATAGGTTGAAGTTTGGGTAAAAGGTGAGAAGTACCTTTGCTGCGTGAAGGGTTGTAAGAGCGATTGCCAATATGACATGTTGGTACTATTTGAATCTAGTATCCATAAGAGCCATTCTTAGTAGCCGTGAGCCTTTCTGACCGTGAAGCGTTAAGATCATCGTACTCCCAGGGTGGAGGTGAGTATAACCTTCACGTTTCAGGTTGGTGATTAACTCTTACGGAATTTCAAGGGTTCATCTTTTGCTGCTTGAGTTGCTTGCAATGCACCTGGTCTGGTTTGGAATTTGTACATACTCTTTAGGAGAAGGGCGTCTAGAAGTGACAATAGAGCGGATAGATCTAATTACAATTAGAGCGGTGATAGAGTGCATAAGGACTAATAAGAGGTAGGAAGACTCGAGAAATTTATGCAGTCTGGAGCATGGAATATTGACAAGGTTTTTATTTTATTGGATAGGTGTTTTGTCTGAGACACAGGTAAGGATAAAGGTGAGGATATGGAGGCAAAGTCTCTAAAAGCTTGAGAACTTGAACTCGAATCCATGGGTGTAAAGATATCTTTCTATTCTTCTTGGATCATGATCTTATCATATACCACTCTCTTGAGAGGCGGTGGCTTCATTTGTAATCAGACAAATCGTTGGGCTCACGATGGCAAGGGCACTATTTCACTTTAATAATGGCAGTCATGTATGTACATGAGAATGTACATATCTAATTCTCTCTCATTGTCTCGATCTCGACACTACAACAAGGTGATCGACAATAATAAAAGATAACTCCTCTAAATATGTGTAAAAACTTTATATGGACAAGCGATAATAAGATTTAATCGTATGAAAAAATTTATCACATGTCCGTTACTGAAAATAATATCTCATCAAGTACAATTTTACAATCTCGTAAATGATGATCGGTATGTTTCAAGTAAACATCTAGGTGTTATAACTTTAGTAAATGGGTCTGCTACCGTAAAATGTGTAGATGTGTATTGTATTAGCACTTCACTTTGTCTTCTGATATCTCCATGAAATTATACTTGGTTTACGTGTTTGACTTATTGTGGTATTTGGCATCTTTGTAAATGATATTCTTTGCTTGACTATCACAATGTATGATTCTTGGTCTAGTAGAATCGATGGTATTTTGAGATCTTCGATAAATCTCTTAAGCCGTACAATTCTGCTCTTTGAACATGCCACATATTCAACTTCCATTGTAGATGAAACAAGTTTGTTCTTACTACTCAGAAATCGTGCCACAGGTAAAATGCATATCAGGAGGTTGATTTTATCATCTAGATCACCGCTGATCGGCATCTGTATAACCGATTAGGCGTAATTCACCTCACGATAGCATAGAGTAGTCGGCGGTGCCTTTTGAATCTGTAATAATCCTCTTGTTGCGTTCGTGCTTTCTGGGTGGTAGGGAGGATTTTGCCAGCATGGTGTTTTAGACAACTGGCTTGTATGAACAGCTACCTTTGGGAGAAAATCACGGAACTCACTGCTGTCGGATGATGGGCCCGAAGAGTCGTAGTCAGATTATCCATAACCTCCCAAGGAATCAGTCGCTTGCGTCTGTTTGAAGGATGCGCTCTCCTTGTGATGGAATCTTTAAAGGAAGAGGTGATGGAGAAGGGGTTTTCGAGGGATCGATCCTCATGAAAAGTTGGTTTGACTCTGATTTCCTACGGTAAATTACTTAGAGAAAATTTTGTGATTCATTTCTCTTGATAAGCATAAGCGGGATGGAGACATGCTTTTGTTGATTTGTTCTTCTTGTCTGTTGATCAGCTTTATTCTCCTTTTTAACATTCTATCTTGTGAGTTATCTACCTTTGAGTGGTGAGTTGTCCTTCTTTGTCGGATGATGGGGCGAAGAGTCGTAGTCATCTTTAAAATACTTTTGCTTTTCTTTTGAAGATGTGGATCTGAGCTCTTTCTGCTTTTTGTGGGTTGCTTTGGTGGCGGTGGATTGGAGACATCGGTGGGAGTCTTGTGGTTGGTAAACTTGAGGAGGTCGTGGTTACGTGATCATGTTGCGGTCGTATTGGGTTGATACGGTTAACTAATGACATGAATTCTTCCATGGATCTTGAGAATCTTGGAAGGACATTAGTGTAGTCGGGACGTTCTTCTTTGACAAGAATACCCTTTGCATGTGGATCGTCGGTTGGTGTGTATGCGGATAATGGTGTGGGAGGAACTCTCTTGAGTGTTTTGGAATGGAGTGGAGGTATTGGATATGTCTTTTGGGAGTGGTTGGACATTGTTTAGTTCAGAGAATTCTTTGATTACATTGTCATGGATTGGGTCATGAAGGATTTGGTAAGGATGTGGGAGTGTGAGGAACTCATGGGCTTGGTCACTGTGTCCAATAATCCTTGAGTGTATGGATGTTGGAAATACGGTGCGTGGATTATGAAAGGCGAGTAAACATATGCTTGAGCAGGAAGCTTATGAAGGCATTTGAAATTGAAATGTTGAGGTTTTCTCCACGGGGAAGAGGCATACCACTCTAGGAAAAATCCATAGAAGGAGCAGGTATTTTCGAGGTTGGTTATATTTCTGAGATTGGTTGGACATGAAGGATAAGTTTTGTGGAGTATAGTAGTGTGAGACACCACATATACCATAACTCATCTTGATGAGGTCTACGGTTATATCGACATATAAACCCGGTGAGAAAGCATATACTACGGGTGGAAAAGCGAGGGGATTGCAAGTGGATGTTCATGGTAGAATTTTATGAACCATCTGAAGAGGTATTACACTTGCATATTCTTGGATTTGAAAAGCAGTGAAAAGAAATTCAGGAGGAAATATCTTTTGGTCGTGCTTGATGTTTGGAAGAGATTTTGAAGAGGAAGATGAAGCCATTGCTACCAAAGAAGTGTTGTGTTTAGAGATAAAGAGAACGGAGCTTTTTATAGGTGGTCTGGACAGGAGATCAGGGACGAGGTTGTCTTTTCCCTTTATGTGAACAACTGTAAAATCATACTTGGTGAACCAAGATTTTAAGCTTAAAAGTTGTTTGTCAGGAAGCATCTTGTTTTTGAAATTCAAGATCTTAGGAAAGAAGGAGTTGTCAAGTCTTACCCAAAGTGATCTGATAGCAATTGGAATTCGAACTTTTGATACCATACTTTACCGCCATTATCTCTTTGTATATGATGTGGTAATTCTTTTACGAGTTGGTGAGCGGCCCTTGGCATGAAGACAATAGGACTCCTTTCCATGCTGTCTTTTCTAAAGAATGGCCTTGATGAGTGTCATTGCGTCTGTTTGAAGGATCGCTCTCGCGTGATGGAATCTTTAAAGGAAGAGGTGGTGGGCATCTTTCTTTAATTGTCTATCATGATTTGAATGGGACTCGAGGTGGGCGTTCTTTTCAATAATGAGACAAGCGGCTTGTATGAGCAGCTACCTTTGGGAGAAAATCACGGATGTAATTGATAATCCCAAGAAACTGTTGAATCTGCTTTGTTGTCAAGTTGGAGTCTGGAAAATTCAGGAGTTCTTGTGCAATGTGGGGCTCAGGAACATAAGTGCCATCTGTGATGTTCATTCGAGGAAGTTAATGGAAGTGCAGCAATAAAGCTTTTCTTTTACGAAAGCATTATCCGTATTTTTGCGACATCAAAGAAGCTGTTGAAGGACATACGGTGTTCTGCGTGATCATGAAAATAATAAAATATCATCAATGTAAATCGATGCGTTATGCAATATGGGTTTGGAATATGGTGGTCATGGCTTTTGGAATATGGATGAAATTTGTTTGAGACGAAAGGCATATTGTCCTTTGGAAGTGGGCATTTGGAATGCAAAATGCTGTTTTGGGCCGATCATCTGGATGGATTCCAAGTTGCCAAAATCCCGACTTTAAATCAAATTTGGAAAATATTTGGGCCTGGCTTATGTGGACAAACAGTGTTTGGATTTTTGGAAGGGGGAACTTGTCATCAGAGAGGAAGGCATTTAAGGGCTGATAGTCTATCACGAGACGTTTCTTTCCTCTGGCAAGTTCTGATCTTTTCTCAACGTAAAGGCTTGGCAAGCCCGTTGAGATTTTGTTGGTTGATTAGGCCTTGGCTTAATGATTGAAACATTCTTGTTTGGCTAAGGCTAAGTCTGAGGGTGTCATCCCTGGATGTGAGGCCTTTGTGGGATTGGTATCTTCATTGAGTTTGAAAGGAAGATGAACAAAGAAGGACTCATTTTTCCACAGAGGAAGAGGATGGTGGAACTCTGAATGATTCTCTGGACAAAACTTAAGAAGTTTGTTAGAGATATACGAAATGTCGGTGGATGACTTTTGATTGCATAAAGAAGGAATGTCGGTGTAGGTGAAGCATGTGCTTATGGCGATTCCTTGGGAGGTTATGGATAATCATGTTTCGTAGAGAATAGGTGAAACTATGAATCTTTTCCATGGAATTTGAACTATGACCTTCTTCCTATGACACAGTTTGGAAAAAGCGTATTCGATTGGGTACTTGGTTGGGATTGTAATCTTGAAAACTTCTCCGTTTGCCGTTACGAAATCCTCGAATATGGCTCCATATGGTGAGGAAGCACAAGTTTATCGTAGTCTTATCGGCACTGTGTCAATAAGCCAATGGCGAAATTGGTTTAGAATACTTGTCTGTAAGGACAGATATCTTTACCAAGGGAATTTGGTTTTGTGGCTGTGAGTGCTGGATGGTGAAGACTTGGGAAGTTGGTTGTTCATCAGAATCATCATCTGGGCTAGATTCAGCAAGGATAAAGGCTGTTTCTGAATCTTGTTCATCTTGTTCTGAGAACATGAGTTCTATTTCATCATCTCTGGATACTAGATCATTTGTCTGTAAATGCTGTAGAAGTCTGGCTGACTTAGCAAATTTTGTTGGACAACTTCTAGCAAAATGACCGTTCTTCTTTAAAACACGGGTGTTTTTGTGTTGGACTTGTGTTTTCTGGTTGGAGGGTCACGTTTTCTAAAGAAACGATAATGTTTTCTGGACTTTTTTCTTGGGTGAGGGAAGTGTTTGTGAAAGTGTTTTTTCTTCTTAGAAGGACAAGTGCACTTATGTTTATCTTTGAAAAGGATTTCAAGGTGAGGAGACTTTTTGCAAGCTTTTGCATAAGTGGCTTTTTCTTCTATGAGATCTTTGAAGAAGCGCTTTTGATCACACTTTCTTTCTAGACACTGGAGAGCAACTTGATATATCTTTCCAAGGGAAACTCCTTGATTGTGATATTATTACGGGTGAAGAATCTACGAATATCGGATGGAGTTCTTACGGAAGGGAAGCTACAAAAACATGCTTGAGAGATGGGTTGTTAAACCCGTTGAGTTTAATAGAATAACATGCTCGTTCTTTTGTAGTGAATATCCAAGTGCTTTTGCTCGAGAAACGACATCTCATCGGTGGTATTCATTCTAGCTGTCGACTACGACTCTAGGATCACCGATGAATTGCTCGTAAATTGCTACCAATTTGCTCAGGAGGGCCCGGATAAATTATGGTACTGTAATCACAAGGCTTTCGTACCGTTCTCTCGAAGATCCGGTGAATCTAGAATTCTTTCAAGACTTGTTGAGAGTCAGCATCTGGAATGGACATCTGCAAGTCTATCCATGCTGCAAACTCGTGGAATCTTTCCGTCCACTTGGTTTTGGAAATATCATCAAAAGTGAACCAATGGAATGGAGGATGGAGTTTGGTACCTTTGTAGCGTTTACACGGGTTATTACATGCGGGTTGGTCTTTGGATGAGTAGTCTTTGCTTTGAGGAATTGTCTCGTCTTGGCTGGATTCAACTTTACATCATGGGAGTATTTCTTCTTGTGGATGTCTCGGCGTGGGTTGTTCTTTGGTTGAACCGTCAATTGTTCTTGAAGTTCCACGAAAAGAATGCATTGACGATCCATCGAAATGCGAGATGTCGGAGTTGAATCTTCTTCAGAATCATATTTATCAAAGACAAGATCTGAATCACTGTCAATGATAGTTTCAGTTTCTTCTGAAGGCTCAGAGAAAATACTCTGGGAAGATATCTGCATAGCCTGCTTTTCCTTTTGGATTACCTCCTAAGTGAACTTTGGAGAATAAGTAGGCTCTGTGATATGAACAATAGGAGTGGGTTCATGCATTATAGGCGGAGTTGAGAAATGAGCTTTCGCTTTAGCTTGTTTTGCTGCTTTCTTTGAAGCTTCTTTCTCAGCTTTCTGCTGTTGTCTTTGTTCATAAAGTCTGGTCGTATGTGAAAGACCAAAGAACTTTGTTGGGTCTATCTGTGTGGTAGATGGCTGATAAAAAGGTTGATAAGTTGAGAATATTGGAGGTTGGATAGAAATTGGAGGGGACTGAGTAAACAGTGATGGCTGAGCCTGCTGAGCTCTCTCCATTTCTATTCTGGCCAATTCTGCTTGTAACCTTTTGATCTCTGCATCTTTGAAGTCAAGTCGGGACCACGATTACGTGATATCATCTTTCTTAGATCATGATCTAACCTGACAATGCTGTCTTTCAGGTTCTGGTAGATTTGATCTAACTGATCTGAGATGGAATTGATCTTTTGATCTGTTTGTCGTGTCTGAACAGATATTTGTTCCATCTTGGTTTCAAGATTGTTTATGGATTGGTTCTGGGCTCTGACTGATTGGGACTGCCAATTGAGAACTTGCTCAAGCAGCTTTGGTGGTTCTAAATGGCACGAGGGTAAGCTAGCGATTGTATGTATGGTTGGGAAACCACTTTGCTTTGGGAATCGATTGTTTTTCTAAGGGTGAAATGAATCATGGTATGTTTGAGGCGAACTTGTAAACATCATACAAGATCGTATTTGAGGCTTATGATTCAAGGCTGGTTTTGTGGATGGTCATCTGGGTGGTAGGGAGGATTTTGCACATGGTGTTTTAGGGAGCTTAGGTTTTCACCTTTTTTTCTTCGATGGATCGAAGCCATTCATCATCATCGTCTCTGTGTCATCGGATACAAGGACAATCTGGATCACATTTGTGCGAGGAACATCCCGTATGAAGTGTGGCCATCGATCTTGTCGATACACTGGGTAACCATTTGTATTAAAACCCAGGATAGGGATATTAACTTTTCTTGAGGTTTGTCTTGTTGGAGCATCATGGTGTAGGACAAGCGTGGTACTTGATCGCTTTTGTGATTGTGGAGCTTGAAGCGTTGTTTGGCTATTCCGTGAGTTGTCTTTGGAAAGAAGCGTGGTTGTTTGCAAAGGCTCGATATTTTCATGGAATTTCTCATAATTAGAAATCCATTCAAGAGGCATGAGTTGCAAAAGTTCTTCCTTTGGAATTTTGTCTTGGGATTTGGATTATAGTGGGTGAGATTTCTGTATCAGCTAAAATCATCAAAGCATCAGAGGATGCTTGTGAAATTTGGGAGATCCAAGCATGATTTTGTGAGCGATAAACAAGGCGATGATGTAGCGTTGCAATTTTAGAGGTGGATGTTTGTTCAGCTCCTTGAATCTGAACTTGGACTTTTAAAGCTTTAGATAGATTTGGATCATCCAGTGAGAAATTGAAATTGGGGTAAAAGGTCAAAAGAACACTACCAGCATTTAATGTTGTAAGAACCGTTCCAATTACTGCATGTTGATATTCTTTGAATCTAGTATCTAGCAAAGCTAAGCGGCGATGTAGTGAACCTTTTTCTTAGTGTAGAGTAAGAATCATTCTTATTCCTCCAAGATGAAGGTGAGAATATTCTTCTCTTTTCCACTGGGAAATCAGCTCATCAGGAATGTTGAGTGTGACATATTGTTCTGCTGATGTGGAAACTAAGGAACACTGATCAAGGGAAGAGGATTGTATGTACTCTTTTGGCATATTTCTCTGTAGAAATTATGGACTAATATTTACAGTTATTCCGGCTGTTTGTACAATGATAAGGACTCATTAAAGGTAAATTTGGACTCTTTTATTTGAGCTGCATCAGGAATATAGGAATATTCTACAAGGTTTTCTATTTTAGAAGACAGATGTTTTTTACAAGACTTAGGAATACTCAAAACAGAAGATATTGATACTGGACTATTATCTTTTGGAGAGGAAGAAGACGAACTGGATGCCATTTTTGTTTTTCTTTCTAGTTAATCTCTCAGGAAATCTTAGGAAAACTACCCTTCACTTTCTAGTTAAGCTCTGATACCATGGAGAGAAGCTGGGGGTCTCAAACTCAAAACCCGACAACCCGTATGATTGGAGTCTAACCCGACCCTCGGTAATCTTCCTGACCACGGTCCTCTCTGACCTTTCAAACGGAAGAACTGTTGGGGTACTCTCAGACCTTACTCTCTCGGGTTTTTCGAGTTTGGCTGGATCTTTCTCTACTTTTCTGTTACACAGGATCCTCATAGAGGCAAGTGTAGAGCATACTTTCGATAATGAAAGAAAATGGCGGGTTAGTTTGACTACTATGATTTCCCTCTGAGACTAACCAGAAAGTAAATTACTTAGAGAAAATTTTGTAGAGAATTATTCATTTCTCTTATTTCTTCTGGACTTTTTTCTTGGGTGAGGGTATCTACTTACTAACCCCACAGCATAACAAATGTCTGGCCTGGTACACATCATAGCGTCGTGCTATAACTCGTGCCATTGCTTTTAGTTCTTGAGTCTTAGGGCACATTTCAACTTAGAGTTTGTCCTTTTGAAATGGAGTATCCATGGGTTTACAATATGACATATTGAATGGTTCGAGAATTCTTAATGTATGTCTCTTGTGAAAGAGATAAAAGTCTTCTTGAGCGATCCACAATTTTAACTCACAAATATAATTTCTTATTTCATATCTTTCATTTAATTTGAGGATAACCGTTCTTTAATGATTTTGTGAACTCGCCAACAAAATATCATCCACGTATAAAGATAAGATAACAAAGTTATCTTACGATCTTTAACATATACTGATAGTGTCTTGGGTCATCAGAATCCATAAAATTGTAGGCTTCATGAAACTAAGATACCGTTTATGCGAAGGATTGTTTCAGCTATATATTGACCTTTTAAGCTTACGAACTTTGCACTTTTGGTTACTGCGATATATAACCCTCGGGCTGATCCATTTATATTCTTCCTCCAGTTCTCCATTTGAAATCTTTGTTTTAACATCCATTTGATGTAATTCAAGATCCGTATGTGCAACGATTGCTAGAATTAATCGTATTGAGGCAAACCTTACCACGAGGAAAAGTTTTCTCATAGTCATACCTTCTTGTTGGGTATATCCTTTTGCTACCAAGCGTGCTTTATATCTCTCAATTGTGCCATCCACTTTCGTTATATCGTAGAACCCATTTATTTCCAATGGTTCTTCGTTTAAATGATAAATCAACCAAGTCCGGACACGATTTGATTTCATGGACTCCATCTTCATTCATTGCTTTTATCCATAATTCTTTAGCGGATGATCTGATAGCCTCACTAAAAGTTCTTAGCTCATCGCTATCATGTGAAGCAACCATAAATGCCTCCCCCTCAATCTTAAAACGACGACGTGGGATGGAAATACGATTACTTCTTCGAATTGAGGCATCCTGTGAAGTTATTCCATAAAATGGTTTACTCCCACTAGGATCAGAAATCCCAGATAAATTTGGGTTTTCCTCAACTCGATTGACAATACTCAGTGGATCATTTATTTCATATAAATGAATATCTTTGTCAACATCTGTAATGCTAGGAAATTCATTCTCTAAGAATATGGCATCTCGTGATTCTAGTTCAGTTATAGTTCCATCATCACGCTCACCAATCAATACATACTCTTTTGAGTGCTCAGGATATCTTATAAAATACATTTTTCCTCTTTTTAATTTTCCATGTGTATGAGAAGGATTGTGAACATAAGCGCAGACCCCAGTGCATAAGTGAGTTAGAAACAGGTTTTCTACTGTCCACTCATATGGAGTGGAACTAATTGACTTACTTGGGACTCGATTAAGTATGTGAGGCAGCGATTAGCAATGCATCTCCCGATAGGATATTGGGAGATTTGCTGCGCCATCATATACCTAACCATCTCAAGTAATGTCTATTTCTTCTTTCCATGACACCATTTTGTTGTGGAGTCCCAAAATAGTTAAGCGTCTCTCAATACCTTTCTGTGACACGATTCCTTGGTGTTAAGAAGATATTCACGTCCACGGTCTGTTCTTAAGACTTTGATCGTTTTGTCTAATTGATTTTCAACTAATTTTGAAAAATTTTTAAAGCAATCTAATGCTTCGGATTTGTGAGAAATCAAATAGACATGACCAAAATGTGAGTAATTATCAATGAATGTAATAAAATATGAGGCACCATGTCTGGCCCTTACACTCATTGGACCACAGATGTCAGAATGGATAATTTGTAAAGAACTTTCAGATCTAGTTCCTTTACCAAATGGTTTTCTAGTTGTTTTTCTAGCTAGACAATTCTCACATATAGGAAATTCTATTTTATCGAGTGAACCCAAATAACCTCTACAGATAATCGATGCATTTTGTCTTGCCTTATATGTCCTAATGCATGCCATATATTAACATCCACAGAATCAGAAGATGTTATCAATGAAATATAATCTTGATTATAATTACATTCAAAATCATAAAACCATTAAGTAAATAACCAGTTTTGACTAGAGTTTTATTAAGAACTAATTGCATACAAACATCACGGAATATCACATGATATCCCATGTTCATAAGTACAGTGACAGCCACTAAGTTTCGTCGAATTTCTATTGTACCATGCAGTTGTAATTTGCAAGTTCCAATCCTTTTAGCTTGACCCTTGAGTTAACCCCACGTATATCCACTTAGTCCTCGACTAATCCGATGATATTCCACATGGGCTCGCGTTCATTGGCTCGTGTTCATTGCTCTGAATCTACAATCCACAAAGGATGAGTTTCAGTCATATAAGAGCCTATTACACACATTATGTAAATATGTGGATTTAGCATGTACCTTTTTCGGTGCAATCACGAAGCGAAATGGCCAAGTTGCTACAATTGTAACATGTCACTGCTCGTATCCTTCTTACGACCGGTAGCGTTTTCCTCTTTAACTTACTGGATTTCCTTGATTAGATTTCTTCCATTACGAGAGGAGATTTTACCTCCTCTTTTGCATTTAAAGCCGAAGCTTTTGAGTTGGTATCGACCATATAAAGTTGAGTAGAAGATTTAGCTGCCTCTAGGCGCTCATCTTCCAACTCCAAGTGACGTTGTATATCTTTAAACGTCTTGACACTCTCATTGTGTGTCATGTTAACTTTCATATGCTCCCAACTATCAGGAAGAGATCGAATAGCACTGAACTTGTTGTTCATCGGTTATAATACTATTAACATTTTAACTCTCTTATTAAAAGTGACATTTCTCTCGAATGTTGCTCCATCGAAGTATTGGGGGGCAATTTAAAAGTGTCAAATTTAATAGTGAGTCTTCTAAGTTTAGTGGTAGAAGTACCACCATACTTGTCTTTCAAGGCATTCCATATTTGGTGAGCCATTTGGTATTACTCATACTCACACATAAAATCATCTTCTCTAGTGCTCAGCAACAAAATCGCGCCTTACGATTTTTATCTTCCAAGCTTCATAAGCTTCAAGATCTCTTTTATGTTGAGTAGAATTATCTTTTGGTGGCTCTGTCATAACGTTTGTAATTACCTCTAGTGAGTCTTGTAATTCAATGAGGTTTTGAACTTTACGGTGCCAAATATCATAATTGTTACCGTAAAGTTTAATTCCTTTGTTTAATTCAGCCACGACACTATTGTTGCCATTTCTAAAAAAAAACACAAAACACAGAGATAAGAAACAACTTTCTTGATTACCGAAAATATAATATGTTTAATGTAAAGATTTGATTCGAAAAGTCGTCGAGGCTTCTATTCATCATCATTTCTAAACATTAAGTTAATATAATTTTAGTACATTGAGCAAAATATTAATTCATTTATTGTTTAAAAAAAACTTTTTAACAAAAAAAGAACTCCCACTGACAAAACATAAGAATACATCCATCATGCATCTGTTCACGTGGATAGTGCACCAGGAAAATTCCCAGGAAGATGGTGGAGATTAAAAATCTCTCTCAGTACCAAAGTTCCTTAGGCTCATGCCTTTTTTATCAGAATTTTCCTAGACATGCAATTCATCCATATTACTACGCCAGGATTATTCTCATTTTATATTTCAAGAAATTTTGTTATGCTTCCATTGAAGCACAACTCTTTTAATGATGTATCATCATATGAAAAAAAAATTTCTTTTCATTTTTTTTTAATCTTACAAAGTATTATTCTCTAATTTTAAAGTATTTATTTAACTAAAATTGAAATTAAAAAAATAAACATGTTATAAAATTAATTTTTAAAATACAGTAAAATAGAGAATACAAATTGGAAATGGTCGCCGCAAATGACACCTCAAAATTCAGTCCAGAAGGAGGCGGGTGGATTACACTCTCCACTGCCGCGAGTGGGCTTTACTCAACAAGCCAAATCCGGTTCAAAAAGCCAAACCGGTTCGGTTTAGCAATTTGGTTCGGTCTGCTATAGTTTCGATACAGTGATAGCTATAGTTTTGCTACAATGTAAAACTACAGTAACGCTACAGTAACTAGCTACAGTGTTCATCTTCAACCTTTTTCCATAAATTTTCAGATTTCGAACCAAGATTTCAAAGCTTTCGTTCTCTCTCAATATACGTCAGAATTTCACATGGGATATACCGTTGGAAAGATAATTTCATGATCTTTCTAATGATACCAATTTCATATTCATATGTTATGTATCATGAAAGATATGAGTAAAATAATCTTACGAGTTCATATCCTAGGTTTTCATTTTACTCATTACGTGAATCATATTAATCCTCATGGTAACTAGGATTTAATCTATACACCATTACATGTTTATTAATCCAGTTGCATGGCATCAAAAACAAGTAAATTTTAACATGCCATTAATATGTGTTCTTGATGAAAAATGAACTTTCTTAAAGAACATGATTGATTCTCATGCTTTACATGCTTAAAACAGAACACAACCTATTAGGCTTTGATACCAATGTTGATTTTCGAGCAAGAATCAACATAAAAACTTCTAATAATCTTTAAACACATACCCAGTTATTTTGGAAAATGATAAACCAAGGTTGTGCCAGATTTATGGTGGGAAGATGATCACAAAGTTGGAAAATCTTCTCGATTCACGTTGCAAGAACCCTCTAAGCTTCTCTTGACTTGAAATTCTCTAAATTGCACTTTGCATAATTTTGCTTAACTCTTAGCTTATCTATGGATTTGCCTCTATTTATAGCATTCAGTAGTGATCATCTTACCGATGATCTCTAAATAAGCTTAAATAATTTGTTGGAGTGATCATTTTCTTAATGATCATAATATCTTAAATATAATATTTGAGATATTAGGTTCTAATTCAAATGATCACTTGTTCTTGGTCATGCTTCTCATGGGTGACCTCCAGTGATAGAAACCTATAATAAATATATACACACATATATATTTCCAACAAGATAAAAGTTTATTGAAGTACATAGTCCAAAGGGTTTATAGCCATCGATGGTACTAGTTTAGCAGCGGTGGATGTGTCGATGAGAAGAGTGTTTAACTTCATGATTGTGGCGTATACGCAGCAGAAAGTTGTTATTCCTTTGAAGAAAGTGGGCCAAAAAGTGAACCTGGAGGTTGATATATTAGGCAAGTATGTGGAGCGGCTGCTCAGTAGTGGGTTTGTGGACTCTTTCAAAGCTTCGTTGTGACGGTTCAAGGTACTCAAATGTGGTTTTTAAGAAATTGCAGGTTTTTTCTTTAAACATTTTTGTCATTTTGCTTAAGTTCTGGCGGCAGAGTGGTGATCTGTAAGAAAACTGCTGCTGATGTTATTTGATATTGCAATGGTGGTTTTGGATGTTAATTTTGGGCTTAACAAATTTCAGATTATTGTGCTAAACTAAAAATAATGTGGCAGAAATGTAATACTATTTGGAACATTCGTGTCATAGACCCTGCGTAGCTGGGTTCAGATGTTGTTGAGTTGGCATTGATGCAAGGTTTATTTAGTTGATTAGGAATGTACTTTCGCTTGCCTAACCTGTGAGTGAGATAGCAAATCTGATAGAGTAAAGATATTGTTATAAATTAACTTTTATCTACTTACAATTAATTGTATGTTGTTTGTATGTTTCTCCAAAATCTTCTTTAGTTAATGCATTTTAGATGTGGCTGCAATGAATTGAAAATCTTCTATTTTATATGAATTCTGATATAACATGTCAACCGAAGATTAATTTCAAAAGTACAGCATTATCATAGATCTCGGCTTTTAGTCTCGAACCATTAAGTTAGACTGGGATAGTGGCCACGGAGAGGAAGCATTTTACTTTCTATTAAGGCAAGCAGATTGTCACGCCCTGCTCGAATCTCTTGTGATCAGGGGAAAATTCCATGCTCACGGGTTCGCTCAGTAAGAGTCCGCCTTGATCGGGAGTGTGCTTAGAAGCGGAATGCGCTCAGCACTCAAGGTGGGATGTACTTAGCAGCGGAGTTGCGCTTAAAAGTCGGGCCACCCACAATTAAACAACCGTGGTGCGGTTAGCAATTTTCCCACCAAGGCCCAACATATAGAGTTTTTACTAATTACCCATGGGCTAGAACTTTCTAGGTTTCTCCACATAGGCCCATGGATATTTATGCCACATTGTAGAATTCTCTAGAATAGACAAACTCACCCCTATAAATATGGGTGGTCACTCCTCATTTGTGCAACCACCCACCACACCACACAACACACACACAACTCACTTAGCACACACTCAAGCTCTCTTTTAATACTTTCAATTGTGTTTAATAAAAGATATATTGGCCATTCGCCTTGCTTCTTTCTAACTTTTCCGTGGCGTCTAAGCTTAGCTAGATCGAGGAGTAATAGGCTTACTTGTGGCTTACGTGCTGGGAGTCGTCTAAGTGCCTGCACAAGTGGTATCGAGCCAAGTTTGCAGCTACACGCAGTTAGCTCAAGATGGCCAATCCTTCCAGCACATTGCGAGGCGCGCGGTGTGGAGGTGGCGGAGCAAGCTCGAGGCCGCGAGGAGGGACGCGCACCGCCTAAGTCCTGAGGTAAGTCCAAAGCCCCTTCTTTGGATACCTTAAAACCTCGTGTAGCCACGCTCGAAACTTCAATGCCCGCTATCCAAGACACCGCAGCAGTTTGGACAAAAGAGTCAGCGGTCTCGGCGAATATAGTGAGTTCTCGGTAGCCACCAAAGCCCTCATGCAAGGCCAAGCGGACTCTGTACGAGGGGAGTTTCGAGCGTTACGTGATGAGCTGGTCAACTTGCGTAGCTTCGTGCAGGATGAGCTATGCGCTGTCCGTGCGGAGGTGGAGGAAGTCTGCTCGGATGGGCATGGCACAAGCGTACACTCACACCTAGTCATTTGCGGTTCTCGTAGCTCGGTGATGCGCGCCGCATTGATGTGCTAAAGCCTGATACACACGACAGTGTCCGCAAAGCCATTGTGGTGGATAACTTTCTGTTTGGGCTAGAACAATACTGAGATGCCATGGGTGTCCATGACGAGGCATCGAAGGTGGTCTGCAGCGTCCACATTCTATGAGGCTCGCACAACTATGGTGGCGGTGGAAACATGGCGAGATGGGCAAGGGAATTTGCGCCATCCACACATGGGCTGAGTTCGAACGAGAACTCCGTAAGCATTTTACCCCGAGTAATGCGGAGAGGGAAGCGCGGCCTTCGTCATCTTAAGCAAGCGGGAGCGTCCTTAATTACATCAATGACTTCACTATTCTCATGCTTGAGATCTCCGACATGTCCGACAAGGACTCTCTCTTCTACTTCCAAGATGGCCTTAAGGATTGGGCCAAGGCAAAACTCAATAAGCGAGGCGTGCAATCCCTCGATGACGCCATTGCTGTCGCATAATCGCTTAACGATTACTCTGCCTGGCTCAAAGAGGCCTACTCACTATATGGGTGGGGGAGAAAGCCACAAGGACAAGGGCTAAGACCGCAAGAAATGGGGCAAAGAAAAGCCACCAAACGGTAAGAGCAGACAAGGCAAATCCGAGAAGCCACGCAAGCCTCGCAGCCCATGCTTTATTTGCAACGGACCACATTGGGCACGCGACTGTCCGGAGAAAAAGTCACTCACTGCCCTCGCCGCCCAGCTCAAGGGCCACCCCACATCGCCCCTCGCCAGCCCACAGTCAACGGAGAAACCCCGACAAAGCATGGGTTCGCTCCAACGCCATAGTGCGCTCAAGACCCGTCCACCGGCACCAACGAGGAAAGGACTCATGTTCGTGAGTACGCACATCAATGCCCAAGACATGCGTGCCTTGCTCGACACCGGAGCGACGCACAACTTTATGTCCGAAGACGAGGCCAACCGCCTAGGCCTCAAGCCGACCAAGTACGGAGGCATGATCAAAGCGGTAAACTCGCCCGCCAAGGCATTTGCAGGTACCGCACGAGGCTGCGCGTTACGCTAGGAACGTGGAGCAAGAAGCTCGACTTCTTGATAGTTTCGATGGATGACTACCCTGTGATCCTCGGCATGGAGTTCTTCGACAAGGTCCATGCCTTCCCACTTCCAGCAACAAACTCCCTCAGCATCCTCGATGGGAGTAAGGCATATGTAGTATCGGTCGAGCGCGCATAGCCAGTAGAGAAAGCTCTCTCGGTCATGCGATGCAGGCAAGGATTCAAGAAGAATCTCGACCATGAAGTCTCCATCCAGCAACATAGCAAGGGAGAGAACTCTGAAACCCCTTGAACCGAAGTCCCACAAGCACGAGTCGTCCGCGACAAGGGCAAGGTCAAGGACCCGAAGCCTCTGAAGCTTCTAGCATTTCAACCGAGGAAAGTGGTGGAGCGGCACGTGAAGCCATCAGCCAAGGCGCCACACAACGCGCCATCCGAGCACGAGGAGTTATGGAATCGCAAGAGTGGACATCACCGCAACACCAAATGGGAGAAGGAGACGACAAGGCGCGGAGCTAGTACAAAGCCTCCTCAAGGGGAACGCGCGCGGAACAAGTCCAAGGCGAATTGTGAAGAAGGTCCAGAAGCACGAGGACGCCGCGAGCATAGGTGGGAGACGAATGTCACGCCCCGCGCGAATCTCCCGTGATCGGGGGAAAATTCGGCGCCCACGGGGTCGCTCATTAAAAGTCCACCTCGATCGAGAGTGTGCTTAGAAGCGGGATGCGCTCAGCACTCAAGGCGGGATGTACTTAGCAGCGGGGTTGCGCTTAGAAGTCGGGCCACCCACACAACTAAACAACCGTGGTGCGCTTAGCAATTTCCCCACCAAGGCCTAACATATAGAGTTTTCACTAATTACCCATGGGCTAGAACTTTCTAGGTTTCTCCACATAGGCCCATGAATATTTATGCCACTTTGTAGAATTCTCTAAAATAGGCAAACTCACCCATATAAATATGGGTGGGCACTCCTCATTTGTGCAACCACCCACCACACCACACAAGCACACACAAAACTCACTTAGCACACAAGCACTTAAGCTCTCTGGTAATACTTTCAATTGTGTATAATAAAGATATATTAGCCATTACGCTCTGGCTTCTCTCTAGCTTTTCCGTAAGCGTCCTAGCTTAGCTAGATTGAGAAGTAATAGGCTTACTTAGCGGCTTACGTGCTAGGAGTCATCTAAGTGCCGCACGGGTTGCTGCGCACTAACTCCCATCCTGTGACAAGATGCTGAGATTTTAAGTTAAATTAAAATCAAAATAAGTCCATTTAATGTCTTAGGTGGAGTGAGGTGAGGTTTTTTATTTGATCAATGGATGGTTTTCTTAATGAAGCCTAGCTTTCAATCATGACAGCTTATTGTTCTTTTTGTATTATAATCAATTTCCTTGACATTCTTGTTTCTGCTCTGCATTCAATAGCTATCGGTAGAACTGGGGACTGTAAAACCATCAATAAGGCAGTGGCAGTTGTTTTTGTACTAGCACATTTTTATTTTTTTCAATCATTTGTGGTGTGTTTACTTGTGGGTTTGGGAAATGAGAATAGAGGAATGGGAATAAAACTTATGTTTACTTGACAAAATGTAATTTGGGAATGAGAATAAAATATGTGGGTCCCACATAATTTGGGAATAAGAAATGAGAATTCCATTCCCATGAGAGGGGTTGTGAATGAAAATATGGGAATGAGAATGAAACATAAATTTACTTTTCTATCCTTCTAATTTCTTAAATTTCTAACATTACCTTGTTCAAATCACAATTAATTTTTTTTATTTTAAATATCATTAATAATAATAATAATAATAATAAATGTTAATAATGATAATATTAATAAAATAATAATAACAATAATAATAATAATAAAGTTAATAAAATTTATTAATAATAATGATAATAAATGTTAATAATGATAATATTAATAAAAATAATATTAACAATAATTAATAATAAATAAAATAATAAATTTAATAAAATTTAATAATAATAATAAATGTTAATAATGATAATATTAATGAAAGTAATATTAAAAATAATAAATGATAATAAATAAAAAATTAATAAAAATAAAAATAACAATAATTAATAAAAATAATAAAAATAATAATAATAATAAATATAATAAATTATAATAATTATAATATAAATAAACATAATAATAAGAATAATTAATAGTAACTAAAATAATAAAGTTAATAAAACTTAATAATAATAATAATATATTATTATTAATTATTAACATTTATTATTAATATTTATTTTATTTTTTAATTAATATTATTTTTATAATAATATTTATACATATATCTAGTTAATGAAAATTACATTATTTAATACTGTGGGTATTTTGGTAAATTAATTCTCATTCTCATTGGTCGTTCTTATTTATTTTGCCAAGTAATACATCAATGACATCTCGGTACATTCTATTCCATTTATTTTTGCCAAGTAAACATTAGAATCTCGTTCCCATTCTTTATTTTCATTCCAAATATATTCTCGTTTCCGTTCTCATTCCAGCTCATTCCCATTCAGTGAAGTAAACGCACCATTGAAGAAAGGGGCATGCTACAAGATTAGTAATATTCTCATAAATGGGGCTTTTGATGGTAGCAGTCTGCAAAAAACGATCTAAGCTTATTTCAATGGCATCTCTTGTTGGAAGTCCATTGAAACAGCTACCTGGCACAGCGTGGATGCATTTCATATTGTCAGTGACCTTTTGCATGGAGATTAAACTCTAGATATTGGATTCTTTTTCTTTGTACCTTGGACATGACAAGGTAGATGGTAGAGCATGTTTGCCTTCCTTTAGAGACATCAAGATGACCATATGATTTCATTATGGCAATTTAAGCTCACTGATGTCTGGCAGAGACTGCAATTGTAATATTAGCTGTTGTATAACTTTGATAGGAATGGAAGTTTACTACCAAACTTAAAATCTGTAGTTAAACCCTGCGATCCACTCGAGCACTGGAGCTTTAGTTGAGGATTGTATGCCATGCCATGGATCTATCCCTTCCTTGCTGTTCTTGCTTTTCCATTTAGGTTTTATGCATTCGAATCAGGATTATTGTTTTGTCCTTGTCAAGAAATTTTAATTTTACACTTGATTATAACTTTGAGTCTGGTTTGTGCTTAAGTAGTCAATGATTGTTAAAAGATTGTGCACTTTTTTTCAATATCTAGTGAGATAAATGTTGGTGACTTGGTCAGAGAAGTACACCTATAATTTGATAGAAGCGCACTTATAATTTCATAAAATCTGAATTTGTCACGAACTATTTTCAATTCTATTTCTCAAGATAATAATAAGAAGAATTAAATATATTTTGGGCATCGGATCTATCCATGGCTAATAAATCTCTGGAACGTAGCATCAGTACATGCAAGAAATATAGAATCAAAACTGAATGCGGACATATGTATTTAGGATTTAATAAGCCTCACTTACTCCATGCCAGAGTTAAGATGAGATTATCTTTAGTTTGGTTGAAGCACATGGCGAGGGTAGGCAAATTCGGGTTTGGATTGGGTTCAAATCAATTGGATTGGATATCGGGTTAATTGAGTTGGGAAAAAGGTCATTCGAACTAAACCTAAAATTATAATTCAATACAATCTGAACAAAATTCAAGTTAAGTTTGGATCAGATCAAGTTAGGAATAACACATCAATAAACTTTGGTTGTTCTTCTTATAGACTATTCTCAACTCTTCTTCTGTTTCTTGTTCTCAACTAGAACTTGAATTCAAGTTGATAAACTTTGTGATTTCAATTGCACCATGATTTGACACATCAATATGTCTAACAATAAACCCCTTTATAATTATTTAATATAATAGTGTAATATACCATGGAAAATTTAGGTTAGAGGTACTTGGTAATGATGGCTATTAGTCAGGGTGGAGCAACCTGGAGAAGTAGTCGCAGTGCCTAATGGAGCAAGTGGCAACAAATTGTGTCTGCATATTGCGTACTCATGGTGGCTTCACTTCATGCGGTTGTGTCTGTGAGTTAGTGGTATTACTGGCTGCTGTGCTTTTCAAATTGGATCAGGTTAGGTAAATAGTAGCCTATTGGACTGGGTATGTAATCCAATCCGATCCAAATCCAAATATTTTTTAATCAATTTGGCTTAGGTTGAATCGAATCAGATTATTTGCCCACCCCTATCTGTGACCCGTTGAATTTATAAATTTTCTAATTTAAACACTACTTATTCTATTATTTATGCTAAATGAAACTACCTGGCGAAACTCCTTAGGACAATTATTCTATTCTCTCTCTCTCTCTCTCTCTATACATACATACATACATACATACATGCATACATATATACATACATACATATATATATATATGTATATAGTGCTTTTCCCATGAGGTCATCTAGACAACATGTTCTCTGTACTTGCAATAGTGATTGCTGAGTACAATAGGAGGTTGAAATTCATTTACCATACTAGCAGTACAGACTGATATAGTCCCTATTCGGGTTGACCATCAGAATATACGTCCCTGGTTTCCCGCCTATATACATAGTGCCCCCAAACACATCAAAACCCACATGGGCTCACAATACCACACAAGGATTAAAAGCCACCATGGTTAACTTACAGTGTGAACTTATCAGAATGGGTTTTATAGAGTATGGAAACTTTCTAATGCACAAGATCCTTCAAAGAGGCGAGTGCAGAGCATACTCGTTATAAAAGGAGATGAACTAATTATGTGTTTATCTATCTTATGTATATTAAAGAAAACTAAGAGAAGTTTAAAATGCCATGAGATAGAGTCTTCTCTATTTTTCAAACTTGATTATAAACTTAAGATGAAGGAAAGTTTATATAGAGCATCCTTGAAGATAGGACAGGACCCCTATCATTACAACATGACGAAACTCGCAAAAGTAAAGACAAACTTTCCTTAAAGTCAAGGAAATTTATTGGACCAATAGACTTTTTTAAAGTAAAAGCACAACGGATAACTTTTTCAAAGTAGATCTGAATAAGACAAACAACTTTGCATAAAGCAAAGTGATTAAAATAAAACAAATACTTATTACAAGCTATAGGAGGGAGACATGTTGTCTATGTCACTGTCTATTTCTGAAAAAGATTCTCTCCACCAAGGCAAATTAGCATAATGTTGTGTAAAGTCGATGGTAGTGTTGGAGGGGTTAGGTGGATGACTAGGCTGAGTCATTGAACTCGTGATTTGAATGGAAGTGCTGGAAGGACCAGGTGGATGACAAGACTGAGCAATTGAGCTTATGAGTGAAACTTCAATGGAAGGTTGGAGTAAAGGGGCAAAGTCTTCCCAAAGATCCTGTGAATCTTGGAACAAGACAATAGTGTAGTCTAGCCTTTTTTCTTTTACGAGAATACCACCAGTTAAGACGCTGGATGAAGGATAAGGGACAAGTAAGAGTTCATGTTGTGGTCCAAGAAAGGTGTGTTGGATATCTGTAGGAGAAGTTGGCACATGATTAAGTTCAAAGAGAAATTTTTGGAGTGCATGATAATGGGTGGGTCATGTCTGAGGAAAAGAATGGGGAACAGTTTTCCATTCATATGCTTGGTCTTAGGTCCAAAAACGCTTAGTGGTTGGATGTTGGAAATAAGGACGGTGTATGGTAAAAACAGTAATGAACTAGGCACTTTCATGATCTGAAAGATGTCAGAGATCTGTTGAAGTTATTTATGCCACCAGGAGAGAAGGGAGAACCATTCAAATAATGTCCAGAGCAGAGACTAGGCATAAGCTGGATTGGTTAGGATTTTGTGGAGAGGTTGAATAGGGAAAACCATTTTAGTAGCATAAAGAACTGTGAGACACCATAAATACCAAAGTTCATCTTCAGTAAGATCTCGAGAGGGATCAACGGTTAAACTAGTAAGGAAGAGATGTTCTGGATGGAAACTCAGAAAACCAGAAGGTTGAGTCTGGTAAAATATTCATAAAATACCGAAACAAGAATTTTCTTGCGAAATCTTGAATTTAGTGAAGAGATGTGAAGTTGAGGCTGCATGGAAAACTCTTTTGAGTAAGAGCTTTATTTAGTACAACAGAGGTCATGGCTATGATAGGAAAGAGGAAACATGAGTAATGAGGGTAATGGCTGGTTGAGGCAGGAATGAGTTTTGGTCTCCCTTTATATGCTAAATTGATAAATCATATCTGGAAAACTAATTTTTTAGACGGAGGAGTTGATTGTTCGGTAGTGACTTATTTTTGAAATCTAAAATTTTTGGGAAAGATGAATTATCTAGTCGAACCAGAAAAGTGTCCTACCAGATGAAATTCAAACTTTTAAATCTCATACTTGACTGCTAATATTTCTTTATAAATCACATGGTAATATTTTTTTGCATCTTTGAATTGGCAACTAGCATGAGCACAGTAGTATTCTTTGTCATCGATCTTTTCAATAAGCACAGCTCCCTAATATTCATTATTGGCATCAGCCTGGCGAATTCTTTGACCATCTGTGGGAATCTTCAGAGGGAGAGGTTGTTGCGACAGCTATTTCAACTGCTGGACTGCTATAGTCTGGAGTGGTTGTTGTGCAAATTTTATTGAACTCGCAAGCGCACGAAATTATCCAATGCCTCTTTATTCAAGACATCCCTAATGAATTGAATCTTTTCTTCCCTGTTATCAGACACCATGCCTAAACAACATTGTTTTCTATCGTCTGTCATTCTGGCACACTTATGACAAGCAACAGAAAGTCTTTGAGCTCGTTGTTTTCTCACATAATTTCCTTTACCACAACCAGGCATGTATGCAATAAATTTAGGAGGTAACTCACCTGCCAAGCATACTTTGGCCTCGATTAACCAGCGGATGTCAATAGCGATATTATTCTTCATAAGCAATTGCATGTGTTCGGACTGAGCTTTAAAGATTGTAAAGAGGGCATTATGAGAAAACGAAGGGAATCGTTTGTGAAGTTTTGCCAAAATTTCATCTCTGTCCACACCTTCATCTCAGAATATCAGTTATTATGGGAAACTGAAGTAACCGACTTGATTGTCATGGAACACCGTTATCTCAAGCTCCAATTGGGTGTTGTAGATACTTCTTTCAATATCTCTGAGTTGGCTTTCTAAATCCCCAACATGAGCGACTAACTCTAGTGGTTGCAAAGCCCAAATACGATGTGTTTTCCAAAATCGTATCTGCTTTCTGAGATGAGTTCGGATAGGTTGAAGTTGTCTAAGAATGTTCAAGAGGATCTGTCTCATGATTAAAAATGATAAGAGAAAACTTAATGGTTAAACAAACACACTTATGCAAAAATAATTTTAATCAGTGAAAGAATAATAAAAAGGAAAAAAAGAAGAAAAAATCAAATCAAATCACCAAAAAGAAAAGAAAAATCTCAATTCAAACTCGTTGGGTCACTCAAATTTATTTCGATGTCCACTCCATGTGGCTGGTACTCTAAATATGGTTTTAATCTTTTACCATTAACTTTAAAAGTGACATCGTTATTTGGATCATTAATTTCAATTGCCCAATGTGGAAAAACAGTGTGAACAATAAAAGGGTCAGACCGTGACGTAACTTATCAGGGAATAGGTGCAAGTGAGAATTGAATAAAATCACTTTCGACACAGGTGAAAGATTTTCTCGTAATTTTCTTGTCATAAAGACTTTCATTCATTGCTTGTAAATCTTGACATTTCATATGCATCATTGCGAATTTCTTGAGTTACGCAATTTGTAGTCTTCTTTTACGAGCCAACTGCATATCAAAATTAAGTTTCTTGATGGCCCAGTACGCACGATGCTCGAGTTCCACAAGTAGGTGGCAAGCTTTTCCATACACTAGCCTGTAGGGTGACATCCCAATTGGAGTTTTGAAAGCTGTTATATATGCCCATAATGCATTATCGAGCCTCGGCGAATAATCTTTTACATGCCGGGTCTCCTTTGTTTTTCTAATATGTGCTTTATTTCTGGATTGGAGATCTTAACTTGGCCATTGGTTTGCGATGATATGGGGTCGCCACTTTATGGGTGATGGAATACTTTATCAAAAGTGCTTTGAATGATTTGTTGCAAAAGTGGGCACCACCATTCACTGATTATTGCTCGAGGGAATGCAAAGCGTGAAACTATGTTGCTTTTCAAAAATTCTACCACCACCTTATGATTGTTGGTCCTACATAGAATTGCCTCTACCCATTTTGAAATGTAGTCAACAGGAACTAATATGTATTGATGGCCAAAACATGGGGGAAAGGGCCTCATGAAATCGATACCCCATACATCAAAAATTTCAACCACTAAAATTGGGTTTAGTGGCATCATATTCCTTCATATTATGTTCTCCATTCGTTGACACCTATCACATGAAAAACAAAAAGTGTAAGCATCTCGAAATAGAGTTCGGCAATAGAAACCACATTGTAAAATTTTAGTAGTTGTTTTCTTCACACTGAAATGGCTTCCACAAGCTTGTTCATGGCAGAACGAAAGAATGTTTTGAAATTCATTTTCTGGGACACATCGTCTAACAATTTGATCTACACAATACTTGAATAGATAAGGATCATCCCAAAAGAAATTCTTTATTTTCGCAAAAAGTTTGGCCTTGTCTTACTTAGTCGATGCTCACGGAAGTTGACGCTTTTATGTACATGGTCTATACTAATGCTCCTTTGTGCTCTTTTAAAACTTCCAACAACTTACCTTTTTGTTCGTCATTTAGTAATGAAGAGATGATTACAGGTAGAGTGCTTTGTCTCCCAAGAATGCATATTCCAAAGTTTTGGGTAATGGCTTGAGGTCGAGTTTTGGTAGTGATTCTGATGATGGGCTGAGTTTCTTTTCTGATGGCACTAGTTGTTCAACTCTTGACTTCCATTTATTTGTGTCCATGGATGGTGCTGAGTCAAGTAGTGCATTGACCTCATCGACTGATCTGTCAATATCAAAATTCAAACCAAAGTGAGTTAAACATGTTTGTAAAAGATCATCACTAAGACTTGAAAGAAAATTATTATCAACTAGTGTTTCTATTAAATCCACATCAACAATTCCATCATCCGTATTGTGAGGTTGTTTGGCAATGTTGAAGATATTGAGCTCCATGGTCATATTGCCAAGTGACAACTGCATATTTCTGGTCCTGCATTGAATGTGAGCATCAACAGTTGCCAAGAAAGGTCGGCCTAGGATAATGGGGATATGCTTCTTTAAATCCTGCACTGGTTGAGTATCAATTACAATGAAATCAACAGGAAAATAAAACTTGTTTACCTGGATAACCACGTCCTCCATAATACCACGAGGTATTTTCGTGGACCGATCTGCAAGCTACAACACCATTGGAGTTGGGTGTAATTCTCCCAGTCCAAGTTTCACAAAAATTGAGTAAGGCAACAGATTTACACTGGCTCCTAAATCCAACAAAACATTCTCAATTGTGTGGTTCCCTATACTATACATGAGATAGTGGGGAAGCCTGGATCTTTGCATTTTAAAGGCATTTTATGTTAGAGTATAGAACTAACGTTTTCTGTTAAAAAAGCCTTTTTTTTTAACTTGAATGTTTCTTTTTTTTGTGCAAAGGTCTTTAAGAAACTTGACATAAGATGGCACTTGTTTTATAGCATCAAGTAAAGGGATGTTAACACTTACCTGTTTGAAGATTTCAAAAATCTCACCTGTGGATTTTCCTTTCTTCCCTTTAGCTAACCTTTGAGGAAATGAAGCTTTAAGAACGTATTCTCGCGGGTTGGTTTCTTCTTTCTCCTCTGATGATGAGTCTGCCGGGATCACACATGTGAGAACCTGGAACATCCCATAAGAAATGGCCTTGCACCTTGCTAGGGTACACATGATAGCCATTAGTAGGGAAACTATGGATGATAAAAAAAAGTATGTTCAACCTACGAGCATATGAAAAGCAGCTGTCCTAGTATGTTATGGAAAGCTTGTTATCAAATATGAGTGGCTAAATATCTTCTTCTTTCTATTCTTCCAATAAGGGTCACATATCGACTTGAATACTTCATTTTCTATCTGGCTTGGTGACAAGTATGCTCTACATTCGCCTCTTGTAGGATCTTGTGTATCAGAAAGTCTTATGCACTGTTGTGCAGTGGTATACTTATACCATTCTTTGTTTATCTATACTAAACACACGAGATAGCCGTTAGAAGACCAGCTGTTCACTAGAAGAAATGCCGGAGTGGCGAAGAAAAAGGGTTGGTATGTGTGCTATGATTTCTTCAGTGGTGTTGGGTATATTGGTGGAAACTTGCATGTAAAAGCCGATTATGTAACCTTGAAATTCGGATGAGCTAATCACCTGGAAGCGTGAAGGTTATACTACTTTCCTTTCGAGAGTGCGTATGATCTTAGCAGCTTACGTAGTCGTAAAGGCTTCTTGGGATTCTGGCGAGAATGGCTCTTATGGATCTTAGATTCAAGAGTACCCCATGCTTGTTATTGATGCTATCTTACCACGTGCGGGCGATTGTACTTCTGCCTTTTACCCAAACTTGGCATCCCTTGAAGATCCGAAACCTTTCCAAAACATAAAAGTCGAATCGGATCGAGGTCTTTGACAGTGGTCACGCCAAAATGGCTCTTTTACATCACGGTGGTTCTGGACTTGAAACCATGCTCTTGATCTTCCAGCTCCTCAACCTCCACGGATACCCTCGCCATGATCTTAGCGGACAATGAAACCGTACCTACCATTGTCCGAATCCCAAACGGATCAGCGAGACCTCAAGTTGATGCCGTTGGAATGGCTCTCAACTATGAAATTCACAATTTCAACCGATCCGGACTTTAGAAGCCCGATTTGAAAAAGGCGGGCAGTGCTATGCGCGACCTTCAACCCGCGAAAGTCAACCTCCCGAACTTCGGCACCGCTGCGCTATGATATACGTTGAGACGGTGCAAGAAAAGCTTCCGTCCAGGTTTCCGTTCGTTCGGCTATCACTGTGTACACAACAAGGTGCAAGGCCATTTCTTATGGGATGTTCGAGGTTACCACATGTATGATCCATTTGTCCATGCGGGATGATGATGAATCGATGGCGATGACTACCGTCGTCCACGAAGCCGCGGGGTAAAGAAGATTACAAGGTGAGGTTGCAAACCTCGCTTTGATCGCTTCGTCGGAGGATGAGCGATTTTACTCGGTGAGACTCTGACCCTGTTGTTGTCATCCAGTCTCGATACCTCAGCACATGGCGGCAGTTAACAACCAACTTACATCTCGACCTCTGTTCGACTGTTTCATTGGATCAGTTCTTACCAAAGTCGTTCCGCCGGCAGGAAAGCAAGCGGATCCGCGATAAAGTGGTTTCCAAACCATATGTCGATCACTGTTCTCTCCTGCGGGCGGTTTGAGGAACGGCGATGCGAGCAAGTGCTTGGCTGGCGAAAGGAATGCGAGGCCGAGCGTAATCACAGGAATCTCTTGACACCGGGATGGAAAATGTTCAACCACAAGTCAGACGACTCATGCAGAAGGTTGATGCCGTTTACGCAAGAATGGATCAGATATCAAACACACGAGATAGTAGTCGGAGAAGACCTTTATTCACCCGAAGAGATGCGGGGTGGCGAAGAAAAAGGGTTGGTATGTGTGCTATGATTTCTTCAGTGGTATTTGGTATATTGGTGGAAACCCGAGCATCACGGGCTATTGGCCCTAAGGGCGATTTGTTCGTCATTGCTCACGGTATAAAAATGCCCGTACTCATTTCTTTGGATCTCATGTGAGTTCATTGACTTTCTATGAGTTAGTGGATCCTGGCTTGGTATCAGTGCGTTATGGATGTTCCGTGATGCTTGATATCTTTACATGCGATCTTGAAGCTAGACGATTGTGCTTTGCAACCAGCAGGTATGTAACCATGAAATTACAGATGAGCTAATCGCGATTGGAAGCGTGAAGGTTATACTCACCTCCACCTCGAGAATGCGTATGATCTTAAGCTTCGTATGAAAAAGGCTTCTTGGGATTACGGCGAGAATGGCTCTTATGGATACTTAGATTGAAAAGTACCGACATCTTGTTATTGAGTGCTTGTTCTGACCGCCGTGCGGGCGGTGTACTACGCTTTTACCCGAACTTGGCGCATCATGAAGGTCAGACCTTTGAAAACCTTGAAAGTCCGAGTCCAAATCAAGGTGTTGAGCAAGTGGTCACACCAAAAATGGCTACTTTACATCACCGGTACGGTTCGAGACTTGAAACCATGCTCTTGATCTTCAACTCCTCCACCTCATGAGATACCCTCATGATCTTTGGAGCAGTGAAACCATTTTACCGTTGTCCAAATCCCAAAGCGGATCCAAAAGCGAGTTCTCGAGTTGATGCCGTTGGAATGGCTCTCAGTATGAGAAATTCCATGAAATTCCCAAACAATCTAGACTTGAAGCCCGATTTGAAAAAGGCGGGGCAGTGCGTCATGACCTTCAACCCGCGAAAGTCAACCTCCAGAACTTCCTTTTAAGCCTGCTGCTATGATATCTCTTTATTGAGACGTACAGAAAAGCTTCCCGTCCAGGTTTCACGTTAATGGCTATCCACCGTATTACCCTAGCAAGGTGCAAGGCCATTCTTTAACATGGGATGTTCGGAGTTCTACGCATGTGATCCGGCTGTCCATGCAGGATGATGATGAATCGATGGCGGCGACTACCAGTGGGTCCGCGGAAGCAGCGGAGTAAAAGAAGATTACAAGGTGAGGTTCTTGCAAACCTCGGCGATCGCCGTCGGATGATGAACAGATTTTACTCGGTGAGACTACAGCCCTGTTGTTCATCTCCCAGTCTCAATACCTCACTGTAGGCGTGACGAGTTAACAACCCGAGCCATCTCGAACCTGTTCGACCTGTTTCGTGATTGGATAATTCTTACAAAGTCGGCTCCATGCATGGGAAAACAACAGATCCACAATACAAGTGGTTTCAGAAACCGTATATCGATCCACTGTTCTCTCCTCGGGCGGTTTGAGGAACCAAAGCGATGCGAGCAAGTGTTGGCAGCGAACCCGAATGCAGGGAATGTAATCTGGAATCTCTTGCAGGATGGAAAATGTCAGCACAAGTCGGACAACCTGAAGGTTGATGCCATTTTGCGAATGGATCGGTTATACCATGATTACTAGGCTGGACGGACATAGAGCTCCGTGATTACCATGATTGATTATTTGGGTCAAGTTCACGAAAGGCGAGATCGGACGACAAGCGACTTAGAAAATTGAAGGCGAGAAACAAGGTCGTGAATCCTTGTTTGGTGGTCAACTAAACCTTACTGTTCCTTCGTACTTTGACACCTATCAGCCATATTATCAGCGACCTCCTCTCGACCAAAAACCAAAGGTTACACGATTCCTTGGTGTTTCTCCAAACATGTACAAACACTCCTCGAGTCGTATATTCGGCTACTCGCGAGGCCCTCTCGCGAGGCTGTACTGTCCTAGACCTCGACCAGTTCTGGCAGCGACCTCCAGCACGAACGACCTATCTTTGAAGCAGGTTCACACACCCTATCTTTGGGGCGACACTCAGCTTCTCCTCGGTGAATACACAGATACTGTTTGTATCCACGAACTGTCGGACCACTTTACCAAAGACAAAAGGCCGTGCATCATTTCCTACTGGGTCTTATAGTTCCGAGAAGATGTTGATCCGCCAGTTTAGATTTCGATAATGTGAAAAGCTTGTTATCAAATATGGTGGCTAAATATCTTCTTGCTGCAATTCTTCAATAAGGATCACATATCGACTTGAATCTTCATTTTCTATAAACCGGTGACAAGTATGCTCTACGCTCGCCTCTTGTAGGATCTTGTGTGTCGAGGAAAGTCTTATACTGTTGTACAGTGGTATATACTTATAGCATTCTTTGTTTACTTTATACTAAACACGAGATAGCCATCGGAAGACACGGTTCACAGAAGGCCGGGAGTGGCGAAGAGAAAGGGTGGTATGTGTGCCATGATTTCTTCAGGTGGTGTTGGGTATATTGGTACCGAAACTGAGCATCGCGGCTATTAACCTAAGGATGATTTGTTAGTCATTGCTCTGGTATAACAATGCCCGTACTCCATTTCTTTGGATCTGCATTGTTTAGTGACTTTACATGAGTTAGTGGATCCTGGCTTGGTATCAGTGCGTTATGGATGTTCCGCGATGCTTGATATCTTACCTGGTATCATTCACAGGTACAATCTGAGTTGATTTTGTCACTGGCATCTCCACTTTGTTGTCGACTTCTTTCCCTTTTCGCAAGTCATGACAGCTTTGACCTTTCTGATGTGAATTCCCACATTGAAACTTTGAAACTCACACTTAATTTGAAGTTTCAACTTCCCAAGAAAGTTCTATACAGATTTAAGACAAACAAAACCTTGACCCAATGCTTAAGAAAACATGAACCAAAGGTATAGAGAGAATGATATTGGCACTCAAAGACTTAGATGAGAAGGTGGTGATAAGTCTAGATTTGGGCATCACAAGAATGTAAATTCTTGATAAGTTCACTAGTTCTCAAAAAGAACCAAAGAAGAATAATTCTTTCAAATTCAAATAACATTAATCTCTACAATTGTCTTACATGTGAGGTTGCTGAGTTTAAATAGACGATGAGGACCCAATCAAAAATACAAATGAAACATTGGAGCAGCCCTCAAGTATAAGTTTGTCAAGCGTAGCTTGAAAGTCTTCATGAACCCACCATAACTAGTACTATCATTGACAAACAATGCTGGCCTACCATAATTAATGCTATCATTGACAAACTTAATGTTAGCCCACCATCGTTGATGGTAGACTTACATTACAGAGCTTGAAGCAACAACAAATGAGTTGAAAAACAAAAGGTCGTTGAAAATCCCAAGTCTGAACATGCTGTAATGAATTGGTCATAACTCCTTCTAGAGAACTCCAAATCTAACTCTGTAAAATTCTTTGGAAGCTAACTTAATTCTCTTTCCAACGGTATATAGCCTTAGCACATTAATTCCAGCTCAATCAATACCAGTTTTATTCGAAATTGACCTTTCTGCATGTGATCCGGAATTGGGTGTTGGCTGCCCAATAGCTTGAATAATGCCCACAATGCCTTGACTTCTCTTCAAGCCCAATTCATGATGTCTTGCATCTTGAATTGCAGTTTCAATCCATATTTTCTCAATTAATCCATTTAAAGCAGCTTGCATCTTTTTGGCTCTAGCTCTTGTAATTGGGCCTTCATGAATGTGCAAAGGATCACTTGAAGCTTTAATGGTATTCTCTTGATAGTTCTCATCACTTTCCATGTTGCTGAGGTGAACTAGTTGACTTGGGAATTTACCTTTTTCAACAGTCATTGCCAAGGTTTCAACTGAAGAAGCAAGTTGTCCCACCATTTTCTTGAGTTTTGAAACTGATTAGGCTTGTGAGTTGAAGTCTGCTCTCATTTCATTTCGCAGTTCATCAATGGTGCGGTTCTGTTGCTCAATTCTGGAGTGAGTAAGATTCTTGAAATTCTGGAATGTATCCTCCCATGGTTTGGGTCGAGAATGGTTCAGGTTCTGATTGTATGGTCTAAATGGTGGCTGAGAGGCTTGAGAAATTTGAGGAATTGGTTGGATTGGTGGAAATGGAGCTGCTGGTTCATTTTTTGGAATCCTTGAGACCATGGAAAATTAGGGTGGTCTCTCCATCCAGGGTTATATGTGTTGGAGTATGGGTTGTAATTTGATGGTTTTCTCATAACACCTATGGCATTGGCTTGATCTGAATATGAGTCATGGTCATTTGGCTCTGTTGATTTGGCAGTCGTCAATGATGCTATTTGTCGAGAAAGGCCTTCAACAATCTCTTTGACTTTTTTAATTTTCGAACTTGACTCGCCAATATGAACCTCATTTACTCCCTTAATTTTCCTAGTATTCCTGAGTTATCGACTCCGTTGTTGGGAATTATCTGATTGTCGTTGGAAGAATTCCCAAATCTCTGATGCAGTTTTTGACATTAGCTCTCCTCCACTGGTTGCCATTAGCCATTCTTGCACATGTGACAATAATCCCTCCAAAAAGTATTGGCATTGGTGCCATTTCTCATACCCGTGATGTGGACACTTCAAGAGTAGCCCATTAAATCGCTCTCATGTTTCGAAAAATTGCTCGTCTTCTTTCTGCGTAAATTCTGAAATTTCCCTGCGAATAACATTGGTTTTATGAACTGGGAAATATTTATTCAAAAATTTTGTTACCATTTGTTCCCATGATGTAATGCTATTAGCAGGCAATGTATTAAGCCATGAACGAGCTCTGTCCTTTAAACAAAATGGGAATAATATAAGTTTAACATCATCATCAGAAAAATTCTCATATCTAAAAGTTTGACAAATAGCATGAAAATCATTCAAATGATTATATGGGTTCTCATTTTCTAGGCCATAGAATGTTGGGAGACAATTTAGCACACTAGGTTTTAATTCAAAACTCCTAGCAGCTACATTTAAAATAGTCCTTAAATGGCCTCTCTTGTGGTTTTGGTTGTTGATTGTGCAAATCCATTTTAATTTTATTTTTAAATGCAATTTGTTTGTGTGTGCGAAGTGTTTTTTCCAATTCAAGGTCTAAAGGCTCAAGATTAGGGAATAATGACCTTCGACCATGCATGCAAAGAACAAAAAGGAATGAAAACAATAAAAAAATGCGAACAAAACTAATAAAAATAAAGAAGACGGAGAAATTACGATACTGACCTTGTAGAAGTGTTTAGCCACTCATATCTGAAGATAAACTTCTTTAGGTTTATTTCAAACTCAAGCGTAGTCTTAAACGAGTTCTTTTTCAAACCTCTTTTCAAGTTCTTCCAATAAGGATCACAGATCGACTTGAATACTTCATTTTCTATCTGGCTTGGTGACAAGTATGCTCTACACTCGCCTCTTGTAGGATCTTGTGTATCAGAAAGTCTTATGCCTGTTGTACCAGAGTGGTATACTTCTTATACCATTGCTGTTTACTATACTAAACACGAGATAGCCATCAAGACAGTTCACAGAAGAGATGCCCGGGAGTGGCGAAGAGAAAAGGGTGGTATGTGTGCCATGATTTCTTCCGTGGTGTTTGGTATATTGGCTGGAAACCCGAGCATGCGGGCTATTGGCCCTAAGGACGATTTGTTCGTCATTGGACAATGCCCCGTACTCCGCTACTGGATCTCTGTGTGAATTCCAACTGACTTTCTATGAGTTAGTGGATCCTGGCTTGGTATCAGTGCGTTATGGATGTTCCGTGATGCTTGATATCTCAAGAAGTGAAAGTCATATTGAGGGGAAATGACTTTTGAGTAAGAGCATGGTTTGGTCAGGATGAGACCATGGCTATGAAAGGAATATGACCCAAAGTGTGGATAAAGACATTTTGAGAATTGAAAGGAGATCCGGGATGAGATTTTTATCGCCTGTGATATGTTGAAATGAAAAATCATACATGGAGAACCAGGTTTTAAGGCGAAGAAGATGCTTGTCCGGTAGCATCTTATTTTTAAATTCCATAATCTTCGGAAAAGATGAGTTATCCATTCTGACAATAAAATTGTATCCGATAAGATGGAATTCAAACTTCTGGATGCCATACTTGACTGCCAAGATTTCTTTGTAGATCACGTGGTAATAACTTTACTCAATTGCTATAAAAAAATAAATTATGTGAAACAAATTAACTATAATTAAAATAAATTACAAAGAAAGGTAATAAGATAAAAAAATTATAAAGAAAAATAACATGAAAATGAAATTACACAAATTTAAATAAGAGAAAATAAAATTCTAACCTATAAATACAAATTCATTTTTTTTTCTTTTTTTTTAATTGAGAAAAAAATTACAAGAAAACAATTAAAAAAATAAATAATAAAAAAAATAAATTCTATGAATTAAAATACTTACCTCCCTGGCAACGGCGCCAAAAACTTGTTGTGCAAATTTTATTGAACTCGCAAGCGCACGAATATATTGTAGAATAGATTAATGGTGACGAGTGCCGATCCCACGAGTAGGTGGATTTTAATTGCGTGTAGAATTAATTTTCTTAAGTGGGTGGATGGATTTATGGTGAAAGAAATTTAGACTATCCTAGAATTTAAATTACAATGGCAGGTATAAATTGAAATGAAATCTATTGAAATAAAGTGCTTGGGTATGTGGATCTGCATCAACATGCTCCATGGGCTAAATATTTCTTATTAATACCAATTAAAACGAGGGGTTTACATGAACCAGCTCAAATAAATATGGTCTTGAGGGCTTATCGTCAATAATAATAACTTGTCTTGGGTGCGGTTTAACGGTATCAAAACATCCATATTGGGGAAGAAAATAAATTTGCCAAATTAAGCCCATAGAACATTTTGAGACTTCACCTTTAACCCAAGCTTGAAAGAAAATTAGCTACTCAAATTTTAACTAGGGGTAAGATGGGAATTTATTAAAATACGTAGAAAATACAAGATGGAGATGGAATTATAGAACACTAATTTTCTATAATCAAAAATGGATTCAGGTTTATCAAATTAGGAGGGGAGAGCCCCCTTTTAATAGATACATTGAGTGAATCATAGCCATCGGATTAAAAACAGTTCGGACGCTCAGGATTGTGCCACGTCATCAGTACGCGGTTTGAGCATGGTTTGCACAGTGACGCAGTTTGAATAGTAAATAATCATGTGTGTGTGCATGTATCGTACGCAAGATTTTTGATCCATTGAAATGATGCCACATCATCCATCAATATTACATAAGAATTTTAGTCCAATAGGATCGTGACATATCATCGGTCAATGCCACATCATCAGTCAACGCCATATAAGCAACCAAATGCCACATCATTCTCTAATCAAATGCTGCCACGTCGTCAGTCATTGCCACATCATCGGTCAATGTCACGTCATCGGTTAACACCATGTCATTGGACCATATATGTGAACAGTGTCGTGAATAGTAATATGAATAATCTATGTGTGTAATATGTCTATCCGTGAGCAGTGCATTTTTTCCTTTGCCCTCACAAGGTTTCGGATCTAAGTTCAAAAGTGATATCTTTCTTGTCGATTGCTAGTTCATTGTGAAAGCGATCATGATGCCACAAATACATAAAATAATTAATTATAACAAAATACACATAATTAAATAACAAAGATATAAATACAAAGTAGTAATGTTAGTGAGACTTGAAGTGATGGCGATTTTTCTTTTATAAATATACACTTCATCACTGGTCCCAATAGACTTTTTAGCATCTTAGAAAGTTGGCTTGTGTGGATAGCAACATGTGGGAGAAAATCATGGAGATAATTGATGATGCCTAAAAATTACTGAATCTGCTTTTGATATAAGTGCTGATCTGGAAATTGAAGCAATCTTTGAGCAATATGAGGGCTTGGATGGTATTTTCCATTTTCGGAATTCAACAGAAGATTGTTCTACAACACTCTTTTTGCCCGACAACATTATCTCGTGGGTATCCACTATCTTTAGAAAATGGGAAAGAAGAGCTTGGTGAGAGATATGATCAGGCGAGAAAAGCACGATGTTATCGATGTAAATTAATGAGTGATGTAGCATACGTTTAAAGATTTGGGTCATTGCTTTTTGAAAAAGTGATGGAGCTATTTTAAGACCCAAAGACATAACCATCCATTGATAATACGTATTGGGGATGTAAAAGGTTGTTTTGTGAGAGCATAAAGACGCAACTCATTTGTATAAGGTTGGAACATGTGTTTATACCTTACACCTGATGCTATAATTTGGAGTTTGGAAATTCGATGGAGAATAGTGCAAGGCGTATAGTCTTCGTCGAGTTTATGTACATAAAACCTGTATCGAAACCAACGTACGTTCGGTCATGGTATGATTTTGTTTGATCTTATGGTTATTAGAAAAAACATACACACACAAATCCAATCGACCTATCTGTCTATCTTTTCATAGATTTTGCACTAAACACATAGCTTAAAAAATAAAAAACCTTGTAGAATATTCCTATGTTCCAAATTTAGATCATGGGTCTACCATATCTTAGTTGCCTTGTATAAAAAAATCCGATTTAAACATCAAACTCTAAATCTGAGACAAAAATATGTCAATCCAGTTGGACCATTTATCATACAGCATCATAGTCATAACAATATATTACTCTAAAAATCCCCACTAACTTGATTTCCCAGTGGAAAAGAGAAGGCTTTACTCATTTACACCTTGGTGGAGTTCGTCTCATCCTCACTCTACATGGCAGAAAAGGCTTACCATTTACTGCCAGACTTGCTTTTTTTGACACCCATTTCAAAGAATACCAGCACGCTGTCATTGGCATAGTGTTAACAGTCCTTCATGTCGGAAGTGTTCTTCTCATTTTTTATCCAAATTTTAATCTCTCCCTGAATGATCTCAATCTTCCCACAACCTTAAAAATACAAATCCAGATCCGGGGGGCAGAACAAACTGTCACTTCAAAGATGGCAACTTTACATCACCAGCTGGTATATCGTCTATAGAATCATGCTCTAGATCTTCCTACATTCCATACTTCTTCGGATACACTGATGATTGTTGAGTGTTAGAAAGCGCATATTTATAAAGGAGAAAATCGTCATTTTATATTTTAAGTCTCATTAATATCTCTATTTTTATGTATTTATTTCTCTTGTGATTTAATTATGTGTGTTGTATTATAATTAAGTATTTTATGTATTTTAGGGGCATCATGATCATTTCACAATGAACGAGTGATCAGACAGCAAAACAGACATTACTTTTGAACTCAGGACGATCAAAAACCTTAGGAGGAGCATAAAAGGAAAATGGCACGTTACATGTATGTAGTCTTTGTTAAATACGTGCGATCTTGTTTATATTCTCATTCACGATCTTGTTCTATATCGGTCCAAATGGCTGGCGATGATGTGGCATTGACCCGGCGGCGTCATTGGAGAAAGATGTGGCATTTGGTTGCTTATGGCGTTGACGATGATGTGGCATTGGATGGCGATCCTATTGGACTAAAATTCTTATGTAATGTTGATGGATGACGTGGCAGCATTTCAATGGACCAAAAATCATGCGTACGGTACATGCACATAGATGCAATTATTTACTATTCAAACCTCGTCACCATTCGAGCCGCCACTATTGATGCATTCTTGTGCAAGCGTTGTCAAGCGTCTTGATCGCATCTATTGTTGATGATGTGGAGCAATCCAAGCGTCATGTTTTTGATGGTGATTTTCCTGTATCTATAAAAGGGGCTCTCCTTTGATACCTTGAATCCGTTTTGAGCTTAGTTTTAATAATTCTTCTGTCTTGTATTTTCTATGTATTTTAATAAATTCTCATTTTACCCTAGTTAAAAATGAGTAGCTAATTTTCTTTCAAGCTTGGGTTGAAGGTGTATCAACATATTCCATGGGAATTTATTTTTCTCCACTCAATATTTATGGATGTTTTGACTTGTCGTCGATAAATAATAATCTTGTCTGGATACCACATTAAAGACCTAGTACAAGGTTATTATTATTTAGCATAATAAGCTAGCACCATATTTATTTGAGTGTGGTTCATGGTGTGAAACCCCCTCATGATTTAATTATTAAGAAATATTTGGGCCGTGGGCATGATATGATTATACATAAGTGCTTTATATATCTCGTTTGATTTATTCTATTTTAATTTAAGTTATAGCATAGTTTAAATTACATTCACCACAAATGCAACTACCCATAATTAAAATCCACCTCCTCGTGGGATCGACACTCGTCACCATTAATTTATTCTACAATAGATTAGAATGAGTTGATAAAATTTTATAAGCGAGTTCTTGGTGAGTATTTTAATTCGTAGAATTAGTTTTTTTTAAAATATTTTTTTAGTTGTTTTTTTGCAATTTTTTTCTTTTTTCATTAAAGAAAAAAGGCAAAAAAAAAAGTAAATCGATATTTGAAGGCTAGAATTTCATTTCTTTTTCTTATTTAAATTTGTTTAATTTAATTTTTATGCTATTTTTCTTTGTAATTTTTTTTTGTTTATCTTGTTATCTTGTTTTGCAATTTATTTTAATTTTAGTTAATATTTGTTTCACGTAATTTCTTTTTCTTATAGCAATTGAGTGTGTTTTCATAGTAAGGTTAGTATCGTAATTTCTCTCTTTTCCTTATCTTTATTTGTTTTGTTTTCATTCATTTTATTTCTTTGCATGCATGGTCGAAGGTCATTATCACCTAATCTTGAGCCTTTAGACCTTGTCGCAGATAAGTTGCATTTAAAGAAAATGGATTTACAAAACCAACAACCAGGAGGAGTTTAAAGACTATTTTCCTTAACTAATTTGAGTACATCATTATCCGATGCAAATGTAGGTGCTGGGGTTTTGAATTAAAATCTAGTGTATTAAATTGTCTTACATTCATGGCCTGAAAATGAGGGATTATAATCATTTGAATGATTTTCATTGTTATCCTTTTTAAATCGAATTTTTAGGATGATGATGTTAAACAGATTATTCCATTTTCTTTAGAGGATGAGCTGACATACATTTGCTTAATAGCATGACATTATGGGAATAAATGATAACAAAATTTTTGAATAAATATTTTCCAGTTCATAAAACTAATGCTACTTACAGGGAAATTTCAGAGTTTACCCAAAGAGAACACGAGCAGTCTTTCGAGACATGGGAGCGATTCAATGGGTTACTCTTGAAGTGTCCACATCATGGGTACGAGAAATAGCACCAATGCCAATACTTTTTGGAGGTATTATTGCCACATGTACAAGAATAGCTAAAGGCGACAAGTGGAGGAGAGGTAATGTCAAAAAGTGCATCAGAAATTTGGGATTTCTTTCGGTTGATCGGATAATTCTCAACATGAGTCGATCTTGAAATACTAGGAGAATTAAAGTAAATGAGGTTCATTGGTGAGTCAAGTTGGAATTAAAGTCAAATGGTTGAATTCTGACAAATAGCATCGTTATTGTGCGAACAGACGTGACCGTGACTTGTATTGGATCAAGCCAATGCATGGTGTCATATCCACCACAACCGCCTCCAACACATACAATCACGGATGGAGACCACGAATTTTTTCATGGTCTCGGATTCCATAAAATAACCAGCTCCTCAGATCAACCAATTCCTCAATTCCTTGCCTCACCCATTTCCATTACAATCGACACGAATCACTCCCAGACCATGGGAGGATACATTCCGAATTTAAGATCACTCAGAATCGACCAGTCGCACTATTGATGAGCGAAATGGGATGAGTAGGATTCACTCATCGTGATCGTTTGAATCTCGAAAATGGTGGGACAACTTCTTTAGTTCCGGCTATGGCTATTAGAAAAGTAAATTCCCAAGTCAACTTAATCTGAGGTGAGCAGTACGGTTTACCACAATGACATGGAGTCAAGTCATGACCTTCGAAAAATACCAATTGAGATACCTGCTCTAAACACCCATAACGCGTGATCCAGCTAAGATCCACTTTCTCATGAAAGTCGTGAACTCACATAGAGATCCGGTATGGGGCATTATTATACCAGAGCAATGACAAAAAAATCGTCCTTAGGGCCAATGGCCCGCATGCTCGGGTTCATAATATACCCAACACCGCGGAAGAAATCATAGCACACCAACCCTTTCTTACGCCTCACAGGCATCTCTTGAATTGAGCGGCTTAAAGGTTTTGGAGCACTCGTATATCGGTGGGAAACCCGGCGTAAATTAATATAGTCCCGAATGGGGACTAAATTGATTTCTTCTTTGGACTAACAAGCCACGAGGTTCCAAGAACAGCGTCCGTTTCACTCCTCTTGGTATCGAGCTCTTTTGTTTTGTTTAAATATTTTTATATGAGTAGTTACAGGTGACTTCATTTGTTATATGATATCTCGGTGTTTAGTATAGCGAATGGTATAAAGTATACCACTGCACAGTGCAATAAGACTTCTCTCTCTGAGGTGTAGAGCGTACTTGTAGGATAGAAAGTGAACTAATTAAATTGATCTGTGACCCTTATTGGAAGAATAGAAAGAAGAAGGTTTTTAGCCACTCATGTTTGAGAGAAAACTTTTAAACTTAGATTAAGTTCCCAAAGGAAGTATATATTAAGGAAGTATATATCAAGGAAGTATATATCTTACAGGAGGAGAAGTTCACCTTTTATAGACGAGGAAAACTAAAGTAGACGACCCCATATTAGAACCCAGATTAGGACAGTCACTTTCAATAAGCAAAAGCAAATCTAATAATTCAACATGATAATGACATGAAGAGACAACACTTTACAAAAGTCATTAATAAGCAAAACTTTAAACGTAAAGACAAACTACTTTATGACTTTTATGGCATATAAGACAAATGCCATTAGCGTGAAATAGTGCCTTACGAGTGAGTCATCTGTCTCGTGGTCTTGGCGGATACTTTGTTTCTTGAAGCACGTGGTGGATGGGTGCAAGGACATAATCCAGCGGTTTGAAGATCCAGGATATGTTGGTGATGGAGGAGGATTTGTGAGCGGAGGATATGGATCTGGTGGGTATGGAGTAGAGGAAGATCCAGGGTCATACTGGGAAGATATTGGAGTGAAATCTTCGTATGGATCTTGAGAATCTTGGAAGAGGTAGTCAGTGTGATCTGGCTTTTCTCCCTTGAGGATGATTCCTCGGCTGAGAGGCTGTGAATGTGAAGATGGGATGTATGGAGAATTATAGGTTGGTCTGGAGGAACATGGTTGAGTTCCATGAGGAAATTCTTTAAGGAGACCTTGGTATGAAAATCTTGTTCAAGGTAGGCAAAATGAGGGACAGTGTTCCATTCATAAGTCTGGTCTGGTCAAGCATTGTGGGATGATGAAAATAGGACGGTGAATGATAAAATAGAAGTCCGTTGTTTCATTGGTTAGGGAGTTCAAGTGAGATGATGTGTTTGAGCAATCTGGCACACGAGGAAGTGGTGAAAACCAAAGAGTGTCCATGAAGGCGGTTGAGTAAGTTGGATTGTTTAACTGTCGAGAAGATGGAGGCCATTTTGTATCTGGTATAAGACACAAATGTAATCTTGATCTTGTCTATTTGGGAGAATGACTAATCACAGGAAAGATGATCGGGATGCATCTTAGAAAGCATGGGTTCTGGACTTTTGTATGAATTCAAAAACCTAAAATGGAATTTTGAGCGAATCTTGTGGAGAGGTGAAAGTCATATTAAGGGGGAATGACTTTTGAGTGAGAGCATGGTTTGGTAAGGATGACACCATGGCGATGAAAGGAATATGGCCCAAAGTGTGAATAAGGGAGATTGTTTTGGAGAGTCTAAAAAGGAGGTCAGGAATGAGATTTTTATCGCCTTTGATATGTTGAACTGAAAAATCATACACGAGAACCGGGTTTAAAGGGAGAAGATGCTTGTCTTGTAGCACTTATTTTAAATTCCATAATTTTAGGAAGAAGAGTTGTCTAATCGACAATAAAGTTGTGCCGATAAGATGGAATTCAAACTTTTGGATGCCATATTGTTGAATTCTTTGTAGATCGCGTGGTAATGCTTTTCAGATCTTTGAATTGACCGGTGCATGTACCTGATAGAAATCTTTTATCGATGTGTTCAGTATTGCTCCGTGCTAAATCCTTTGGTGTCACTGTAGGATGCGTTGTCCTGTAGTAGGGATTCTCAGCTGTAGTCATTGATGTGAATCATGATCCTTGGAAAACAACAAAATATCATCAATGTAGATGAGGGCATTTTCAAGGATAGGTTGGAAAATCTTGACCATAGCCTTTTGAAAAAGTGATGGTGCCACAAAAGCATCCATGATAGTGGGCATTTGGAATATAGAAGGCTATTTGGGTGGGTGTCGGGATGAATACCAATCACCAAAATCGATTACAAATCAGTTTGAGAACACGCTGCGCGGAGATGAGCGAGCAGGCGGATCTTTGGCAAAGACTTATCATCTTTGAGAAAACCATTGAGGGTTGGTAGTCATGACTAGACTTTTCTTAGAACAATTTCAAACGTTTCTCAACGTAGAATGCTTGACAAGCCCATTCGAAATGTGGGCTCGATAAATGCGCCGTGGCATTGGCATTAGTGCAAACGAGATCTGAGGCGTCATGCGGTGTGGCCTATAGGGTTCACATCTTCGTTAAACGAAGGAAGCTTAAAGAGGTTTTCCATGAAGGAAAGGATGGGTGAGCTGATGATTTTCGGGACAAAAAGCGGGAACTTGGTTTGAAAGACTCGTAGGGTGAGGAAACATCGATGAGTATATCGCCAGTGTCGATTAAGGTAGGCTTGTTGTACGATACCTGGAGGAGACATTCAATTTATGGATAAGTTTGTAGAAAACCTATGAGGAGGTCCTTATCGTGAGGAAGAACTGTGACATTTATCCGAGAACCTGATAAGAGCCCGGATACCATGGTTTTTGGTAAGTAGGTGTGTATGAAATGTTCACCATTAGCGACTTTAAAGAGGCGGTATGGCTTTTCAAAACTCGGAGGGAGTATGGGGGGTTAAGCATCTGTTACGAACTAGTGTCAGAATCTATGGTTGAGATAGGTTTGGCATATTTGGAAGGAAGGATCTTGATTTGTATGGAGAGATTGTTGCATGGTGACATGCTTGATGTGATGGATAGTTAGCGTCTCGGTGATCGAGAATCAGTCGAAGACTCATTCGATCTTGACCATCGAAGTTTTCGCATCTTGAATCTGGATTGATATCATCGTCCTCGAGAGAGGACTATTGACATCTTTGAAGTCTGGCTGATTTTCTTTGGTTGTTAGGGCGAGATCTAGCGCCCTTTCTTTGCAAATGAAACACACGGAATCTTTCATTGTAGGGTGTTGATAGTTTTCTTCACGTGGGTTTGTTTGAAGGCGGTGTATGCGGAAGAGTGTTTGGGTTTAGAGAACTTATGGAAATGGGACTTTTCTTGGTAGAACAAGTGCGGGTTCTTTCATCGCATTTGATTGCAAGATGAGGTGTTTGCATGCACTCTTGAAGGGTTCTTCTTTTCCAAAATCTTTGAAAAACTTTCTCTGTGAAGCTTTTCAAGACAAGAGGCAATGATCGATAGATCTTACAGAGTAAGATCAGTTATCTGGTAGGAGTTCGGATGTCTCGAATGCGCAAAATCTCTTTGGGAAGAGGCGAAAGACATGTTTGAGGAGTTGTCATTAAAACCATTCAATGGTTAACATCATCCTTTGTAGTGCTTATCAAGATCTTTGATCCTTAATGAGCAATGACAAATCTCCGTCATGATTCTTGCTAGTTTGGTTCTCCCAGCGATTGTAACAATCTACAGGACTTGTGGAGCAGTTGCACGATATTGGGTACTGCATTCAAATCTTAGGAACCAATCACGAGAGATCTAAGAATCTTGGCGAGTCTTTAATAACATTATAACTTTCGGCTCGGTTTGCCATCGAAGATCAAGCGAGTTCTTGGAATCTATGGAACCATTTGACTTTAGGAACATCATCAAATGTAAACCATGGCCCGTTAGATGGTTTAGACTTGAATTAAATGTTGGAGGCGCGTCGTGAGCGGAGGCATCGCGTCTCTTGAGCTCATCTTCGTGAGGTTCATGGGATGAAAATCCTCGAGTTGGAGGATCATTAGATGTGGATGGTTGTGCCATAAGAACATTAGAAATTTCCACGTAATTTTCCTCGGAATCATTGCGAAGATACAAGCGATTACATTGGAAGAAGACTTGGAGATGGATTAGTCTGAATGAGATCAACATCTTACGGAACTATAAGACGAGTAGAGGCGATCGCTCTTTATCTTTGGATGGTCGATAGGTTCGAGGATATCTTTGAAAGTGTTCTTGAGGAGAAGGGTAGCATCTCGGCGTAGGTTGGTCTGGTTTCGTAGGTTGGTGTGTGTTGTGGTGAAGGTCATGGCAGGGTGGTTGAGGTCTGGCATGGAGTCTGAACCTTGTGGTGATGGCCTTGAAGGCATGGGTTGAGTGTATGACCTTGAGAGTGTTTGTACATGTTTGGAGACACCGGAATCGGTGCTCTTGGGTTTTTTGAGGAAGGAGGGCGATAATATGGTGATAGGTGTCAAAGTATGGTGTAGGAGCAGGTAAAGGTTTAGTATGACCACGAAGGGCGGTTGTTGACCTTGTTTCTCGTGATTCTTTCGATTCTACCTTCATCGATCTCGGCTTCCTTTTGGGTGAACTTTGGACCCAAATAATTGCGATCGATCGTAGTGGACTCTATGTCGATCTAGATTACATCATGAGGTTGTGGTATAGTTGATCCATTCTTGCGAAATAGCATCCTTCTTGTGGGTGCGGACTTGTGCATTTTCCATCAGTGTCGAGATTCGAGGATTACATTCTGAGCTCTGGCATTACGGGTTTGCCATTAAGCACTTGCTTCTTTTTGGTTCTCATTGTCGGAGGAGAGAGCGATTGGACATATGGTTTGGAAACCACTTTGGATTGTGGATCTGTTTGTTTTCCCGAGGAAGGGGCGACTTTGGTAAGAACTAGATCGATCATAAAACAAGTTGGAATAGGGTTTGAGGCGAAGTTGGTTGTTAACTTCTACTGGGTTTGAGGTATTGAGACTTGAGAGGATAGACAACGGGGTTGTAGTCTCGGTTGGAGAATCGGTTCTCGTCGATGAAGGATCGGTGGAGGTTTACAGAACCTCGCTTTGAATCTTCTTTTTACGCTGCGGCGTCTGGGCGATTGGTGTCTTCGTCATTATCATCATCTGGCATGACGGTAGGGATCACATATGGAACATCCATATGAAATGGCCTTGCACTTGTTAGGGTACTGCGGGATAGCCGTTAGAGGTGAAATTGTGAATGGGAAGTTTTTCTTGTGTCGAGCAATGATATCATAGCGATGTATGAAAAGGAAGTTACGGGAGGTTGACTTTCGGGGTTGGAAGGTCGTCCGGATGACCATCGACCTTTTTCATATTGGGCTTGAAGTGATTGGTTGGGAATTACGGTGGAATTTCTCGTAGTTGGAAAGTCATTCAAGGGCATCGACTTGAGAAGTTCGCTTTTGGATCTGTTTGGATTTGGACAATGGTTGGTATGGTTTCATTGTCGGCTAAGATCAGAGGGTATCTGTGGAGGTGTGAGGAGTTGGAAGGTCAAGAGCATGGTTTTGAAGTCTATAAACCCGGTGGTGATGTAAAGTAGCCATTTTGAGGTGACCACTTTCGGCGCTTGGATCATTTGGACTTTCAGGTTTTGAAAGGTTGGGATCTTGAGGATAGGTTGAAGTTTGGGTAAAGGTGAGAAGTACCTGCTGCGTAGGGTTGTAAAGCAATACCAATATGACGTGTTGGTACTCTTTGAATCTAGTATCCATGAGCCATTCTTCTTGGCCGTGAGCCTTCTTAGCGTTAAGATCATCGTACTCCCAGGGTGGAGGTGAGTATAACAGCGTTTCAATTGGTAATTAACTCATACGGAATTTCAAGGGTTACATCTTGCTCTTGCTTGTCACCTTGATCAAGTCTGGAAGGCGTACATATTCTTTAGGAGAAGGCGTCTAGTAGTGACAATAGACGGATAGATCTAATTACAATTAGATCGGTGATAGAGTTGTAAGGACTAATAAGAGGTAAGGAAGACTCGAGAAATTTGTGCAGTCGGAACATAGGAATATTGAACAAGGTTTCTATCTTATTGGATAGATGTTTTGTCTGAGATCTGGTAGGATAAAGGTGAGGATATGGAGAAGTCTAAAGCTTGTGAGCTTGAACTCGAACACGAGTGTAAAGTATCTTTCTACTCTTGCCGGATCGCGGATCTTATGCCTCTTGAGAGGCGTGACTCATTGTGTAATCGAACAAATCGTTATGCTCGATTGCGAGATACCAATAATTACAACTGCAATCTTGCGATAGTAAGCCGGGATCCACTTCTCGTGAAAGTCGTCGACTCATGAGATCCGGTGAGTCTGGGGCGTTGTTATGCAAGCGATGTGACAAATCATCATGGGATAGCCCTGTGCCTGGGTTTAATATACCCAAACCACGGAAGAAATGGTAGCACGTATTCTCTTGCCACGTCTCATTCTTACATGAATAAGTCGGATCACAGTGGGTCTGTCTTAGTACTCTGCCTCTTGTAGGATCTTGTGTCGAGAGTCTTATCGGGTTTGTAATTGGTATGAACATACCATTCTTTTTGTTTATCTTAAACACGAGATAGGTGGAAGACCTGTTGAGAGCCACTCGTGTTTGAAAACTTAAACTTGATTAAGTTTCCAAAGGAGTATATATAGGAGGAGAAGATCACCTTTTATAGGCGAGAGCTTCAAAGTGGGACGTATTTACAAGCACTTGATTAGGACGATCACCAATCTTTGACAAGCAAGATGCAGTAATAATCTGACGTGATAATGACATGACAAGGCAACCACTAAATTTACAAAATCAAATATTAATAATGGCAAAGACTTTAACAAAAAATACTTTATGACTCGTGACCTGAGAATCCATAGACAACGTATCCTTAGTGAGATCGGTGGCATCTTGGGAGCAATACTCTTTGACACGTGATGGAAAGATTTCTGTGTTTCAGAGGTCAATTCAAAGATCTGAAAAGTAGGTGATCATCGGGATGAATATGTCTGAAATCACGATTTTGTGCCGGAGATGAACAAACAAAGCGGATCTTTGGAAGAATTTATCATCTTTGAGAAAACCATTGAGGGGTTGGTACATGACTAGGCGTTTCTTACCAGACAATTTCAAACGTTTCTGCATGAATGCTTGACAAGCCAATCGGAATGTTGCGACACCACCATGCTTTGGGTGATTGCAAGAATCTGAGGCATCGTACTCGGGTGTGTGGCCTTTGTGATTCGTCATTCTTGAAGGAAAACATGAAATGAGGGTTTTGAATGGGTGTTATGATGATTTTCGGATGACGGCAGAACTTGAAAGTCTCGGAGATAGTTAATGATCGAGGAATTATTGAATTTTGCGAGTTAGGTGAGAGTGGAAAATGCAATAATTCTTGTGCAATAGGTCCGGATGATGATTACCTTCTTGGATTATCATGCGAAATTGATGGAAGTCACTGGGTTTCCGGATATCGTGGTAGTACTTATTGAGAGGGGTGGGTTGATGAATCATGATCCTTGACAACGTATTTTTCCAATAAGGGTCCTGGATCAGCAATTAGTTCACTCATCACTGGAAAGTATGCTCTATCGCCTCTTGTGGATCTTGTGTATCGAGAAAGTCGATGCTGTTGTGCAGTGGTATACTTCTTACCGTTCTTTCACCTATCTCTTAGATGCAGTCGGAGACCTGTTCAGAAGAGATGCCGGGATTGGAGAAAGGGTTGGTATATGTCTTGATTTCTTAGTGGTGTTGGGTATATTGGTGGAAACCGAGAGCATGTGGGCTATTGCTAGACGTTTTGTATTCTTCACAGTATCTTTCGTTGATCATTATTGATGTGAGTTAAGTGACTTTACATGTTAGTGGATCACGGCTTGTATCGGTCGTTATGGGTGTTGTAGCCATTGGTATTTCAGTTGTCGACAATAAAGTCACGATGCGGTGAAAATCCTCGGTTGTACATGTGAATGTTGACATTGTCGGGAGGAGAAGAAGAAACCTGAATCGTTCTTAAAACATTTCAGGAGGTTGAAAGGGAAGAAGGAAAATCCTGGGTGAGATTTTGAAATCTTGAATAGGTGAGTTAACATCCCTCGATGCTATAAACAAGTGGTCTTGAAGACCTTTGCTAAAGGAGAAACATTTATGTTGAAAAGGCCTTTTGATAGTTTCTCGACTAAAATGCTTACAAAACAAGATCAGCTCTATCTCATGTAGTGGGAACCACACAATTGACAATGCTTTGTTAGATTTGGGAGCTAGTGTAATCTTGCTGTCGTATTTGTGAAACTTGGGCGGTTGACTCAGTTGTTACGACAGTTGGTCCACAATACCTCGTGGTATTGTGACATGCTTATCCAAGTAGACAAGTTTATTTGCATTGATTTATTGTAATTGATATTGACGGATTGAAACATTCCATTAATCGCACCTCTTGGCTGTGATCTTCTGATCGGGACCGAAAATATGGTTGTTATTTGACAATATGACCATGGGCTCATATCTTGACATTGGAACAACCTCAGATGATGGGTGTTGATGTAGATTTAATAAACATTAGTTGATAATAATTTTCTTTCAAACGCATGATGACTCTTCTGAACATGTTTATTACTTTGGTTTGAATTTTGACATTGGTAGATCAATCGATTAAGTCAATTTTACTTGACTCGATCCATGGACACAAATAAATGGAAGTCAAGGTTGAACAATGGTGCCGTGAGATAAGCTGTAACCATCGGTGGAAAACTCGGCTCGCAATTACCCACACTTTAGATGCATTTTGGGAGGCGGCTCTGGATGTCATTTCTTCCTGTAATGAACAAAAGGTAAGTTGTTGGAAGTTTAAAGAGCACAAAGGGCGTTAGGATGGACCATAGTAGGATAAAAGGTATAAACCCGTGGTATGCATTCATTGAAAATCAAACTAAAGGAAATAGCGTCGGTTAAATCTTCATGAAGAGTTGTTAAGAAGTCATAGCTATTGATACTTATCATTTCTCTAGATGGTTAAATGGGCGATCTTGTACAAGTTGTCTCCCGTTAGGAGATCGATGGTTACCAATCGATAATGAATTAGTACACTAGAGTAACTCTGGGATACCAATAGATCATGGAACACCATGCGTACGATACCAGCGGATCCACTTCTCATAGAAAGTCGGTCGGGCTGAGAGATCCGGCGGTGGTCAGGCATTGTTATACGAGCAATAGCGAACAAATCATGGGCCAATAAGCATGCTGGGTTTCCGGCCAATATACCCAACACGGAAATCATAGCACCAATACCTTTTCTTCGCCACTCCGGGCATCTCTTGAATTGAGCGATTATGTCTTCGGCTCTCGGTGTTTAGTATAGGCGAAACAATGGTATAATAAGTATACCACTGCAGAGGCATAAGACTTTCCGATACGAGATCTCTGAGGCGGTGAGCATCTTGTCACGAGCGGATAGAAAATGAAGTATTCAAGTCGATCTGTGATCCTTATTGGAAGAATAGAAAGAAGAAGATATTTAGCCACTCATATTTGATAACAAGCTTTTCATAAGATTTTTGATAAAACTTGAGATTATATTAAAACTTGAGATTATATTCAAACTTGAGATGATCTGATGAAGTGGGCGTCGTTTATAGGCGAGCCGTAACTAAAGTGGGACGGGACCACATTACAACCAGTAGATTAGGACCGTTACTAATCTTGACAAAGTAAAGCAATAATGCAAACTAATAATACAACAATGATAACAAAACCTTCTATTTTGAAAGAACAAGGACACAAAGTCAAGCCTTGGATGGCAAGCCTTTACCGACTTTAATATATAAAGACAAACTACTTTAAGACTTTTATGGCATATGCAAATGCCATTATTAAGCGAAAATAGTGCCTTAGTGTCGAGTCATCTGTCTCATCGAGTCTTGGCACGGATATTTGAGTTGTTTCTTAAAGACACGTGGTGGATGGGTGCAACAGGGCCAATCAGCGGTCGAAGTTCCGGGGTGTATGGGTGGTGATGGAGGCAGTGCAGGTGAGTGAGCGGAGGATATGGTTACGGCGGATGGAGAGGAAGATCCGAGTCATCTTGGGAAGATATGGGGTGAAATCTTATGGATCTTGAGCATCTTGGAAGAAATCTGATTAGGTTTTCTTCTTTGAGAATGATATCTCTTGATTGGTTGAGAGTGTGAGGATGGAGTAGGAACCATGAACATATCATGCTTTGGTCGAGGATGTGTGGAGATTGTGGGTTGGCGGGAGGAACATGGTTAAGCTCAGCGAAATTCTTGAGGAGGTCTTGGTATGGAAGTCTTGCTCAAGCGGGCAAAATGAGAGCAGTTTGCCATTCATGCTGTCTGAGTCAAAGTCATTGGTATGAGGATCTTTGGAAGTATGGGCGATGTATAATGAAGGCAGGTCATGCATCTTGATCGGGGTGTTCACACAGGTGATGAGTTTGAGCAATTTGATGTAATTTTCTGCGCCACCAGTGGTGAAAACCCTGGGCGAGTCAAGTGAGACTTGTTGAGTAGGTTGGATGGTTGAGTGTCAGGAAGAAGCATAGGCTCGGGCTTTGTATAGGCATTAAAAAACACAAAGATTTTCTTGAAGTCCCAGAATCATGGAAAGTAAAAGTCGTATTGGGGAAATGACTTTTGGTGAGCATGGTTTGGTAAGGATGAGACCATGGCAATGAAGGAATATGACCAGTGTGGATAAAGGAAAGCTGTTTTGAGTCGAGAAAGGAGTGCAGGATGAGATTTTTGCTCTGTGATATGTTGAGAAAAATCATGGAAAACCGGGTTTAAAAGAAGAAGATGCTTGCAGTAGCGTCTTATTTTAAATTCCGTAATCTTGGAAAGATGGTTGTCCGACAATAAAATTGTATCAGATAAGATGGAATTGACTTCTGGATGCCATACTTAGTTCTTTAGATCGCGTGGTAACACTTCCGAATTGACCTGGGAATGAACAATAGAAATCTTTCCATCTGCAAAACCTGCTCCCAAATTATAATATGGCATCTGTCTGTGGGATCGTTGTCACTGTGATTCTGAAATTTCTTTGAGTCAACTGAAATTCTTGGGCCGGTGTTGTCATCGGGACCCGTGGTGAAATTTCTTTTTCTTTAGCATTGACAACTTGATGTGGACATGATGTGAGGAAAAAGTCTACGAGATAGTTTGATCCAGAAATTGTTGAATTTCTTGCGATGGTAGATAATTAGATATTATCAGATTTTTGACTTTCTGATCGGTGATGAGTGAGGTCTGGTGAATCATGATCTGATTAAGATGGCGTTTGATCTGGTTGATGTTGAAATCTGAAGGCATGGGTCGATCGTCAGGGATGAATACCGTCTGCGAAATCGACTTGAAATCAAACTTTGAGAACACGCTGCGGAGATGAATGAGCAGGATGAATCTTTGGAGGAACTTATCATCTTTGAGAAAACCATTGAGGTTGATAGTCAATGACTAGTCTTTTACCGAATTTGAAACGTTCTCACAGAATGCTTGACAAGCCCGTTCGAATGTGTGGGCTCGATTAAACACATGTATTTGTTGGCATTGACGTACAAGTTTCGGATCTGAGGCGTCGTGCGGATGTGTAACTTTATGTGGGGTTCGCATCTTGTTAAACGAAGGAAACATGAGCGAGGTTTTCCCGAAGGAAGGGGTGAAAGCTGAGATGATTTTCGGGACAAAGGAACTTTGTTTGAAAGACTAGGGTGAGGAAACATCGGAAATTGATCCTCGAGGTGTCGATTATAAGGTGAAATTGTTGCTTGTGCACGATACGCTGGCGGAAATTCAATTTGTGGATAAGTTGAACACATGAAACTATGAGGAGGTCCTTATCGTTGAGGAAGAACTATGACATTAATCCAGAGAACACAATCTGGAAAGCTGGATACCAGCGGGTTTCTTGGTAGCAGTGCATTAAAATATTCACCATTAGACTTTGAAGAATTTGGGTATGGTGTTCCAGCTTCGGGAGGGAGTATGGACGGATTAAGCATAGTGTGTTGAGACGGTGTCGATGAATCTATGGCGGTGATAGGTTTGGCATATTTGGTAGGAAGGATCTTGATTTGTATGGATGGTAGAGGCAGATTGCTTGGGAGGAACATATGCGACATGCTTTCGATGTGATGGATTGTTGCAGCGTCTTGGTCGAGCAGTCGAGAATCGAAGACTCTCTGTTTACATTCTTGACCAACATGAAGGTTTCTTCGTCATAAGCATCTGTTGAATCTGAGGATTGATATCATCGTCTCGGAGAGAGGAGACTACTGTGACATCTGCGGATGAGTCAGGCTGATTTTCTTTGGATTGTTAGGGCAAGATCTAGCAAAGTGCCCTTTCTTTTGCGGATGAAACACAGGAATCTTTTACATTGCGGTGTTGTGATTTCTTCTGAAAAACCGTGGGTTGGTTTGAGCTTTGAGGACGGTGTTTGCGGAAGAGTGTTTTGGTTTAGGGAATTTATTGAAATGGGATTTTTTGTTGGTAGATCTTGTGCAGGTTGTTTAATCCTTGCATTTGATTGCAAGATTAGGTGTTTTGCATGCACTCTTGTATGGTTCATTCTTTTCCATAAAGTGTTTGAAAAACTTTCTCTCTCACAAAGTTTCTCGAGACAAGAGGCAATGATCGATAGATCTTTACAAGTAAGATCATCGAGTTATCTGGTAGGAGTTCGGTGTCTCTGAATATCGCAAAATCTCTGTGGAAGAGGCGCACAAAAACATGCTTGAGGGTGATCATTAAAACCATTCATGTAGTACAAAGGCTGTCATCCTTTTAGTGCTTATCAAGATCTACGATCTGCGATGAAACACTTCATCGATGAAAATCTCGTCTGTGATTCTGTGCTAGGTTTGGTTCTCAGCGGTTGTACACAATCTCTAAGACTTGTGAGTGCAGGTTACTGGAATAAGGGTACTGTATTCACGATACTTAGGAACCAATCACGGAGAGATCACAGAATCTTGAGCGGTCTTTAATAACATGATAACTATCGGCTCCGGTTTTGCCATCGAAGATCGAAGCCAATGACGAGTTCTTGGAATCTATGGAACCGTTTGGCTTTAGGAACATCGTAGTAAACCATGGTCCATTAGATGGTTTGGAACTTGGATTAAGTACATCTTTGTGGTAGCATCGTGAGCTGGCGGCATCTTGCATCTCTTGAGCTCATCTTCGTGAGGGTTCGGCTGGGATGAAAATCCTCGGGAATTGGAGGATCGTTGGATGTGGATGGTTGTGCCATATAAACATTAGAAACTTAGCATAATTTTCCTCGGAATGCATTGCGGAAGATACTGTTGATTACATTGGAGAAGACTCGAAGGATGGATTGAATCGAATCGAGGATCAACATCTTCTTACGGAACTATAAGACCCGAGTAGAGGCGTCGCATGGGCTCTTTATCTTTGGGTGGTCGATAGGTTCGGGGATAATTTCTTGAAAGTAATCGGTATTCTTTGAGAGAAGGAGTAGAAACTATCTCGGTATTTGGTGTGTGTTGTTTCGGCGTAGGTTGGTGTTTGTGGTGGTGGAGGTCGTTGCACAAGGCTGGTTGAGGTCTAGGCATGGAGTGCAGAACCTCGTGGGAGAGGGCACTTGAAGGAGTAGGTTGAGCATCGACCTTGAGGTGTTTGTACATGTTTGGAGAAACAGAGGAATCGGTGTAACTCTTGGGTCTTTTGGTGAGAGGAGGAGGATGTTGATAATATGGGTGGTAGGTGTCAAAGTATGGTGTAGGAGCAGGTAAAGGTTTGGTTTGACCACGCAAGCCTTGTTTCTCGAACGATTCTTTCAAGCTACTGCCTTTATGCGATCTCGAACTTCCTTTTGGGTGAACTTTGGACCCCGAATAATTGCGATCGATCATGATGCAGACTCATGTCGATCTAGCAATTACATCGTGAAGGTCGTGGTATAAGCGATCCGTTCTTGCGAAATGGCATCGGCCTTCTTGTGGGTTATGCGGACTTGTGCTTGGACATTTTCCATCACAGTGTCGAGATTCCGGGATTACGTTACAGGCTCTCGGCATTACGGGTTTGCCATTTAAGCACTTGCTCGTCTTCTTTGGTTCCTCAGCTGTCGGAGGAGAGAGCAGTTGGACATATGGTTTGGAAACCACTTTAGATTGTGGATACATTTGTTTTCCCGAGGAAGGGCTGACTTTGGTAGAACTAGATCGATCATATAACGAGGTTGGAGCAGAGGTTTGAGCGAAGTTGGTTGTTGACTTCTTTGTCTGAGGTTTGAGGTATTGAGACTTGAGAGGGCAGGACAACGGGGTTGTGGTCTCAATTTGGAGTAAAATCTGGTTCGATCGTCGATGAAGGATCGGTGGAGTCTGCAAGAACCTCGCGCTTGTAATCTTCTTTTTACTCCTGCGGCCATGGGCGACTTGGTAGTAAATCGTCATCGAATCATCATCATCACAGCATGGACAGTAGGGATCACACATGTGAGCACACTGGAACATCCCGTATGAAATGGCCTTGCACCTTGCTGGGAGAGTCTTAGTAGTGAAACTATGGATGGGAAGTTTTCTTGGTCTTAATGCGAGATATCATGTGATGTATGAAAAGGAGGTTACGGGAGGTTGACTTTCGGGGGTTGGAAGGTCATCCGGACGATCTCTGGCCTTTTTCAAATTGGGCTTGAAGTCTGGATTGGTTGGGAATTACGATGGAATTTCTCATAGTTGGAGAAACCATTCAGTGACATCGACTTGAGAAGTTCTTTTGGATCTGTTTGGGGATTTGGACAATGGTTGGTATGGTTTCGTTGTCGGCTAAGATCATGAGGGTATACATGGAGGTGTGAGGGTTGGAAGATCAAGAGCATGGTTTTGAAGTCTATAAACCCATTTGGTGATGTAAAGTAGCCATTTTGAGGTGACCACTTGCTCGGCGCCTTGGATCTGGATTTGGACTTTCAAGGTTTTGAAAGGTTCGGATCTTGAGGATAGGTTGAAGTTTGGGTAAAGGTGAGAAGTACCTTTGCTGCGTGTAGGGTTGTAAACGATTACCAATAATGACATGTTGGTACTCTTTGAATCTAGTATCCATAAGAGCCATTCTCATGGTGGCCGTGACTTTCTACGACCGTGAGCGTTAAGATCATCGTACTCCTCAGGGTGGAGGTGAGTATAACGCTTCACGTTTCAGGTTGGTGATTAACTCTTACGGAATTTCAAGGGTTACATCTTTCTGCTTGAGTTGCTTGCAAAGCACCTTTGGTCAAGTTTGGAAGGCGTACATACTCTTTTGGGAGAAGGGCGTCTAGTAGTAACAAGAGAGCGGATAGATCTAATTACTGAATTAGATCGGTGGTAGAGTTAGTAAGGACTAATAAGAGGTAGGAAGACTCGAGAAATTATGTCAGTGCGGAACATGAATATTCAACAAGGTTTCTATTTTATTGGATGGGTGTTTTGTACAAGACACGGGTAAGGGATAAAGGTGAGGATATGGAGACCCGAAGTCTCTAAAAGCTTGAGAGCTTGAACTCGAATCCATGAGTGTAAAGTATCTTTCTATTAACTTCTTGGATCACAAATCTTATCGTATACCACTCTCTTGATAGGAGGCGAGTAACTCGTAAGCCAATCGAACAAATCGTTGGGCTCACGATACCAAGCGAGATTGGTATCGAAACTTCATGACTCAATAGATGGCTCACGATACCAATGAGATATCAATAGATCATGGAACACCCATATCACGATACCAAGCGGGATCACTAACTTCATGAAAGTCGGTCGGAACTCACACGGAGATCCGGTAGTCTGAGGCATTGTTATACGAGCGATGGCGAACAAATCGTCACTTAGGGCGATAGCCCGCGTACTCGGGTTTCAGCCAATATACCCACCACGGAGAAATCATAGCACACACGCCACTCCGGGCATCTCTTGAATTGAGCAGTGTGTCTTGGCGGCTCTCGGGTGTTTAGTATGGTAAAGCAAGCAATGGTATAATAAGTATACCACTCTGGTACAATGTAAGACTTTCGATACAGATCATCTGAGGCGAGTGTAGGCGTACTTGTCACCAAGCCAGATAGAAAATGAAGTATTCAAGTCGATCTGTGATCCTTATTGGAAGAATAGAAAGAAGAAGATATTTAGCCACTCATATTTGATAACAAGCTTTTCATAAGATTTTTTATAAAACTTGAGATTATATTCAAAACTTGAGATTATCTACAATGAAGAGGAGCTCGTCATTTATAGACGAAGCCATAAACTAAAGTGGGACAGGACCCCCACTATTACAACCACTAGATTAGGACACGTTACCTAACCTTGACAAAGTAAAGCAATAATGCAAACTAATAATACAACATGATAATGACATGACAAGACAACTACTTTGAAAAAGTAAAGATAAGGACACAAAAGTCAAGCCTTGGATAAGGGCAAAGACTTTTACACAAGACTTTAACATGTAAAGACAAAGTACTGAAAGACTTTTATGGCATATAAGACAAATGCCATTATTAAAGTGAAATAGTCTCGTAAGAAGAGACTGATGTGTCTGAGTCAGAGACTGATGTATCTGAATCTGATGAAAAAGCGGGTTGAGGCCATGGATAATCAGTCCAGTTTGTCCGCTGTCTGGTAGATCTGCCATTTCTGATGAGATAATTGTCATATCTCTGCTGTAGGATTAGGGCCTGATCTCCTTCAGAGTGGAGCCGGTGATTCCTGATTTCTTCTTTGAAGTAAAGATCTGGAGTTGATTGAACATCAGGAGATAAAGGACTGTGAGTATTGTAGGAGGGTGGAACGCCATATTCTTGATGAGCTTTTCTAGGCGAGAGAGCAGTTGTCCACATGGAATTAAAGGATTCGCGGTCATGATGGTGAATGATGGGATTCTGAGAGGTTCGATCTGGCGACCCAGGAGGTCGATGAGTTTACTATCACAATGGTAGGATGCGAATGTGATAGCCGGTTGTGAGTTCGAGTCAAAGGATCACAAAATAGGGCGAACGATTGCAGCCGAACCGTAGCCCTTTACTATGTCTGCGGTGGTATGGATCAAGTTGGGATCAAGCAGTGAGAGCCACTTTGGGTATGGGTTTACGAATACCGAGAAAACATAATAAGCACGAGGGTGATGTCACGAATGACACGATGTCCCCTAACTCGAGTGTTCATCCACCATCGATGTAGTAGCGTTGAAAACAAGTTCGGTGCATCCGGTCCGATTAGACGCGAACAAATGGTCACGACATAACTCATTCGGTTGGCTCGAATTTGTATGGCCATTAAAGACCATAAACGCCATGTCAAGAGATGGTTGTTTAACTGCGAACCATGCTCATGGGTCGATAACCTTCCGAAGATTAAATTCAAGGCGCCTGAAGCCAAAAGATGAAAGCCATGAGATCAAAAAGGAAGAGTCTCGCTGGTTCCTCGACTCATTTTCGAGGAGGAGGAATACGAAGCGCCAAATGAGAAATTGGTTTTCGAGAGTGAGTGCCGATGCTGAAAATTACGCACTAACTCAGACGATAGGCATGGAATGCCCGCGCTTTGATTCTTTGGGAAACAAGTGTTTGCCAATAATGGTGATTCCGACCGCAGAGAGAACATGGCAATCATCGGATGGAAGTCTCGAATGGATGCCGAGTCACTTTGAGCCGGATACCGTTGTTCCGCTCAAGACCCTGGGCCGCTTTTTAAAGATTGTTGACAACTTCGAGGCTGGACCGCAATGTGGAAAAAGTCTCGAGATAGTTGACAATCCCGAGTGAATTGCTGAATTTGCTTGCGGTTTAGATAAGATTCGAAATGCATCAATTCTGTGCGATGGGGTCCAGACGATAATTACCATCTGGATTATCATGCCAAGAAATTCAACGGATGTCCGCCCACCGTGACTTTTTCTCGATATCACGACTCCATGATTCCACTATCGATGTGAACCGATCGAGGAGTCTCTGTGTGAATCATGATCCTTGAAAACAACAAAATATCATCAATGTAGAGCGGCGTTGCCGATAGTTGGAAAATCTTGACCATAGCCTTTGTGTGGTGCCACTTTCAAGCCAGTGGCATCACCGCCCAATCGATAAGGCATTTGGAATACGTATGTCGTTGGGTCGATCATCGTGATGAATACCAATCCGCCAAAATCCCGATTTCAAATCAAACTGAGAACACCTTTGCACTCGAGATGAACGAACAAGGATCAATCTTCGCAGCGGAACTTATCATCTTCGAGAAAACCATCGAGGGGTTGATAGTCAATGACTAGTCTTTTCTTACCCCGAACAATTTCGTAACGCTTTCTCAACATAGAATGCTTGACAAGCCCATTCGTAATGTGTGGCTCGATTAAGCCTCGCCATGAAATGCTATCAGCAAGTTTCAGATCCGAGGCCATGCCCGATGTGTAGCCTTTCAGGTTCACATCTTCATTAAGCTCAGCGGAAGCTTAACAAAGAACGAGGGTTTTTCCACAAAGGAAAGCGGGTGAAAGAATCCGCCGATGATTTTCGTGACAAAACGGCAGAACTTTGTTTCGAAAGACCCATAGCGAGGAAACATCGAAATCGAGTATATCCTCGCGTGTCAAGATAAGGTAGAAATTGTCATTGTACCGATACCTTTCGATGAGACATTCAATTTGTGATAAGTCAGAACATCAAAACCCATGAGGAGGTCCTTATCATCGGTGGAAGTTAATCCTATGACATTAATCCAGAACACAACTGAAAGAACCTGATACCAACGGGTTTCTGCAAGGTGTCCAGATTAAAATATTCACCATTAGCAGCCTTTTCAAGAGTCGGGTACGGTGTTTCCAAAACTCGTGAGAGGAGTACGGACGGATTAAGATAGTGCTCAACCAAAGATCAACGAATCCCATGACATGTTGATAGTTTGGCATATTTGGGAAGGATAATCGATTTAGGCTGATGGTAGACCAGAGAACATGTCTCGATATGTTCGACGCGTGGATTGTCAACGCCTTCGTAGTCGAGCCAGTCGAATCAAGACTCTCTGCTTCGTTTCACCAACATTTAAGACTGCTTTCTTCATCATAAGCATCCTGCTCGTAATACGTGATTCAATATCATCATCCTCGCAGGAGAGACTCATTGACATGCCGCAGAGTCCTGCTGATTACTGGATCATAGGCAAGATCCAGCAAAGTGCCCTTTCTTTTGCGTACGAAACACCCGGAATCTTTCCGCTGTGTTGATGCTTTTCTTCAAAACCGAGGCTTGGTTTAGGCTTGAGGACTGTCTCAAGAGTGTTTAGTTTAGGAACTTATGGAATGGGATTTTTTCGGTAGAACAAGTGCAGTTCTTTCATCCTTGCATTTGATTGCAAGACGAGGTGTTTTGCATGCACTCAAGGGTTCCTTCTTTTCCATAAAGTGTTCAAAACTTTCTCGCTCACAAAGTTTCTCAAGACAAGAGACAAGATCCGATAGATCTTACCAAGAGTAAGATCATCCAAGTTTATCCGCAGGAGTTCGTGTCTCCGAATATCCGCAAAATCTCTCAGGAAGAGACCGCATAAAAACACGCTGGCGGAGTGATCATTAAAACCATTCACCAGAAGATACAAGGTCGTCATCCTTTTCAGAAGGCTTATCAAGATCTCTCGATCCAGAATGAACAAAGACTTCATCCGATGAAAATCTCGCTCAGCAGATTCTCGCTAGTTCGTTCTCCCAAAACCGGTCACACAATCTCTAAGACTTGTGGTACGCTGTTCGAATAACCTGGAGTCGTCAGATTCACCGATACTTGAACCAATCACGAGAGATCCCAAGAATCTCGAGCGTAATTTTAATAACACGATAACCATCGGCCCTGTGTTTCGCCATCCAAGATCGCCAAGCAAAGAAGTTCTTGAATCTACGGAACCATCCGCTTTGCGAACATCATCAAAAGTAAACCATGGTCCATTAGACGGTTCGAACTGATTAGTCACAGGCGATCACGAATCAAGCATGCGATCTCTTCGTGCTCATCTTCATCAAGGGGTTCACCGACGAAAACTCGTGAATCGGAGGATCATCGACGTGGATGGTCAGGCCATATAAACATTAGAAACTTCCACATATTTTCCCTAACTGCCGTAAGATACAACCGATTCTCGCTGAGTAAGAGACTCAGCGATGGATTCAAATCAACTGGCGGATCAACATCTTCTTCTCGAACTATAAGCACCGTAGTAGCCGATGCACGGGCTCTTTATCTTGGGTGGTCCGACAGTTCGTGGATAGTCACCGAAAGTAATCGTGCATTCACGAGAGGCGAGAAACTGCCTCAAAGATAGGTCGGTGTGAACCGCTTCAAAGATAGGTTGGTGGCGGAGGTCGCCCTGTGAACCCAGGTCTAGTACGGGTACAGCCTCAGAGAGGGCCTCGAGTAGTCAACATACGACCTCGAGGAGTGTTTGTACATGTTTGAGAAACACCAAGGAATCGGTGTAACTCGGGTCTTTTGAATCGAGAGGAGGTCATGATAATATGGCTAGTGTCAAAGTACGCGTAGAATGTGTAAAGGTTTACTGACCACCAAACAAGGACGGCCGATGACCTTGTTTCGCCTTCAATTCTTCAAGCTCGCTTGTTCGTTCTGATCTCGCCTTTCGTGAACTTTGACCCAAATAATCGCAAATAATCATAAGGTACGGAGCTCTATGTCCGCCTAGCACTCATGGGCGTCGGTATAACCGATCCATTCTCGCAGAAATGGCATCAACCTTCTGGGTTGTCCGACTTGTGCTGACATTTTCCATCCCGTGTCAAGAGAGATTCCGTGATTACATTCGGCTCCGCATTCGGGTTTGCCATTTAACACTTGCTCGCATCGCTGTTCCTCAAACCGCCCTGCAGGAGAGAACAGGATCGACATACGGTTTGGAAACCACTTTGATCGCTGGATCCGCTTTGTTTTCCCCAGGAACCGACTGTAAGAACTGATCCAATCATATAACAGTCGGAATGAGGTTCGAGATGGTTGGTCATTGCCGCTCATGTGTGCTCGAGGTATCGAGACTGAGGATGTGACAACAATGCGGGTCGCGGGTCTCACCGAGTAAACCGTTCATCATCCACGGGCGATCAAAGGAGGTCCGCGTTAACCTCGCCTTTGTAATCTTCTTTTTACTCGCGCTTCGCGACTCGTAGTCGCCGCCATCGTAATCATCATCATCCCGGCATGGACAGCCGGATCACACATGAGCACCGAACATCCTATACGAAATGGCCTTGCACCTTGCTAGGTACATGTGATAGCCATTAAGAGTGAAACCACGGAAGTTTTTCTCGAGTCTCGAACAGCAGACATCATAGCAGCAAAAAGGAAGTTTCTGGAGGTTGACTTTCGGGGTTGGGCGTCATCCGACAGCACTGCCCGCCTTTTTCAAATCGGGCTTCAAGTCCGGATTGGTCAATTGATGGAATTTCATGGAGAGCCATTCCAACGCATCAACTTGAGGTTCGGCTTTTTGATCCGTTTGGGATTTGGACAACTGTACGGTTTCATTGTCGCCAAGATCACGAGGGTATCCTGAGGAGCCAAGATCAAGAGCATGGTTTCAAGTCTATAAACCACCGGTGATGTAAAGTAGCCATTTTCGAGTGACCACTTGCTCAAAGACCTCGATCTGGATTTGACTTTCAAGGTTTTTGAAAGCGTCTGATCTTCGCGGATAAAATAAGTTCGGGTAAAAGGTAAGCACATCACCGCACGTAGGGTTGTAAGAACAGCACTAACAACAGCATGTTGGTACTTTTCAATCTAGTATCCATAAGAGCCATTCTCGCCGTGAATCGGCAAGCCTTTTACGACACGAAGTTGCTAAGATCATACGCATTCTCGAAAGGAAAGTGAGTATAACCTTCACGCTTCCGGTGATTAACTCTTCCGAATTTCAAGGTTACATACCGCTCGCTGCTGTATTCAAAGCACACCGGTCTAGCTCAAGACCGTATATACTTTTGGTGAGAAGGACGCCTAGTAGTAACAAGAGAACTGGACAGATCTAATTGCTGCACAGACGCAGAGTCAGACTAATAAGAGGTAAGGAAGACTCGTAAATTTGCATGTAGTCCTGAACATAGGAATATTCAACAAGGTTTTCTATTTTATCGATAGTGTTTTCAGACAAGACCGGCAGGATAAAGTGAGGATATGGAGACCAAGTCTCTAAAGCTCGATAGTTGAACTCAATCCACGAGTGTAAAAGTATCTTTCTATTCTTCTTCTTCGATCACAAATCTTATCATATACCATCTTCAAGAGGCGGTGTAACTCATCAGTAAGCCAATCGAACAAATCGTTAGCTCGAGCATCAATCGAGATTGGTATCAAAACTTCACAACTCAAATAGATGGCTCTGATACCAAATCAAATAGGAAGTTAAATTCTGTCACAAGTAAAGATCATTTTCCTTTACCATTTATCGATCCAATGCTTGATAGATTAGCAGGTCATGAATTTTATTGCTTTCTAGATGGCTACTCAGGATACAATCAGATTCCCATAGCACCAAAAGATCAAGAGAAGACCACCTTCACTTGTCCTTTTGGTACTTTTGCATATAGGAGAATGTCATTTCGATTATGTAATGCACCTGCTACATTTCAATGATCCATGTTAAGCATTTTTTTCTGATATGGTTGAACGATTCCTTGAGGTCTTTATGGACGATTATCAATGTTTACATCATCTAACACTAGTTCTGCAGAGATGTATTGAGAAAAATTTAGTCTTGAATTGGGAGAAATAAAATTTTATGTTAAACAAGGTATTGTTCTCGGTCACATTATTTCGAACAAAGGTATCGAGGTTGATAAAGCTAATGTGGATCTCATTTCCAATCTTCCTCCACCTAAAATAGTCAGAGAAGTAAGATTTTTCCTTGGGCATGATGGTTTTTATAGACGTTTCATTAAAGATTTTAGCAAAGTTTCTAGACCCTTATGCAATCTACTTGCTAAGGATGTAGCTTTTGTCTTTGATGATTCATGTCTTATGGCATTTGAAAAACTAAAACAGTCGTTGACATCATCACCCATCATTCAGCCCCGAAATTGGAACTTACCATTGGAGCTTATGTGTGATGCATCTGATTATGCAGTAGGAGCAGTATTACAAAGAGCTGATCAAATTCCCCATGTTATTTACTATGCTAGTATGACATTGAATGATGCACAGTTGAATTATTCAACCACAGAAAAAGAAATACTAGCAGTAGTATTTACATTAGACAAATTTTGATCTTATCTCATTGGTTGTAAAATAATTGTATTCACAGATCATGCTGCTCTTAAATATCTTCTCGCAAAGAAAGATGCAAAAGCTAGACTAATTCATTGGGCGCTGCTTTTGCAGGAATTTGACTTAGAATTCAAAGATAAGAAAGGAACATAAAATGTTGTGGTTGACCATCTTTCTCGTCTTTATTTTGACACAACTATGGAACCATTACCTTTGAATGATTCATTTCAAGATGAACAATTAATGAGTATGGAAGTAGTACCATAGTATGCTGATATTGTTAATTATCTTGTTATAGGTCAACTTCCAGAGCATTGGACTAAGCAGGACAAGGCCAAATTTTTTGCAGAAATAAAGAAATTCTTTTGGGATGATCCTTATCTATTCAAGTATTGTGCAGATCAAATTGTTAGACGATGTGTCCCAAAAAATGAATTTCAAAACATTCTTTCGTTCTGCCATGAATAAGCGTGTGGAGGCCATTTCAGCGCTAAGAAAACGACTACTAAAATTTTACAATATGGTTTCTATTGGCCAACTATATTTTGAGATGCTTACACCTTTTGTTCTTCATGTGATAGGTGTCAACGAATGAGGAGCATAACACGAAGAAATATGATGCCATGAAATTCAATTTTAGTGGATGAAATATTTTATGTATGAGGTATCGATTTCATGGGACCCATCTTTTGGCCATCAATACATATTGGATGCCGTTGACTATGTTTCGAAATGGGTAGAGGCAATTCTATGTAGGACCAATGATCACAAGGTGGTGATAGGATTTTTGAAAAGCAATATTGTTTCACGCTTTGGATTCCCTCGAGCAATAATCAATGTTGGTGGTGCCCACTTTTGCAATAAATCATTCAAATCACTTTTGACAAAGTATTCCATCACTCATAAAGTGGCAATCCCATATCATCCACAAACCAGTGGCCAAGTTGAAGTCTCCAATAGAGAAATAAAGCACATATTGGAAAAGACAGTGAGGCCCGACAAAAAAGACTAGTCGTTGAGAGTCGATGATGCATTATGGGCTTATAGAACAGCTTTCAAGACTCCAATTGGGATGTCACCCTACAAGCTAGTGTATGGAAAAGCTTGCCACCTACCTGTGGAACTCGAGCATCATGCATATTGGGCCATCAAGAAATTCAGTTTTGATATGCAGCAAGCTGGCTCAGAAAGAAGACTACAGCTGGCAAAACTTGAATAAATTTGCAATGATGCGTACGAAAATGCCAAGATTTATAAGCAATGAATGAAAGTCTTTCACGACAAGCAAATTATGAGAAAATCTTTCACTCCAGGTCCGAAAGTACTTTTATTCAATTCTCGCTTGCACCTATTCCCAGGTAAATTACGTTCTCAATGGTCTGGCCCTTTTATTGTGCACACTGTTTTTCCATATGGGGCAATTGAAATTAAAGATCCAAAGAACGGTGTCACTTTTAAAGTTAATGGTCAAAGATTAAAGCCATATCTAAAGTACCAACCACATGGAGAGGATATCAAAATAAATTTGAGTGACCCACCAAGTTTGAATTGAGATTTTGCTTCCTTTTCGGTGATTTGATTTGATTTTTTGTTCTTTTGTTCTTTTTTATTATTCTTTTGCTGATTGAAATTATTTTTGCATAAGTGTGTTTGTTTAACCATTAAGTTTTCTCCTATCATTTTTAATCATAAGACAGATCCTCTTGAACATTCTTAGACAGCTTCAACCTATCCAAACTGATCTCAGAAAGCAGATATGATTTTGTAAAACATATCGTATTTGGGCTTTGCAACCACTAGAGTTAGTCACTCATGTTGAGGATTTAGAAAGCCAACTCAGAGATATTGAGAGAAGTGTCTACAACACCCAATTGGAGCTTGAGGTAAATTCAATAAGACGATGATTTTAGTTTGCTTTGTGTGTTTTAATTTGTTTATGTGTTTTAGTTTACCTTGAGTGTTTAAGTTTGTCACCCCGGTGAAGTGCCGAACAACGGTACTCCGTGACAATCAAGTCGGTTACTTCAGTTTCCCATAATAACTGATATTCTGAGACAAAGGTATGGACAGAGATAAGATTTTAGCAAAGCTTCACAAACGATTCCCTTCGCTTCCTCAGAATGCCCTCCTTTCAATCTATAAAGCTCGGTCTGAACGCATGCGATTACTTATGAGAAATGACATACTCACGACATCCATTTGGTTAATTAAGGCCAAAGTACGCTTTGTAGGTGAGTTGCCTCCTAAATTTATTGCATACATGCCTGGTTGTGGTAAAAGAAATTATGCAAGAAAACGACAAGCTCGAAGACTTTCTGTTGCTTGTCATAAGTGTGCCAGAACGATATGCAATAAAAAACCATGTTCTTTAGGAATGGTGTCTCTAAACTTCTCTCTGTTTTCTCTAATTACATAAGATAGACAATCACTTAATTAGTTTATCTCCTTCTATAAGGAGTATGCTCTGCACTTGCCTCTTTGAAGGATCTTGTGCATCAGAAAGTTTCCAGACTCCATAAAACCCATTCTCACAAGTTCATACTGTAACTTAGCCATGGTGGCTTTTAATTCTTGTGCGGTATTGTGAGCCCATGTGGGTTTTGATGTTTTTGGGGGCACTCTATTGATGTTTTGATGTTTTTGACGTATATTCTGATGGTATAACAAGCCACGTATAGAAAACCTTTTCAAATACTGGTAGCTAGGGCACTTGTCCATTTTAACAATTTAAATAATATTTCTTTAATTATTAACGGAACTATACTTGCCATTATAACTATTTAAAATAATATTGTTTCAAAGGAAGCTGATGTTCAATCTATGATTTAATGAACTTTGCAATGATATGTATGATGTAAACCTCACAAAGATAAGTGAGACTCTACACTGAATAAGATTCCTTTGTCAAGGATTGTTCTAATTTAGATTTAAACAACCATAAAATAAAGATCTTGACCCTTTATCAATGAAAATAAAAATGAATAGTGTAAGAAATTTAAAGTTAACGCCACCCTCAAGAAAAAAGAGAAAGATTGTGAGTGATACATTAAGAAAAAATGCCACAAGATGAAATCTTGATAAACTTTGAAAGTTCTTCAAAGAGCCAAAAATAAAAACTCTCACTATTATTATAAACTCAAATCTTAAATTCGCGATAGGGTTACATGGGTTTATATAGTTGAATTCTACTAATGGAATAATTTCTTTATTGGGAAATGTTACTTAAAGTAAAAAACAAATAAAAGATCTTAAAGTAAAAAAGGAACAAAAATCTTGTTTCCAAAATAAATTAGGAATTAAAGATTGTGCTTGATTTTCCTTTCTAATTTGATAAATCCTTACTTGTTTTTCATCTAAGTCTCTCCAAATCAGATTTACAAGCTTGAGTAATGATAACTCCATGAAATAAGAGTTATCATGACATTTTTAGGCTTAAACTAGTATTACTTAAACAGTAAATGATGTGTTTTTATTGCATTTTTAGTTACATTTTTCATAAGCATATATTTAAGTCTAATTTTAATAAATTGATTGTGTTTTAAATCACTTTGTACTCTAATTATGTGTATGATTATATGTGATCAAAAAGCTCAAGCTTTATGGATGGAATGCGGCAGCAGTAAACTTGCAGAAATAACAAAGAACTAGTCTGCAAATGAACTAAAACAAGTCTGAATCAGAGAAGATGTCGTAGTAATTGCTACAACAATCCAGGAGCAAATATAGACAAGACTACCTGCATGTTAATTGACAAAGCAGCGGCAGGCAGCATAAAACAAGATATATGATTTGAGGTTTCAAAAAAAAAAAAGGGGACACGTGGCCACATGCTTTTGGCTTCCCTAATTCCAATATACAAAAAGAGCACACGTGAAACAAAAAAGGAGGAAGGTCGTCACACAAAAACAATAGAGAGGGTAAGAGAGAATTAAGGGCTGCAGCAAGGGATTTCTGAGAAAAGTAAGAGAGATCGCAAAAACCTAAGAGAGGGATGTCTTGTATTAGTGGAACTCAATTCCTCATCTTTATTTGCCTGTTTTCATCTTTCTATAGGAATATATTTGATGGCAAAAACATGTGTTGTTACTATTTTAGTTTAAACAAGCTTAATGGTTATTTGACTTATATATGTGTGTTGCTTCGAATCTGCTGTAGTATTTTTTTTATTTTATTTATTGTAAATCTCTATTTTGGTTGACCACCCATTTAGTGGATACTAGCTAAGAAGTCCTAAAATGGTCTAACTTAGTGGAACAAATCAAGAAAATACATAGTTTTAGACCAGGTTTCCCAAGTTGAGTTAATCTCAATTTGAATAGAAGCATGCTTAATCTAAAATTAGTGAAGAATTAGACATAAGGATTTACCTTGTAGGGCAATTGGAATCTAGAATGCATAATGCTATATCTAATGCATATAGATATAAGATATCCAACATGAGACAGCTGAGGATACATGAGAGATTCTGCTCAGTGCTATAGTAGATGTTGTAGCAATATTATCGTAATTGAAAAATAGTCAATACCACTAAGTTTAAGCACTCCTTTCCCATTAAGTATATCTTTGTGTTTGACTTTAGATTTTCCTTATTGCTTTCCACTATTTTCATTTTTAATTTCATTAGGTCATTAATTTCATCAATAATTTTTATTTTTAATTAGATTTAGATTGCATTGTTAAAATTGATGTAGCAAGTCCTATAACATCAATCCATGTGGAGATGATCTGGATACTAATCATTATATACTTGTTATGTACACTTGCACATTGACAAAGCATTGACTATCTTAATTGGGTGACAAGCATATGCTTTTTCTTGTTCCTTTATTTTTTGTGGTAATATTACTATATATATATATATATATATATATATAGGCATTTTGTACTATTAGTACTCGTTCCTTTATTTCATATGACAACATCATGTGTACTTATATGTGTCCATACGCATTGTCCCAACGACCTAGTAAACTGATTGAATTTACAAGTTTCTCATATGGAAATTATCAATGATTTATTTTAAGTTTATCCTCAAAAAATATTTTAAAATTTTAAATTTATGTAATTTCTACCCTAAGTTTATAACTTTCACTTATCGTCTACCAAAATGTTAGCATTATTAGGACACTAACATAATGTAAGTAAAATTACCATTTTACCCTTGAATTCAAGTAAAATTATCAGTCATCCACCTTAAGTTTACTCTACGATAAAATATACTACAAAAATTTAAATTTGTACAACCTCTAAGCTTGAAATTTGTATCAACTGTCCACCAAAACTTAATTTCTTGAAATACTTAGAATCTAAATAAAATTCCCATACCCTTGAATTCTAGGGCATTTGATGAGAAGCATCAAGGAGATACCATTAAAGCTTCAAATGATCTTTAGTACTTTTACAAAGGCTCGATTGCAAGAGTTAGATCTAAGAAAATGCAAATTTCTTGACAAGGATTAATTAAGAAGATATGGCCCCAAAATTGAAATTCAAGGTGCAAGACAATAAATTTGTGTAACGCCCAAAATTCCTATTATTTTATTTTGTTTTAATGGAATTTTCGAATGGCATCTTTGCCCTTATAAATAAGGTTATTCATGGGGTAATTTTTAGAAAAGGGTTATTTTTCTATATTCATTAGGGTTTCTTAAGACCCCCTATAAATTCATATTCTTCCACTCCCATAACCCTAAACCCACGACGTTTCTTCTTCTTCTTCGCTGCTCATTACGCTCTTACCCAGATCTTAGGATTCAAGCCTTTATTTAGGAGAGAATTAAAGCGATTGGTAATTTTACTCTCCTTTTTCCCCACGAGATTTTCAATTACTCTATCTAGCGTTTATATTTGGCATGATTTTAGATTGTTATAAATCGTAATGCATGATTTAGGATGTGTTTAGGCTTTGTTTACGCTTTGATTTATTATGAGGTTAGTTAATCAATCCTCGACGATTAACATACAAGATAATTCTGGACAGCATGAGTATCTTGATTTTAAACCTATATTTCTGAACAAGTTTTCTTGAGAAATTTAGATTTCTGGAAACTAGACATGTAAGCTTCTTGAATAAATTTTATCTCATTAAATTCGACTTCATTTTCAATTTATATCTATTTCCGAAATAAAAACCACTGCACTGGAAAACTGCAATTCTAGCATTGTGATCGGATTCACCAAATTATTTATACTATCAAATGAACTCAAAACTTTATGAAATTTTATGTAGAAGTTAATGCATGTGTCTACTATTCCCAGTTTTAATTTCATAAGTTTAAGAGTATTATTTTATTTTATAAAAATATCAAAATTGGTTAGGGTTATGTGAAAACAGTTTCAAATTTGTTGAGAAATAAATAGTTTTGAAAATGTTTTTGATATTGGATCCTCTTGACAATTTTACATGGGATACTCATGGACGTCCAAAATAGTTCCATAGAATATTATGTCATTCTTAGTTTTAGATTGAGAGTTAAAATTTTGGGAATGAGACCTGTACGGGTATGAGATAAGAAATCAGATTCATAGAATAAATTATTGATAGTGATATTTTGTATTTGTTTAAGGTGTTGGAGGTGTTTGAGGCTCTTAGACCCTTCGAGGTGTGTTAATTCAAATTCTCTTATCAAGGTAAGTAACTTCATTACTAATGTATTGGATATATATGATTATTTTGATATTATTATAAGTATAAATGTTTTCTACCGGTTACTGCTCGTTTAGCTTTATAGACACCAGATTCAAAGAATATCTTTATAGACACCAGATTCAAAGAATATCAACATGCAGTAATTGGAACAGTTCTTACAACACTAAATGCTGATAGTGTTCTCTTGACCTTTTACCCCAATTTCAATTTCTCATTGGATGATCCAAACCTGTCCAAAGCTTTGAAAGTCCAAGTTCAGATTCAAGGAGCTGAACAATCATCCACTTCTAAAATTGCAACGTTACATCATCAGCTTGTTTATCGTCTACAAAATCATGCGCTGGATCTCCTAGCCCCACAAGCATCCTCTGATGCTTTGATGATTCTAGCTGATACAGAAATCTCACCCACTATAATCCAAATCCCAAGACAAATTCCAAAAGAAGAGCTTTTGCAACTCATGCCTCTTGAATGGATTTCTAATTATGAGAAATTCCATGAACATACTGAGATTCCATGGTATCAGAGCCATTCCATTCTAAGAAAGTGAAGGGTAGTTCTCCTAAGATTTCCTGAGAGATTAACTAGAAAGAAAAACAAATATGGCATCCAGTTCGTCTTCTTCCTCTCCAAAAGATGATAGTCCAGTGTCAATATCTTCTGTTTTGAGTATTCCTAAGTCTTGTAAAAAACATCTGTCTTCTAAAATAGAAAACCTTGTAGAATATTCCTATATTCCTGATGCAGCTCAAATAAAAGAGTCCAGCCTACCTTTAATGAGTCCTTATCAGTTGTACAAACAGCCTGGAATAACCAGAAATATTAGGTCCATAATTTCTCGGCGTAGAAATATGCCAAAAGAGTACATACAATCCTCTTCCCTTGATCAGTGTTCTTTAGTTTCCACATCAGCAGAACAATATGACACACTCAATATTCCTGATGAGCTGATTTCTCAGTGGAAAAGAGAAGAATATTCTCACCTTCATCTTGGAGGTATAAGAATGATTCTTACTCTACATGGAAGAAAAGGTCTACCGGTTACTGCTCGTTTAGCTTTACTAGACACCAGATTCAAAGAATATCAACATGCAGTAATTGGAACAGTTCTTACAACACTAAATGCTGGTAGTGTTCTCTTGACCTTTTACCCCAATTTCAATTTCTCATTGGATGATCCAAACCTGTCCAAAGCTTTGAAAGTCCAAGTTCAGATTCAAGGAGCTGAACAATCATCCACTTCTAAAATTGCAACGTTACATCATCAGCTTGTTTATCGTCTACAAAATCATGCGCTGGATCTCCCAGCCCCACAAGCATCCTCTGATGCTTTGATGATTCTAGCTGATACAGAAATCTCACCCACTATAATCCAAATCCCAAGACAAATTCCAAAAGAAGAGCTTTTGCAACTCATGCCTCTTGAATGGATTTCTAATTATGAGAAATTCCATGAACATACTGAGCCCTTACAAACAACCACCGCCTCTTTCCAGAGACAACCTGATGGAACAGTTCGAACAACGTTTCAAGCTCCACAATCACAAAAGCCAGATCAAGTACCACAGTTGTCCTACACCATGATGCTCCAGTCAGTACAAACCCTGCAAGAAAAAAAGATCCCTATCTGGGGTTTTAATGCAGATGGTTACCCAGTGTATACTGACAAAATTGATGGCCACTTCATATGGGATGTTCCTCAAGCACAAATGTGTGATCCAGATTGTCCTTGTATCTGGGATGACACAGATGATGAGGATGAATGGCTTCGTATCCATCGAAAGAAAAAGGTGAAAAAACCTAAGCTCCCTAAAACACCATGCTGGCAAAATCCTCCCTACCACCCAGATGACCATCCACAAAAACCAGCCTTTTCAGTGAATCATAAGCCTCAAATACGATCTTGTATGATGTTTACAAGTTCGCCTCAAACATATCATGATTCATTTCCACCCTTAGAAAAAACAACTGATTCCCAAAGCAAAGTGGTTTCCCAACCATACATACAATCAGCAGTTTTACCCTCAGGCCATTTAGAACCACCAAAGCCGTTTGAGCAAGTTCTCAATTGGCAGTCCCAATCAGTCAGAGTCCAGAACCAATCCATAAACAATCTTGAAACCAAGATGGAACAAATATATGTTCAGACACGACAAACAGATCAGAAGATCAATTCCATCTCAGATCAATTAGATCAAATCTACCAGAACCTGAAAGACAGCATTGTCAGGTTAGATCATGATCTAAGAAAGATGATATCACAGAATCGTTGGGGTCCTGAATTTGATTTCAAAGATGCAGAGATTAAAAGGTTACAAGCAGAATTGGCCAGAATAGAAATGGAGAGAGCCCAACAGGCTCAGCCGTCACTATTTACTCAGTCCCCTCCAATTTCTATCCAACCTCCAATGTTCTCAACTTATCAACCTTTTTATCAGCCATCTACCACACAAATAGACCCAACAAAGTTCTTTGGTCTTTCACATACGACCAGACTTTATGAACAAAGACAACAGCAGAAAGCTGAGAAAGAAGCTTCAAAGAAAGCAGCAAAACAAGCTAAAGCGAAAGCTCATTTCTCAACTCCGCCTATAATGCATGAACCCACTCCTATTGTTCATATCACAGAGCCTACTTATTCTCCAAAGTTCACTCCGGAGGTAATCCAAAAAGAAAAGCAGGCCATGCAGATATCTTCCCAGAGTATTTTCTCTGAGCCTTCAGAAATCGAACAACCATTGACAAGGATTCGATCCCGCTCGATAAATATGACATGAAGAAGAAAGATTCAACTCCCGACATCTCGTATATTTCACGGATCGTCAACAGATTCTTTTGTGGAACTTCAAGAACAATTGATGGTTCAACCAGCAACAACCCATGCTGAGACGTCCATAAGAAGAAATACTCCCATGACAGAAGAAGTTGAATCCAGTGAAGATGAGACAATTCCTCAAAGCAGCACTACTCATCCAGCACCAACCCAGACAGAACAACCTGGTGTAAATGCTACAAAAGGTACCAAAACTCCATCCTCTCCATTCCATTGGTTCACTTTTGATGATATCTCCAGAACCAAGTGGACGGAAAGATTCCATGAGTTTGCAGCATGGATAGACTTGCAGATGTCCATTCCAGATGCTGACTCTCAACAAGTCTTGAAAGAATTCAATTCAGATTTGGATTCGAGAGAATGGTATGAAGCCTTGGTGATTACAGTACTACAATTTATCCAATCCTCCCGAGCAGCCTTGGTAGCAATTTACGAGCAATTCATCAGTGATCCTAGAGTCAGAATGACACGGCTAGAATGATTACCACCGATGAGATGTCGTTTTCGAGCAAAAGCACTGGATATTCACTACAAAAGAATGAGCATGTTATTCTATTAAACTCAACGGGTTTAACAACCCATCTCTCAAGCATGTTTTAGCTTCCTTCCGTAAGAACTCCATCCAGATATCCAGAGATTCTTCACCCAGAATAATATCACAATTGAAGGAGTTTCCCTTGGAAAGATATATCAAGTTGCTCTCCAGTGTCTAGACAGAAAGTGTGATCAAAAGCGTTTCTTCAAAGATCTCATAGAAGAAAAAGCCACTTATGCAAAAGCTTGCAAAAAGTCTCCTCACCTTGAAATCCTTTTCAAAGATAAACATAAGTGCACTTGTCCTTCTAAGAAGAAAAAACACTTTCACAAACACTTCCCTCACCCAAGAAAAAAGTCCAGAAAACATTATCGTTTCTTTAGAAAACGTGACCCTCCAACCAGAAAACACAAGTCCAACACAAAAAACACCCGGTGTTTCCTTTGTAAGAAGAAAGGTCATTTTGCTAGAAGTTGTCCAACAAAATTTGCTAAGTCAGCCAGACTTCTACAGCATTTACAGACAAATGATCTAGTATCCAGAGATGATGAAATAGAACTCATGTTCTCAGAACAAGATGAACAAGATTCGTAAATGCCTTTATCCTCACGAATCTAGCCTGGATGATGATTCGATGAACAACCAACTTCCCAAGTCTTCACCATCCAAAGACTCATGTACCACAAAACCAAATTCCTTTGGTAAAGATATCTGTCCTTACAGACAAGTATTCTAAACCAATTTCAGTCATTGGCTTTGTTGATACAGGTGCTGATAAGACTATGATAAATCCTTGTGTGCTTCCTCACCATATATGGGAGCCATATTCTGAGGATTTCAGAACGGCAAATGGAGAAGTTTTCAGTACTACAATCCGAACCAAGTACCCAATTGGAATACAGTTTTTTCCAAACTGTGTCATATGGAAGAAGGTCATAGGTTCAAATCTCCATGGAAAAGATCTGTTAATAGGTTTCGACCTATTCTCTACGAAACACAGATTATCCATAACCTCCCAAGGAATCAGTTACAAGCACATGCTTCAGCCCTACACTGACATTCCTTCTCTTTATGCAATCAAAAGTCATCCACCTGATTACTCAGGCATCTCTAACAAACTTCTTAAGTTTTGTCCAGAGAATCATTCAGAGTTTCACCATCCTCTTCCTCTGTGGAAAAATGAGTCCTTCTTTGTTCATCTTCCTTTCAAACTCAATGAAGATACCAATCCCACAAAGGCCTCACATCCAGGGATGACACCCTCAGACTTAGCCTTAGCCAAACAAGAATGTTTCCAACTGTTAAGCCAAGGCCTAATTGAACCAACAAAATCTCAATGGGCTTGCCAAGCCTTTTATGTTGAGAAAAGATCAGAACTTGCCAGAGGAAAGAAACGTCTCGTGATAGACTATCAGCCCTTAAATGCCTTCCTCTCTGATGACAAGTTCCCCCTTCCAAAAATCCAAACACTGTTTGTCCACATAAGCCAGGCCCAAATATTTTCCAAATTTGATTTAAAGTCAGGATTTTGGCAACTTGGAATCCATCCAGATGATCGGCCCAAAACAGCATTTTGCATTCCAAATGCCCACTTCCAGTGGACAGTCATGCCTTTCGGTCTCAAAATTTCATCCATATTCCAAAAGCCATGACCACCATATTCTGCAAATTCATGATATTGCATTCGGTTCGATTTCACATTGATGATATTTTATTATTTTCATGATCATGCAACACCGTAAGGTCCTTCAATGCTTTTTGATGTCGTGCAAAATACGGATAATGCTTTCGTAAAAGAAAAGCTTTATTGCTCGTACTTCCATTAACTTCCTCGAATGAACATCACAGATGGCACCTTATGTTCCCGAGCCCCACATTGCACAAGAACTCCTGAATTTTCCAGACTCCAACTTGACAACAAAGCAGATTCAACAGTTTCTTGGGATTATCAATTACATCCGTGATTTTCTCCCAAAGGTAGCTGTTCATACGAGCCAGTTGTCTTCATTATTGAAAAAGAACGCTCCACCTTGGAGTCCCATCCAAACTGCGGCTGTCAGGCAATTAAAGAAAGATGCCCAGTCACCTCTTCCTTTAAAGATTCCATCACAAGGAAAGCGTATCCTTCAAACAGACGCAAGCGACACTCATTGGGCGGCCATTCTTTTAGAAAAAGACAAAGATGGAAAGGAGTCCTATTGTCTATACCACCAACTCAGAAAAGAATTACCACATCATATACAAAGAGATAATGGCGGTAAAATATGGTATCAAAAAGTTTGAATTCCACCTGTTACCATATCACTTTGTGGTAAGACTTGACAACTCCTCTTTCCCTAAGATCTTGATTTTCAAAAACAAGATGCTTCATGACAAACAACTTTTAAGCTTAAAATCTTGGTTCGCCAAGTATGATTTTACAGTTGTTCACATAAAGGGAAAAGACAACCTCGTCCCTGATCTCCTGTCCAGACCTCCTATAAAAAGCCCCATTTTCTTCATCTCCAAACATAACACTTCTTTGGTAGCAATGGCTTCATCTTCTTCCTCGAAGTCTCTTCCAAACACTGCTACGACCAAAAGATATTTCCCTCCTGGAATTTCTTTCACCTCTGTTTTGCAAATCCAAGAATATGCAAGGCAATACCTCTTCAGATGGTTCATAAAATTCTACTATGAACATCCACTTGCAATCCCTGTTTTCCACCCAGAATATATGTTTCTCACTGGTTTATATGTCGATATAACCAGAGACCTCACTGAAGATGAGTTATGGTATATGTGGTGTCTTACACTACTATACTCCACAAAACTTATCCTTCCTGTCCAACCAATCTTGAGAAATATAACCAACCTCGAAAATACTGCTCTTCTATGGACTTTCCTGAATGGTATGCCCTCTTCCCCGGTGGAGAAAACCTCGTAACATTTCAATTTCAAACAGTTTCATAAGCTTCTGCTCAAGCGTATATGTTTACTGCCTTCATAATCCATGCATCGTATTTCCAACATCCATACACTAAGGATTATTGGACACAGACTGCCCATGAGTTCCTCACACTCCCACATCCTTACCAAATCCTTCATGACCCAATCCATGACAATGTAATCAAAGAATTCTCGAACTAAACAATGTCCAACCACTCCCAAAAGACATATCCAATACCTCCATCTCCAAAACACTCAAGAGAGTTCCTCCCACACCATTATCCGACACACCAACCGACGATCCACATGCAAAGGGTATTCTTGTCAAAGAAGAACGTCCTGACTACACTAATGTCCTCTTCCAAGATTCTCAAGATCCATGGGAAGAATTCATGTCATTAGTTAACCAGGTATCAACCCAATATGACTGCAACATGATCACAGAACCACGACCTCCTCAAGTTTACCAACCAAAAGACTCTGTCACTCAGATGTCTCCAATCCACCTGTCACCAAAGCAACCCACAAAAAAGCAGAAAGAGCTCGCATCCACATCTTCAAAAGAAAAGCAAAAGTATTTTAAAGATGACTACGACTCTTCAGCCCCATCATCCGATAGCAGTGACAACTCACCACTCAGTGTAGATAACTACGAAGATAGAATGTTAAGAAGGAGAATAAAGCGGATCAACAGACAAGAAGAACAAATCAATAGAAGCATGTCTCCATCCCGCTTTCCATCAACTCCTTAGTCTTATCTCCGTAACTTAAGGCTTTTTGCCTTATCGTGCTTTTTCTTTATCACTTTGTAAAAAAGAAGATAAGGGTCCTGTCTTATCTTACTTTTTAGATTTTATAATCTTGCTTTTATTTTGGCTTTTAGAAAAGGAGATTCGTTTTGATCTCTTTAGGAGCCTATAAGAGGAAGCCTCGACCTCTTTGTTCGAGGAGGAAAAAAAAGGAAATAAGAGAAATGAATAATTCTCTACAAACTTTTCTCTAAGTAATTTACTTTCTGGTTAGTCTCAGAGGGAAATCATAGTAGTCAAACTAACCCAGTTTACTTTCTTTCATTACTGAGTATGCTCTACACTTGCCTCTATGAGGATCCTGTGTAACAGAAAAGTAGAGAAAGATCCAGCCAAACTCGAAAAACCCGAGAGAGTAAGGTCTGAGAGTACCCCAACAGTTCTTCCGTTCGAAAGGTCAGAGAGGACCGTGGTTAGGAAGATTACCGAGGGTCGGGTTAGACTCCAATCATACGGGTTGTCGGGTTTTGAGTTTGAGACCCCCAACTTCTCTAAAGTCTGGTCGTATGTGAAAGACCTGCTGCAAACTCATGGAATCTTTCCGTCCACTTGGTTCTGGAGATATCATCAAAAGTGAACCAATGGAATGGAGAGGATGGAGTTTTGGTACCTTTTGTAGCATTTACACCAGGTTGTTCTGTCTGGGTTGGTGCTGGATGAGTAGTACTGCTTTGAGGAATTGTCTCATCTTCACTGGATTCAACTTCTTCATGGCGATTTCTTCGCGACGCCTCAAGATGGGTCATTGGTTGAACCATCAATTGTTCTCAAGTTCCACAAAAGAATGCTGACGATCCATCGAAATGTCCGAGATGTCGTGAGTCAATCTTTTCTTCTTCGTAATCATATTTATCGATCTCAATCGTCTGGTTGTTTCAAGGCTCAGAGAAAATACTGGGAAGATATCCGCATGGCTCGCTTTTTTTGGATTACCCAGAGTGAACTTGGAGAATAAGTAGGCTCGTGGATATGAACAATGGGTTCATGCATTATAGGCGGAGTTGAAAAGCCGCTTTAGCTTGTTTCACGCTTTCTTTCTTCTTTTTCTCCGTTGTCTTTGTTCATAAAGTCCGGTCGTATGTGAAAGACCAAAGAACTTTGTTGGGTCTATTTGTGTGGTAGATGGCGATAAAAGGTTGATAAGTTGAGTAATATCGAGGTTGGATAGAAATTGGAGGGACCGAGTAAATAGTGATACCGAGCTGGCCTCTCCATTTCTATTCGCCAATTTCGCTTGTAACCTTTAATCTCGTGCATCTTTGAAATCAAATTCAGACCCCAACGATTCGTGATATCATCTTTCTTAGATCACGATCTAACCTAACAACGCCGCTTTCGTGTTCGTAGATTCGATCTAATCGATCCGAGATAATTGATCTTCCGATTTGTTTGTCGGTTCTCGAACATATATTTGTTCCATCTTGGTTTCAAGATTGTTTATGGATTGGTTCCGACTCGATCGACTGGGACCGCCAATCGAGAACTTGCTCAAACGGCCAGTGGTTCTAAATGGCCCGAGGGTAAACACGATCAGATGTATTGGGAAACCACTTTGCTTGGGAATCGCTTGTTTTTCTAAGGGTGGAAATGAATCATGATATGTTTGAGGCGAACTTGTAAACATCATACAAGATCGTATTTGAGGCTTATGATTCCGAAAAGGCTGGTTTTGTGGATGGTCATCCTGCAGGAGGATTTTGCCAAGACGGTGTTTTGCGGAGCTTAGGTTTTTCACCTTTTTCTTCGATGGATACGGGCCATTCATCCTCATCATCCGTGTCATCCCGTATACAAGGACAACTGGATCACACATATGTGCTCGAGGAACATCCCATACGTGGCCATCAATTTTGTCAAGATACATCGGGTAACCATCTGCATTAAAACCCCGTGAGGGATCTTTTTTCGCAGGTGGTTTGACCGACCGAGCATCGCGGTGTAGGACAGCTGTGGTACCTGATCTGGCTTTTGTGACAGTGGAGCTTGAAACGTTGTTCGCACTGTTCCATCAGTTGTCTCGGAAAGAGGCGGTGGTTGGTCAGGAAGGCTCAAGATGTTTCATGGAATTTCATAATTGAAATCCATTCAAGAGGCATGAGTTGCAAAAGCTCTTCTTTGAATTTGTCTTGGGATTTGGATTATAGTGGGTGAGATTTCAGACGTTTAGAATCATCAAAGCATCGAGGATGCTTGTGGGGCTGGAGATCCAAATGATGATTTTGTAGACGATAAACAAGCGATGTGTAACGCTGCAATTTTGAAGGATGATTGTTCGCTCCTTGAATCGAACTTGACTTTCAAAGCTGACAGTTTGGATCATCCAATGAGAAATTGAAATTGGGTAAAAGGTCAAGAGAACACTACCAAAGATTTAGTGTTGTAAAGAACTGCTCCACCATCGCATGTTGATATTCTTTGAATCTGGTGTCTAGTAAAGCTAAACGAGCAGTAACCGGTAGACCTTTTCTTCCATGTAGAGTAAGAATCATTCTTATACCTCCAAGATGAAGGTGAGAATATTCTTCTCTTTTCCACTGAGAAATCAGCTCATCAGGAATATTGAGTGTGACATATTGTTCTGTTGATGTGGAAACTAAAGAACACTGATGAAGGGAAGAGGATTGTATGTACTCTTTTGGCATATTTCTACGCCGAGAAATTATGGACCTAATATTTCTGGTTATTCCAGGCTGTTTGTACAACTGATAAGGACTCATTAAAGGTAGGCTGGACTCTTTTATTTGAGCTGCATCAGGAATATAGGAATATTCTACAAGGTTTTCTATTTTAGAAGACAGATGTTTTTTACAAGACTTAGGAATACTCAAAACAGAAGATATTGACACTGGACTATCATCTTTTGGAGAGGAAGAAGACGAACTAGATGCCATATTTGTTTTTCTTTCTAGTTAATCTCTCAGGAAATCTTAGGAGAACTACCCTTCACTTTCTTAGAATGGAATGGCTCTGATACCATGGAGAGAAGTTGGGGGTCTCAAACTCAACTAGAAGATTAAATGATTTTAATAACAAAAATCAATTTGTCTAAATGTTTTCAAACCTAAATTCTTTTGAACAAAATATTTTTAAAAGCTTTCAAATATGTAAGTTATTTTGTTACATGCCTACGTTTTATGATTTTGTTTATAAAATATTTTGCAAGCCTAAATTATTGTTATAGACTTTTATAAATTTGATACGAATGTTTTATGTCCATGTATTAAATTATTTATGATTGTACGGGGGCCACCTCTTGGGACTATATGGGAGCCACCTCTTGGGGGCCAAAGTGCCGCAAAGTGTCACATATAGTGCAAAGTGCCACGTATAAGTCATTATGTTTTGGTTCATTGTCCGCAGTTATTTTGATTCTGATTCTGATCGTAATATACGATATATCTGCCTGAACCAGTACTGGGTTTCTGTTCTGAGTGTGCGTATGATATTCTGATTCTGATTTTGTTTCTGGCCGGATCACCGGGATTATAGGTGACACTATGTGACATGAGCTAATGTTTTGTTTTCTGTGAATATGATATATGATTTGCTTTCATAAGTGACTATGCTTTTGATATTCTGAATTACTATGAATTTATGTTATCTAATTGATATATGTTATTTTGTCGTGATAAATCATTCTATGAAATTTATGAATTTATGAAATATGTTTTACTAAAATAAGGCTTGCAATATTTTTAGTATCAATAGGCCTAGTGTGTTAGGAATGGTTTTACTTACCCAGTTAATGGCTCACCCCTTGTCATTACTTTTTTACAGATTAAGTTTCTTTTGAAAGGTGTGTTTAGCGTTGGAGTTGGTGATTTTGTTTCCGTTTGCTATTTGAATAAGAAGATGAATAGGCTCATGTTTCTTTTTAGTTTATTTTTGTTATGAACTTGTAATTTAGGTTTTGAGACTATTGTTATTTGTTTTATGTTTCTAGAGAGATTATTTAGTATTAGACGCATGAACTGATGGATTTATTTGAATAAGAATCTGAGGTATTTCAGTTTGAAATTTATGAGTAAGGATTATGATTTGTAAATTCTGAGAATCAGACCTGTACATGTATGAGGTAGGAAATCATATTCATAGAATAAGTTACTGATAGTCATATTTTATCTAAGTTGAAGATTAATGTTTGTTGACTAATCAAATCATTCGAAGGATTCTCTTGATGAAACATATGCTTCGAGGGTTGTTCCAATGGTTCCAAGTGTGTTTTACAGTCTTGGGGTCTCACGCTTAATAAAACTCGCCATTACCTAGTCAATGACGTTGCTTAGAAGCTTATCAACTAAAACTTTGCCTTTAATATCATCGTTATTTAGTATAGTGTTGAGTGTTAGAAAGTGCATATTTATAAAGGAGAAAATCATCATTTTACACTTCAAGTCTCACTAACATTACTAGTTTTATGTATTTACACATTTTGTTATTTAATTATGTGTGTTTTGTTATATTAAGTATTTTATATATTTTAGGGGCATCATGATCGTTTCACAATGAACGAGTGATAAGACAGCAAAACGGACATCACTTTTGAACTCAGGACGGTCGAAAACCTTAGAAGGAGCATAAAAGGAAAAATGGCACTGTTCACATGTACGGTATTGTTCATGTTACTGTTCACCACACTGTTCACATATATGGACCGATGACGTGCATCAACCGATGACGTGGCAGCATTTGATTGGAGAAATATGTGGCATTTGGTTGCTTATGTGGCGTTGACTGATGATGTGGCATTGACCGATGATGTGGCATTGAGCGATGATGCGTCACGATCCTATTGGACTAAAATTCTTATGCACTGTTGATGGACGACATGGCAACATTTCAATGAACTAAAATTACGCTGCATCGTATATGCACACACATGGGATTATTTACTATTCAAACTGCCATTATTCACGCCGCCACTATTCGAATCAAGCATCGCGCAAACCGGCCACATCGTGCAAACCATGTGCAAACCGCTCTGCTCAAACCAGATCGTTGACTAATGACGTGGCGTAATCCTGAGCGTCCTAACTGTTTTTAATCCGATTGATATGATTCACTCAATGTATCTATAAAAGGGGGCTCTCCCCCCCTAATTTGATAGCACTGAATCCATTTTTGAGCTTAATTTTCTGTAATTCTTTCTCTATCTTGTATTTTCTACGTATTTTAATAAATTTTCATTTTACCCGTAGTTAGAAAATGAGTAGCTAATTTTCTTTCAAGCTTGGGTTTAAGGTGAAGTCTCAACATGTTCCATGGGCTTAATTTGGTAAATTTATTTTCTCTTCCCCTCTAATATTTGCGGATGTTTTGACTTTTGATCGACAAATAGTAATAATCTTGTCTAGATACTGCCCTGGTTAAACCGGCACCCTAGTACAAGATTATTATTATTTGGCACGATAATCCCTTAGCACCATATTTATTTGAGCGTGGTTCATGAGGTGTGGAAACCCCTCTCATGATTTAATTGGCATTAATATGGAATATTTAGCCCATGGAACATGTTGATGCAGATCCAGATACCCAAGTGCTTTATCTCAATAGATTCCAGTTTAATTTATTCCTGCCATTTCAATTTAAATTTTAGCATAATCTAAATTCCTTTCACAATAAATTCATCCACCCACTTAAGAAAAATAATTCTACACACAATTAAAATCCACCTCCTCGTGGGATCGACACTCGTCACCATTAATCTATTCTATAATAGATTCGTGCGCTTGCGAGTTCAATAAAATTTATGCACGTTTTAAGGTAAGTATTTTAATTCATAGAATTAATTTTTAATATTTATTTTTTAGTTGTTTTCTTGTAATTTTTTTTTCAATTAAAAAAGAAGAAAAAAAAGTGAATCTGTATTTTAAGGTTAGAAGTTTTATTTCTTTTTCTCTACTTTCAATTTGTGTAATTTAATTTTGCAGCTATTTTTCTTTGTAATTTAGTTAATATTTATTTTATGTAATTTCTTTTTTCTTATAGTAATTGAGTGTGTTTTCATAGTAAGATTGTGATATCGTGATAAGGTTAGTATAGTAACCTAGATTTATTTTTATTTGTTTTCATTTATTTTGTTCTTTGCATGGTCGAAGGTCATTATCACCTAATCTTGAGCCTTTAGACCTTGAATTGGAAAAAACACTTCACACACACAAACACGTTGCATTTAAACAGAAAATTGAAATGGATTTGCAAAATCAACAACCAGAACCACAGGAGAGACCATTTAAGGAATATTTCAGTCCCTTAGCTAATTTGAGCACATCATGCATAAGATACCCAAATGTAGCTACTATGAGTTTTGAATTAAAACCTAGTGTGCTAAATTATCTCCCAACATTCTATGGCCTAGAAAATGAGGACCCATATAATCATTTGAATGATTTTCATGCTATTTGTCAAACTTTTAGATATGAGAACTTTTCAGATGATGATGTTAAACCTAGATTATTCTCATTTTCTTTAAAGGATAGAGCTCGTTCATGGTTTAATACATTGCCTACTAACAGCATTTCATCATGGGAACAAATGGTAACAAAATTTTTGAATAAATATTTCCCAGTTCATAAAACCAATATTATTCGCAAGGAAATTTCAGAGTTTACTCATAGAGAAGACGAGCAATTTTTCGAGACTTGGGAGCGATTTAATGGACTACTCCTGAAGTGTCCACATCATGGGTACGAGAAATGGCACCAATGCCAATACGTTTTGGAGGGATTATTGCCACATGTACAAGAATGGCTAATGGCGCCCAGTAGAGGAGAGCTAATGTCAAAAAGTGCATCAGAGATTTGGGAATTCTTCCAGCGACAACGGAGTCGATCACTCAGAAATACTAGGAGAATTAAAGGAGTAAATGAGGTTCACATTGGTGAGTCAAGTTTGGGAATTAAAGAAGTCAAAGAGATGGTTGAAGGCATTTCTCGACAAATAGCATCATTAACGACTGCCAAGTCAACAGAACCACATGACCATGACTCATATGCAGATCAACCCATACTCCAACACATACAATCTTGGATGGAGAGACTACCCCAATTTTTAATGGTCTCAAGGATTCCAACAGAATGGACCAGCAACTCCACCTCCTCCAATTCCTCCAATTCCTCAAGCCTCTCAGCCACTATTTAGACCATACAATCAAAACATAAACAACTCTCAACCTGCATCATGGAGGATACGTTCAATCAAGAATCTCACTAATTCCGTAATCGAGCAATGTAATCGCACCAGTGATTAACTGCGAAATGGTATGAGAGCGTGCTTCAACTCACAAGCCCAACTGGCCAAACCTCGAGAAAATGGTGGATTTTGCTTCTTCAGTTCAAACCTTGGCAATGACCGTTGTGAAAAGGGAAAGAAGTCGACAACAAAGTGGATGCCAGTGAAAAATCAACTCAGATTGTACCTGTGAATGCTGAGGACTAATCATCAGAGGAGAAAGAAGAAACCAACCCCCGAAAGTATGTTCCTAAAGCTCCATTTCCTCAGAGATTAGCTAAAGGGAAGAAAGGAAATACACAGGTGACATTTTTGAAATCTTCAAACAGGTAAGTGTTAACATCCCTTTACTTGATGCTATAAAACAAGTGCCATCTTATGCCAAGTTTTTTAAAGATCTTTGCACTAAAAAGAGAAACATTCATGTTCAGAAAAAGGCATTTTTAATAGAAAACGTTAGTTCTATACTCCAACATAAAATGCCTCTAAAATACAAAGATCCAGGCTCCCTCACTATCTCATATAGTATAGGAAACCACACAATTGAGAATGCTTTGTTGGATTTAGGAGCTACCATAAATCTGTTGCCTTACTCTGTATTTGTGAAACTTGGACTGGGCGAATTACACCCAACTCCAATGGTGTTACAGCTTGCAGATCGGTCCACAAAAATACCTCGTGCTATTGTGGAGGATGTGCTTATTCAGGTAGACAAGTTTTATTTTCCTATTGATTTCATAGTAATTGACACTCAACCAGTGCAGGATTCAAAGAAGCATATCCCCATTATCCTACGCCAACCTTTCTTGGCAACTGCTGATGCTCATATTCAATGTAGGACCGGAAATATGCAGTTGTCATTTGATGTGGACTGCTAATGTTCAATATAACATCTTCAACATTGCCAAACAACCTCACAATGCAGATAATGGAATTGTTGATGTGGATTTAATAGAAACATTAGTTGATAATAATTTTCTTTCAAACCTTAGTGATGACCCTTTACAAACATGTTTAACTCACATTGGTTTGGATTTTGATATTGACAGATCAGTCGATGAAGTCAATGCACTACTTGACTCGGCACCATCCATGGACACAAATAAATGGAAGTCAAGAGTTGAACAAATAGTGCCATCTGAAAAGAAACTCAGCCCATCATCAGAATCACCACCAAAACTCAAGCTCAAACCATTGCCCAACAGTTTGGAATACACATTCTTGGGAGACAAAAGCACTCTACCTGTAATCATTTCTTCCTCTCTAAATAGCGAACAAATAGGTAAGTTGTTGGAAGTTTTAAAAGAGCACAAAGGAGCATTAGGATGAACCATAGTAGACATAAAAGGTATAAACCCAAGAGATCAGATGCATTACATTCACCTCGAGGAAAATACTAAACTTACTAGGAAATGCAACGTCGGTTAAATCCTAACATGAAAGAAGTTGTTAGAACTGAAGTCCTTAAACTATTAGATGAAGGCATCATTTACCCCATTTCTGATAGTTCATGGATCACCCCTGCATGTTGTCCCCAAAAGTCGTGAGTCATGAGTTACCAATGTTGATAATGAATTACACCACTAGAGTAACTACATGGTGGCATGTATTGATTATGGGAAGTTGAATTGCCACACGAAAGACCATTTTCCTTTACCATTTATCGATCAAATGCTTGATAGATTAGCGGTCATGAATTTTATTGCTTTCAGATGGCTACTCGTGATACAATCAGATTCCAATATCACCAAAAGATCAAGAGAAGACCACCTTCACTTGCCCTTTCGCACTTTTGCATATGAGAATGCCATTTGGATTATGTAATGCACCTGCTACATTTCAACGATGCATGTTGAGCATTTTTTTTATATGGTTGAACAATTCCTTGAGGTCTTTATGGATGATTTTTCTAACTTTGGTGATTCATTTGATCAATGTTTACATCATCTAACATTAGTTCTACAGAGATGTATCGAGAAGAATTTAGTCTTGAATTGGGAGAAATACCATTTTATTGTAAAACAAGGTATTGTTCTCGGTCACATCATTTCGAGCAAAGGTATTAAGGTTGATAAAGCTAAGGTGGATCTCATTCCAATCTTCCTCCACTTAAAACAGTTAGAGAAGTAAGATCTTTCCTTGGGCATGCTGGTTTTTATAAACTTTTCATTAAAGATTTTAGTAAAGTTTCTAGACCCTTATGCAATCTACTTCAAGGATGTACCTTTTGTCTTTGATGATTCATGTCTTGTGGCATTTGAAAAATTAAAGCAACACGACATCATCACCCATCATTCAAATTTCCCCAAATCGAACTTACCATTTGAGCTTATGTGCGATGCATCCGACATGCAAGAAGAGCAGATTAGACAGTAGAGTTGATCGAATTCCCCATGTTATTTAGTATGCTAGTATGACATTGAATGATGCACAGTTGAATTATTCAACCACTGAAAAAGAAATGCTAGCAATAGTATTTGCATTAGAGAAATTTCGATCTTATCTCATTGGTTGTAAAATAATTGTATTCACAGATCATGCTGCTCTTAAATATCTTCTCACAAAGAAAGATGCAAAAGCTAGACTAATTCGTTAGGTGTTACTTTTGCAGGAATTTGACTTATAATTCAAAGATAAGAAAGGAACAGAAAATATTGTGGCTGATCATCTCTCTCGTCTCTATTTTGACACAACTATGGAACTATTTCCTTTGAATGAGTCATTTCCAGATGAACAATTGATGAGTGTGGAAGTAGTACCCTGGTGTCAACGAATAGAGAGCATTACACGAAGGAATATGATGCCACTAAACCCAATTTTAGTGGTTGAGATTTTTGATGTATGGGGTATCGATTTCATGGGACCTTTTCCCCATCTTTTGGTCTGTTGACTATGTTTCGAAATGGGTAGAGGCAATTCCAAGTAGGACCAATGATCACAAGGTGGTGATAGGATTTTTGAAAAGCAATATTGTTTCACGCTTTGGATTTCGTCGAGTAATAATCAGTGATGGTGGTGCCCACTTTTGTAATAAATCATTCAAAACACTTTTGACAAAATATTTCATCACTCATAAACTAGCGACCACATATCATCCGCAAACCAACGGCCAAGTTGAAATCTCCAATCGAGAAATAAAGCACATATTAGAAAAGACAGTGAGATTTGACAGAAAAGATTGGTCGTTGAGACTCGATGATGCATTATGGGCATATAAAACAACTTTCAAACCTACAATTAGGATGTCACCCTATAGGCTAGTGTATGGAAAAGCTTGCCACCTACCTGTGGAACTCGAGCATCGTACGTACTGGGCGGCTATTAAGAAATTTAATTTTGACATGCAGCAAGCTGGTTGTTGAGTGTTAGAAAGTGCATATTCATAAAGGAGAAAATCGTCATTTTACACTTCAAGTCTCACTAACATTGCTACTTTTATTTATTTAAGTATTTTGTTATTTAATTATGTGTATTTCATTATAATTAGGTATTTTATGTACTTTAGGGGCATCACGATCGTTTCACAATGACGAGTGATCAGACAACAAAACGAACGTCACATTTGAACTCAGTACGGTCGAAAACCTTAGGGAGGAGCATAAGAGGAAAAATGGCACTGTTCACATATACGATACTGTTCATAATACTGTTCACGACACTGTTCATATATACGGTTCGATGACATGGCGTTGACCGATGACGTGGCATTGACCGATGATGTGTCACGATCTTATTGGGCTAAATTTCTTATGTACTGTGGATCGATAATGTGGCAGCATTTCAGTGGAGCAAAAATCGTGTGTACGGTATATGCACATACATGGGATTATTTACTATTCAAACCGCGTTACTGTGCAAACCGTGGTCAAACCGTGTTACTGTACAAATAGTGTTACTGTTCAAACGTTGACTGTTGACTGTTGACTGATGACGTGGTGCAATCCTGAGCATCCGAACTGTTTTTAATTCGATGGTCACGATTCACTCAATGTATCTATAAAAAGGGGGCTCTCCCCCCTGATTGGATACCCCTGAATTCATTTCTAAGCTTAGACTTTTGTAATTCCTTCTCCTTCTTGTATTTTCTATGTATTTTAATAAATTTCCATTTTACCCATAGTTAAAAAGTGAGTAGCTAATTTTCTTTTAAGCTTGGGTTGAAGGTTAAGTCTCAACATGTTCCATGGGCTTAATTTGGTAAATTTACTTTCTCTTCCCCTCTAATATTTGTGGTTGTTTGACTTTTCGTCGATAAATAATAATAGTCTTGTCTAGATACCGCCCTGGTTAAATCGGCACCCTAGTACAAGGTTATTATTATTTGGCACGATAAGCCCTTAGCACCATATTTATTTGAGCGTGGTTCATGAGGTGTGGAATCCCCCCTCATGATTTAATTGGCATTAATAAGAAATATTTAGCCTATGGAGCATGTTGATGCAGTTCCGGATACCCAAGTGCTTTATCAATTTATTCCTGCCATTTTAATTTAAATTCTAGATGACTACCACCACAAATCCAACCACCCATTTAAGAAAATTAATTCTACACATAATTAAAATCCACCTCCTCGTGGGATCGACACTCGTCACCATTAATCTATTCTACAATAGATTCGTGCGCCATGAGTTCAATAAAATTTGCACAACACCGGTTCGAAAGAAGACTACAGCTATGTAACTCAAGAAATTCAGAATGACGCTGTGACGAAAATGCTAAGATTTACAAGCAAATTATGAAAATCTTTCACCCATGTCGAAAGTGCTTTTATTCAATTCTCGCACCTATTTCCAGGTAAGTTACATTCTCGATGGTCTGGCCCATTTATAGTTCATAATGTTTTTCCACATGGGGCAATTGAAATTAAAGATCCAAAGAACGGTGTCACTTTTAAGGTTAATGGTCAAAGATTAAAGCCATATCTAGAGTACCAACCACATGGAGAGGACATCGAAATAAATTTGAGTGACTCACCAAGTTTGAATTGAGATTTTTCTTTTCTTTTCGGTGAATTGATTTGATTTATTTTCTTCTTTTTTATTATTCTTTCACTGATTGAAATTATTTTTGCATAAGTGTGTTTGTTTAACCATAAAGTTTTCTCTTATCATTTTTAATCATGAGACAACTCCTCTTGTACATTATTAGACAACTTCAACGTAGCCAAATTCATCTCAGAAAATAGATACGATTTTGTAAAACACATCGTATTTGGGCTTTGCAACCACCAGAGTTAGTCGCTCATGTTGAGGATTTAGAAAGCCAACTCAGAGATATTGAGAGAAGTGTCTACAACACCCAATTGGAGCTTGAGGTAAATTCAATAAGAGGACGATTTTAGTTTGCTTTGTGTGTTTGTTTTGTGTTTAAATTTGTCACCCAAGTAGCGGATCATGGTACTCGTGACAATCAAGTTTACATTTGCTCCATAATAATCGCGATATTCTGAGACAAAGGCATGGACAAAGATGAGATTTTAGCAAAGCTTCACAAACGATTCCCTTCGCTTCCTCCGAATGCCCTCCTTTCAATCTATAAAGCTCGGTCCGAATGCATGCGATTATTAATGAAGAAGGACCTCCCTGCTGACATCCGATGGTTAATCGAGGCCAAAGTACGGTTGACAGGTGAATTGCCTCCTAAATTTATTGCATACATGCCTGGTTGTGGTAAAGAAAATTATGCGAGAAAACGACAAGCTCGAAGACTTTTTGTTGCTTGTCATAAGTGTGCCAGAATGATATGCAATAAAAAACCATGTTCTTTAGGAATGGTGTCTGATAACAGTGAAGATAATATTCAATTCATTAGGGATGGCTTGAATAAAGAGTCATTGGATAATATCCTTTTATCTCTTGAAATGCATCCCAGTGGATACGTGCAAAGAGCGATTCTCCAGTTATGACCATTATTCCAGAAAGAATATACACGATACAGTCTTGGGAATCTGACTATAAACGGCCCTGTTTGTCAGTTTGTAAGAAAACTAGATGGGAAGCCTATCTTCGACCCACAGAGGGTGTTCAAACTGTTTCTTGACGTAAAACCAAAAGAAGATGTGAGCCACAATCACAACTACCTGTGAATTCCTTTTACTTTACTGTTGTTTTACCATTCGCATTATTGCCTTTAATAATTTTCTGTTATCATTGTTTGCTTTTTCTTTTTTAATGTTTCCTTTTTTACTCTCGAGCCATGTGCCTTACGCGTTAATTGACACTGACATGATGCCTCATACACAGCTGTGACCCACTGTCACCAAGGTCTTTAAATATGATTTTTTTTGTTGAGCACTCACATATTATTTTTTAGCAGTATCCTAATGGCAGCTACTCCCAGTAAACAATTCAAGAACATTTGTGTGCTCTCTGGGTTTAACTATGAAAAACATAAAGAGTTCGTTGAGGCAGCCATAGACATTGGTCGAAGAATAGCAGAGAGAAAATTACACTTGGTGTACGGAGGAGGTGACCGAGGGTTATCCAAAACGATCTTAGAAGCTGCTTATGTCAGAGGGAGCCAAGTGTTAGGCATCATCCCAACAATCCTAAAACCTTTGGGCTGTTTGTTTAACTCATCAAATGGAGAAGAGTTAGTCGTCTCAGGTAAATGCTAAATCATGTCGATGCTTTTATTTTCTTTCCAGGAGATCTTGCAACTCTTGAGGTACTAATCACATTAGTATCTTGGGCTCATCTGAACATCCACCAGAAACCCATCGGTTTGTTAAATGTCAATAATTTTTATGATGGCTTTATCGCATTTCTTAACCATGCAATAAAAAATTATTTCATTCCTTCCTCAGTGAAAAAAGTCTTTATTTGTGCACATACTGCTAATGAGCTACTGGATCTGTTACAAGTTTATTGACCAGAGGCATATCCCAGGACTGTTGTGTTGGAGTGTTCAAATAATGATGGTAATAGTAGCCGCAGTAAGAAGTACAAATTAGATTTAACTCTCCGTTTGTAAATATTTTCTTCTGTGTTGCACTACCAAGGTGATGTCTTCTAAACTCTACTTTTTTCCTTTCAAACATTGAGGACAATGTTTCGTTCTGGTTGGGGGGAGAGAATAGTTAATAATTGTGGAATGTTGGTTAAGTTTTTACTAATTTTTTATTGATCCAGTTCGTCTTCTTCTTCACCTATAGATAAAAACCCGGTCTCTATATCTTCTGTCTTAAGTATTCCTAAGTCTTGTAATAAACACCTATCTTCTAGAATAGAAAATCTAGTAGAATATTCCTATATTCCTGATGCAGCCCAAGTAAAAGAATCCGTGGCTAACTTTTTAAGTAGAAGATGGTTGAATATAGAATGTAGTTACTCTAGAAACGCATCTTCTTAGTTTGAAAGTTAAAAAAAAACAAAAACAAAAACAAAAAAAATTGTCTTATTTTAAGTGTGTTTTTTCTAACTTTTTTTTTTGACTTCTCCTTTATAAATATACATTTTCAAGTTTTTGAGTCGAAGATGGCTAAATATGGAGTGTAGTTACTCTAGAAACGCATATTCTTAGTTAAAAAAAAAATCTAAACATTTTCTTTTTCTATCACTTTAAGTGTAACTTTTCTAATTAATTTTTCTGCATCATTTTCATCTTTCTGCATGTATGTTTTCTTTTTTGAATGTCATAAAAAAAAATTGTAATTTTGCGTGAGTTTATTGGATGACATGATTACTTTCGAATTTTAGTATTTGTATTATCTTTGGTTTTGAGTAATGTTACACCATGTTTGCTATTCTACGTTTTGATGTCGAAGACAAATATGAGTTACTTGAAGAAATGCACATGTCATAATAAATTCCAAGTGAGTTTTTGAGCCTATCATTTTTCTTGGAGAGTAACCCTTTTTGCCTATTCTTCATACAGCTTAAAAGTTCATTATTTTATATATATGATCTCTAGATTTTCTTTAAGTCAACCCCATAAAAAAAATGAAAATAAAAGAGAAAATGATAAAAAAAGGAAAAAAAAGAGAAAAAAAATATGTTGCTACATCTGAAGGTCCACCTAACTAGTAGATATGAAAGATTATTTAGAGCCCTAGAAGGCAATGGAAGGCCATCTTTGACCCGTTTGAACCTTTCAAGTCATCCCTGTTATGAAATATCCATAGTTAGCCCTTTTGAGCCTTTTATTTAAAAAAAAAAAAAACCTTTTCTTTGTTAACTTATCACCGTGACCCACTTCGATTTGGAGTTTTACCTAATGTCTTATAAGTTCCATCACCTATTCATGTTTGAGAAAAAATATAAATAATTATACAAAAAAAAAAAAAATTCAAAAAAAAAAAGAAAAAAAAGATAGAAGATATACAATAATAATAAATAAGCAAAATACATCTGAAGTTTCCAAAAATTCTCTATTTTTTCTCAAACATATATTTTGTTTTCTCTATTTCTCCTTCTTTGTTAGCCATGTCCTTAGCCTAAGTTACGTCCTAATAAAAGTCCTTCTTGATTTTAGGGAACTATAATCTAAAGTAGAAGCTAGTTATATGGGCTGTAAAGATGTCGTTATGCATAAAAAAAAAATGAAAAAAATGAATACATTGGGTTGACTAATACTTTGTTTGAGATCGTATTATTTCTAAGCTGTGGGCATAATTCTTTCATCTTGGTGAGAGTGTGTGATATTTCTTTATTATTTTCTCTCAATTTACCATTCATTGTAGTGACAATTTTTATTGGGTTTAATTTCTTTGTGAGAGTGTCACTACTTCCGGTGAGATTTTGGGGTTTGACATGTCATTCTTGAAAGTGACCTGATTACTATAGCTATGACAAAGTCTGCTGGACTGATGCATGTGGATGGTTGATGTGGGTGTGATATTTCTTTAGACTAGAGATAATGTTTATACTTTTATTTGATTGCTGCCATTAATTTGATTGAATAAACATAATTTTTTTTAAAAAAAAAATCATTTTTGGGCTTGAATTTTGTTTTCGCTTTACTTGTTAGAGATAAGCAATAAGCTGGTTGGGGGGTGTGTTGAGTGTTAAAAAGTACATATTTATAAAGGAGAAAATCGTCATTTTACACTTCAAGTCTCACTAACATTACTACTTTTATGTATTTACACCTTTTGTTATTTAATTATGTGTGTTTTGTTATATGATCGTTTTACAATGAATGATTGATCAGATAGCAAAACGGACATCACTTTTGAACTCAGGACGATCGATGATGTGAAATCCCACATTGAAACTTTGAAACTCAAACTTAATTTGAAGTTTCAAATTCCCAAGAAAGTTCTAAACAGATTTAAGACAAACAAAACCTTGACCCAATGCTTAAGAAAACATGAACCAAAGGTATGGACAATGATATTGACGCCACACTCAAGATTTAGATGAGAATGTGAGTGATAAGTCTAGATTTGGAACGCCACAAGAATGCAAATTCTTGATAAGTTCACTAGTTCTAAAAAAGAACCAAAGAAAGAATAATTCTTTCAATTTCAAATAACATTAATCTCTAATATGTCTTACATAGCAAGGTTGCTGAGTTTAAATAGACCAATAGAGACCCAAAATCTGAAAAATACAAATGAAAACATTGGAACAACCCTCCAAGTATAAGTTTGTCAAAGCATGCTTCGAAAGTCTACACCATCCCACCATAATTAATGCTATTATTGACAAACGTAATGCTAGCCTACAATAATTAATGCCATCATTGACAAACTTAAAACAAAACAACAAATGAAGTTGAAAAAAACAAAGGAGTCGTTTAAAAACCCCAAGTCTGAACATGCTGTAATGAATTGGTCATAACTCCTTCTAGAGAACTCCAAATCTAACGCTGTAAACTTCTTTGGAAAGCTAACTTAATTATCTTTCCAACGGTATATAGCTTGCACATTAATTCCAGCTCAATCAATACCAGTTTTATTCCGAATTTGACCTTTCTGTATTTGATCTGAATTGTGTATTAGGCTGCCCAATAGCTTGAATAATGCCCATAATGCCTTGACTTCTCTTCAAGCCCAATTCATGATGCCTTGCATGAATTGCAGTTTCAATCCATATTTTCTCAATTAATCCATTTAAAGCAGTTTGCATCTTTTTGGCTCTAGCTCTTATAATTGGGCCTTCATGAATGTGCAAAGGGTCACTTGAAGCTTTAATGGTATTCTCTTGATAGTTCTCATCAATCGAAAACCTCAGGAGGGCCATAAAAGGAAAAATGACACTGCTCACATGTACGGTAGTGTTCAAACAAACGGTACTGTTTATGTTACTATTCACGACACTGTTCACATATACGGACCGATGAGGTGGCATCGGTCGATGATGTGGCATCGACCGATGACGTGGCAGTATTTGATTGGAGAAAGATGTGGCATTTGGTTGTTTATGTGGCGTTGACTGATGATGTGGCATTGACCGATGATGTGTCACGATCCTATTGGACTAAAATTCTTATGTACTGTTGATGGACGACGTGGCAGCATTTCAGTGGACCAAAATTATACGTACGGTACATGCACATAAATTTTTTTCTTTTTTTTATTTTTTTAAAAGTACATGTCAAGTTGTTGTCTTGTTTTTTAAAGCTTATATACTATTTTTAGATCATGTGCCTTTATTTAAATTTAATAGAATAAAAAATTCAAAACTAAAGTCCATATTCAATGATAATAAATTCATAATAATAAGAGAATGTAATATTAGTTGTTAAGTTTGACTCTATTGTATTAAAATTCCTTTTTAGTACCTAAAAACAACAATAACAACAATTTTTTTAAGGGTTAACTTAATTGTTAACTTGGAATTATGTAGAGTTATATATCATAGTTTAAAATAATATTAATACATATTTATAAAATCATGATATTTATAATTTTATTTAGGGAAATTATAAATCATATACCCTTAAGTGTCACCGGTATCAAACGTACTATAACACTTTTTACTTGTATCACTCGTATACCCTAAGTTGACAAAACGCTTCTGCCTTCCACTATTCCGTTAATTGCCGTTAGAAAGTTAACCGAATTATGGTAAATTGACTATTTTGCCCTTAATACTCAAAATGAAGTAAAAAGATAAATGTACCTTAAAAATTAACATAAATTTTCAATACACAATTTTTTTTTTTATTAACAATATATTTTTTTATTAAAAAATATAAATTATTAATGATACATATTATTAATAATTATCTATAAAAATATCCATATTATACCATAAAAATTTTGTTAATAAATTTTTTATAATTATATATATTATATCATAAAAAATTTCAGTTGGGTATTATACATATTATTTATAATTATAACAAGATATTATTTAGAGGAGTAGATTCGGTTGTAAAGTATTTTTTTAAGTAATTATTAACAATTATTAGATAAATGGGATGACATGTCAATTTTATCAATATATATTATATGACATGTCATTTTTTACTAGGTAAATGGAATGACATGTAGTTTATTTAATCAAAGTTTAAAAATACTAAATTACCCTTATGATGTCAAAGGTCAGAAACTAAGCTAATTGGAATTATGGACGCGCCGCTTTCACAACTTAGTGTGTACTTTGTCGACACAAGTGAAAAGCATATAAAGACGCTTGATACTGTGTGATACTTTTATGATACTACCGATAATTTCTTTATTTATTAAAATCACAATATCAATTATTTATTTAATAAATTATAAACATAAATCAATTATAATTTTTTTGAATCTAAGAATTAAATAAATTTAAAAAATTTGAGCCAATAAAATATATTAAAAGATTCAATTTCAAGTTATTTATAAAATCATAAAATTTTAAGTTTACTTTTATAAAACGAATGCTTATCAGATGCTTTGGCCATTTCTAATCGTGATCAGACTTTTAAGGCCCACGTGCCTAAAATCTAAGTCGGCATGGCCCACGCCAAGATGTGACGCGACGCCGCTGCCACGTGCTTTACCGAATGCGCCATGTCGCCGGTTGTCTGGACACATGCCGTGCCCTGCACTGCACTGTGTCGCCCACCCATTGGCCACCTCTATATTGAAACACAAGATTCATTACATTAGAATATTTTTGCAAATTAACTATTTATTAAGACAAAATGCACTAAAATGCACAAACTAACTTGAAACATTAATTAAATTAAAACCATATATAAATGCAACGAAATTGACTCAAACTTTTAGATCTACTAATGAAACACTAGCAAACACGCACACAAAATTTGGGAGGATTTGAGTTGATTTGTTATGAAAGAATTTAAAGTGGAAAATCTAAAATTGCGTAAAAGAACTCTAAAGAGGTTAAAATATAATGCAAAATATAGTTAAGTAATCATTCTCAATCACTAAACATTGATTTTGGTCAATTATCGTAATCATCGTTGACTTTTCATTTGAAAATAGCAACTCTAAGATAATTGCTAGCTTAGTTATCTTGATATTTCCTTATGCTATCAGGCAAAACAAGCTCTTTACTTAATCATTTTCCAAGAAATAATGTAGAACAAGCTCTCTAGATTTAATTTAATGAAAACATTAGAATCAAGAAAGATATAGGCTGAATCAACAAAAGATGCACAAGCTTGGTTTATTTATCTTGAATTATATTTCACATAAAATCAAATGAAATGTTCCATAACCTCAATCACAATCTACCTAGTAGATTTAGTTCTTTGACAATTGCCATCATAAAATCGAAATCACGCATCACGTGACTAACAAGCGTCCAACAAACGGATTAAAAGTTGACAATATTTCACCTCACCAACATATGTATCTTGATAGCAAGATCACACAACTTGATTCTCGATCTCCTGACGATCCAAAGAACAAGATTAGGGCCCAGAATTTGACCAAAAAAAAAGCTAAAATCAGAAGACTAAAAGCTGAGATAGCTGGAATAGATTCAAAAAAGACAATACCTAAGTAAAGAAAATACAAACATTGTCCCTATCATGTTGACAACATGATTAAGACTTTTGACTTATGGACTTGTACAAAGACTTATTATATAATAAAGCATCCAAAGCTTGACTTTGATAAGAGAAAGCATGGGTCACGTGATCAAAAGATGTTTGATGGAGACAAATTATCCACGTCACTATCAATTTCTCCAAAGGGTTCATATTCAGGATTTTTGTGATACCATTCATAAGGGTCTTTTTCTGTGGATGTGGATGTAAATGGTTTGTCTAGTTCCATGTTGAGTGAGAATCACAGGATAGCAAGGAGGTAAAGTCTTCCCACGGGTCCTGGGTCTTGGAATAAGAAGTCCAGATAATCGTGACGTTTTTCTTGACAACTATACTGACCGTGTGGCTTGGTGATGAAGGAGCTGAGTTGTGGAAAGAACTTCATGTTGTGGCCCAGTGTGGTGAATTAGTCCTGGTGGTTGGAAATGATTGAGCTCATAAAGGAAGTTTTTAAACTCGATTAAGATTGTTGGGTCTTGGTTAAGCCGGTTTTGACTGGGAACAATTTTCCACTCATAGGCTTGGTCTTGGGTCCAAAATGATTGGTAATTGGGTGTTGGAAGTATAGACGGTGAATGATGAAAACAGAGGTTAATTTGGTTTTTTGGCTTTCTGGAAAAAGGTGAAGGTGATGCCTTTGACTTATTAGGGTAAGTTGGCATCACCACCAAGGGATAGGCAAGAACTATTCAAGAAGGGTCCACATAAGGGAGGTTTCATTTTTTGGATCATGAAGATATTAGTGAAGGGCTTCAACAGAAGTTATCAAGGGTGGAAATTTAGAAAACTGGACAGAATGTTTTGCTGGATTTGGATAAGATATTTGAGAACCAACTTTTCTGTGAAATCTCTAATTTGATGAAGGGAAGTGAATGTGAGATTAAGAGGGAAAGATTTTTTGACTAAGGCTGAAGTAGGGAGAGAATGAGCCATGTAGATTACAGGATGATTGGATTGAGGTTATGATAGTTGTTGAATCGGGTCCGATAGAATATCGTGGATCAAGTTTTTATCTCTTTTATATGCCGGACTGAAAACTCATAACGAGCAAAGTCTAGAATCTTTGGGAAGGATGAATTGTCAATTCGACCAGAAAGTGATGGCGACAAGATGAAATTCAAATATTTCACGCCATATTCGACTAAAGATTACTTTTCAGATCATGGTAGTGTTTTTCAAATTCTTTCAACCGCCACCAGTAGCATGGGCAAGAAGACTCTTTTCCGTCGACAGATTCTAGAAGGACAGCCCCCAATATTCATCACTAGCATCGGCTTGGAAAATCATTTGTCCGATAATGGCGATTTTCAAAGGCAAAGGCTTTTGAAAGTTATCTCGCTTCAAGATACATGCCTTCCGTGAGTAATGTTCCATGGTGGGGCATTTTTCTCAAAAGCCTGGATAAAGGAGTGGTGTAAATAGCAAATACGTGGGAGAAAATCTCAAGATAATTAACAATTCGAGAAATTTTGGATTTGTTTTCAATCGAGATCACGGTCGGGAAAGTGGATTAATTCTCGAGCTATGAGGTCCTAGATGAAAATATCCATTTTCAAGAATCATTCCAAGGAACTGAATGGAGGTTTGATCAATATAACTTTGGTGTCAAAATCATGATGCCGTGCAATGAGGTGATGAAAATCTTCAAGGAGTTGTTGATGGTCGGGATCGTTTTTGAAAATAGTGAGAAGATCATCAATGTCGATGAGGGTATGATGTAATATGGGGTTGAAGATTTTGATCATGGCCTTTTGGAGCAAAGATAGGACCACCTTAAGACCAAAGGGCATTACTCTCCATTGGTAGTGAGCATTTGGAATGCGAAAGCGGTCTTAGGTCAAAGAAGATCTATGCTGTCGCCAAAATCCTGATTTGAGATCCAATTTGGAAAAGCTTTTTGTATCCTTGAGATGAATGAACAAGGACTGAATTTTTAGCAAGGGAAATTTGTCATCTTTCATAAAACAGTTTAAGCGCATACAGTCAATGACTAATTGTTATTTCCCTCGTAACTGTTCTGACCTTTTTTCAACATAAAATGCTTGGCAAGCCTATTCGAATTGTGGGCTCGAGCAAGGCCTTGGGCTAATAACTGGGCACATTCTTGTTGGCCCAAAAAAACATCAGAACGAGTCATACCCGAATGGGTAGCTTTGGTGGGATTTATGTCTTCGTTCAGCTTAAAGGGAAGCCTTATGAAAAATTCAGGATTTTTCCATAAAGGGTTAGGATGATTGAATTGATCATGAGATGGACAAAACGAGAGAAGTTTATCTGTGATAGGCTAATAGGAAGAAGAAATATCCTGAAGCGAATACAGACGTAGAACATCTGTATAAGGTTTATCCATCTTCTTATACCTAATTCCATTCTTTGTGATTTGAAGAGGCGGACTTGATGTAAACCAACGAGAGATCTTTATTGGAAGATCGATCCTATTAGTTTGATTGAAACAACACAAGTGGGAAGAGTTGAATCTTGACTGGGTGTTTAATAATAAGGGTAGTATGGAAAAGTTTTCCATCAGCTGCTTTAAAATATTCCTCATGATGTGTCCAAAGATCAGCTGGGAGAACAGATAGGTTCAACATGCTTTTCTGAGCACCAGTATCAACAAAACTTATGACAGGAAGAGGTTTATGAAATTTAGAGGGGAAGATTCGAAGTTGGACTGAAAGAATGGAAATTTTAGGTTCCTGAGATTGGATGGAATGGATAATATAAACATTGACTGGTTCTTCATCCTGCTTTTGCCAATGCAAAAGAATCATCTGTTCAGATTATTTCGAGAAAGAGACTCAACTTCATCATGATCAAGGAGAATTAATAGGTCTCAAGACGCTTGGAGGAGTCAATGCCTTTACTGTGCCTGCTAGGGCAAAATTTTACAAAATGACCTTTTTCTTGTAAAGTAAACATCTGTCCTTCTTTTCGAGAAATAGAGTCCTTCCGAAAGAATCGGAAAGGTTTAGATCTATGGTCGTGGTCTCGTGTTTCATGCGGTTTAGATGGAAAGGACCAAATGTCGCTTTTTTTTAAGTACAAAGACAATCTTTATCATCTTTGCATTTGATTTTCAGATGGGTTTTTGCAAGCTATTGTGAAGGGCTGGCGGTTTTCAAGAAGGTCTTTAAAGAATTCTTTCGCTCACAGACGCTCATGCTACCGATACCATTGGTAAAACTTTCTAAGGGGGAGATTTGCAATGTTAAGCTGATGAGTGTGTACTTGTCGCTGGATTTCAGGCTAGAGTTCTTTTGGAAGAGAAGCCATGAATACATGCTTCAAAGTTAGATCATTAAAGCCATTAAGCTGATAATACAACTTTGTCATGCGTTTGTAATGGAAATCAAGATCTCTTAATTCCAAAGAGCAACACTTCATCTGAATGAATTCTTTTCTGGCAAGTTCATTGGCTGCAGTAAGTTGTCCAAGTAATTACTCATACATTACGGCTAAAGCAATTGAAACCTCAGCTTGGATGTACTGTAATTGCCTATATTGCATAAGACTTTCAAACCAATCTCGTAAAAAGCCAGTAAAACGTGAGCTGAATTTTCGTAAAACTGATTGGGTAGTAACACTAGATCGGGTCATCTGGACATCAATCCAGGCTGTGAATTCTTGGAATCTTTGATTCCACTTGTTCTTGGGAATATCATCAAATGTGAACCAAGGGCCATTGGAAGGTTTAGAGGTAGGAGGATCATGCGATGAAGTAGTGGATTCTGCTGGATTTTCTTCTGTTTCCCCAACAATAAATGGTTCAGTTGTTTCAGTTGGAGGAGAAGATGGAGGATCCAGAGGAGCCATGAGTAGTCTAGTTACATCCGCATATTCGCCTCGTAATTGTCAAGAAATCTCCATTGATCGAGAGTCCAAGAATCACTATTATCTTCGTAAATGTCGATTCGTAAAGGCTCACAAGAGATTACTGAGAGGACAACTATTGTATGGGCTGTTGTCTTTCGTGGTTTGGTTTCGTGGAAGCTCAGAAGAAGGTTCTGTGGCCTTGAAGGAGAAAGCTTTGGGAGAAGTTTTGTGAGGGCTTTTTTCGAAAAGAGCCAAAAAGCCGGTTATAGTCTACACGTTTTTGTGGAGTGTAAAAAGGCTGATATGTCCTAAAGATAGAATGAGAAACAGGAAGTGGTGTTAAGGGTGCAAAAAGGGATGGTTGTTTTTCTGAATCTATTCGAGCTATCTCAGCTTTTAGTCTCCTAATTTCAGCTTCTTTTTTGTCAAATTCTGGGCCCCAATACTATTGCTAGATCATAGTACGGAGATTAGAATCAAGTTGTGTGATGCGCTGTTGCATATCAAGTTGCAACACCTAAACTAGCAACCAATCACCATCAAATTCATCTAATCAGCCACATAAACAAACAAGACAATAATTCTTGAACATTAAAACTAGAGAAATGTAAAATTTTATAGAGAAATTCTAATCTTGAAAATTTATTAATCAAATTCCATTTCTAGGGTTTTGAAATCAACCCTAACAAGTAAAAAGATTACTTAGAGATGTTTGAATTATTCAACATATTTTAGTGAAAAGCTTAGTGGGGAAGGCTTGTTACCCTACATACGATAAACGAAATCTATACATTAATTAGACATTTGAACCTTGGCAATACCAAATTTTATTATAAGAGTTTAGTCAACACAAGGTAGACAAAACGGGTCGAGTCCATTGAAACTTTTCCTTATGTGATCAAGTATAAGCAGCGTAAAGAAACATCAGGCATTCTTTATTGACTTATCACTAACAATTTTTCTGTTTTTTCTTGATTGTGGATCAAGCCTAGCTTTCTTATATCTTTGGTTCTTATCTATTAATAGATGACGGGTCAAGTTCTTGATGATATTGGGGACAAAACTATCACAAGCACGCGGGATAAGGCATATTTAGATCCTATTCAAGTTCCAGTCGGATGCCTCATAAGAGCTCGAGCAAAGAAATTCAAAGAAGTGTTTAATGGGTTTATTCAAATAACTTGGGCTCAATCAAATTCGTGGAGGCCCATTGAAGGAATCGCACATGATAAATGCATGATTTAGACTCTTGAAGTTTCCAAATAATCATTTCTATGAAATAAGAAGTTGGCTTGCACATTATGGTAGAAAAATATATTATTTTCCTTTTTCGAATACTTTCTTGTTTCTTAAAGAGATTAGTTGAGAAACAAATCAATTATTTCTCTTTTAATTGCTGAGGGCATTTAAGTCGATTAGGATTCTGATTTGATTTAGATTCTTTCCTATTTGCTTAGATTAGGATTCTAATTTGATTTAGATTCTTTCCTATTCACTTAGATTAGGATTGTGATTTGATTTAGATTCTTTCCTATTTACTTAAATTAGGATTGTGATTTGATTTACATTTAGGATTTATTTTGAACAATTATTGTAACTAACCCTATATAATGTACTCGCATCGAAAACAGAGACAAATTAGTTTTGATGCAATTAGTGAGAGAGTTAAATCTCTTTGGTTCTTAAACAAACTCTTTGAACTTAAATAAACTCTTTAAATAAATTCAAACTCTTAGCTTATCAATCAGATTATCCATAACGGATTGTGGTGTCCACATATACCTAGGTTCGTGCTTTCATTGACCATTGGGTCACTGTTCCATTCAATTTTAGGTGTAGATTCAATCTTGGAGACTAAATTGATTAGGGTCGCATCAGTTCTTGGTGGGATTCGTATCATTTTAGTATTAGAGCTTAGGCACCAAGGTCAAATTCATCTATCTGCATTGTTTTTTTATTCTTGCGTGAGATTTTTCATTCTTGTTTCTAGTATTAAAAAAAAGTGAATAGTGCTGCATGAACTATATTTTTAGGGTTTGTTCTTTTTTCTTTATCAATTTTGCATCCTTGTGGTTTAACTCTTCTTAAATCCGTAAATTTTACCTATTCCTTTCCCTTAAAAAAAAAGTCCCTGACCTCCACTTAAAATCTTTTATTCATTTTCCATTATTAGTATCTTGAAGAGTCCAAAAATGGTTTTACCCCATAGGTGAAAATTATTGGTAGTAAGAGAGAAAACCTAGGATACGACTTTCCAAGAAAAACATATCAAGCATGGCTTCAACTTCTAGTTCTACTTCACAGTTATCTCCAGTCTCGTTGTCATCTACACTCCGTCTTCCAGAGTCCTGTAAAAAACAGTTAGCATCTAAAATAGAAAACCTTGTAGAATATTCGTATATACCAGAGTCTGCTCAAATAAAAGAGTCTAGTCTACCTCTTATGAGTCCTTACCAGTTGTACAAACATCCCGGTATTACCCGTAATATAAGAACCCTTCTCTCTAGGTGTAGAAGTCTTCCTAAAGAGTACATACAGTCTTCTAGATTAGATCGTTCTCTCTACCAACCTCAAACAAGATGTAACCTTAGAAATTCCAGATACACTAATCTCCCACTGGAAAAGAGAGGAATATTCTCATCTTCATCTTGGAGGAATCCGAATGATTACGGACGAAGGTTTGCCATCGCCAGAATTACCTTGCTTGACACTCGTTTCAAGCAGTACCAACATGCAGTAATCAGAACAGTTCTCACAAATCTCAACGCAGGAAGCGTCCTTCTCACCTTTTATCCAAATTTCAACTTTTCCCTTGATGATCCAAACCTCTCAAAAGCTCTCAAAGTACAGATTCAGATTCAGATTCAGGGAGCAGAACAATCAGCTACCTCAAAGATCGCAACCTTACACCATCAGTTGGTCTATCGCTTACAAAATCATGCGTTAGATTTGCCTACACCTCAAGCATCCTCTGATGCTTTGATGATCTTAGCTGATACAGAATCAACCCCCACAATTATCTAAATACCCAGACAGATCCCAAAAAATGAACTGCAGCAACTCATGCCTCTTGAATGGATTTCTAACTACGAGAAATTCCATCAGAATGCTAAACCAGTTCAAGTAACCCAAGCCTCATTTGAACGGCGTCTTCATGGCACCGTCAAAACAATCTTTCAAGCACCAACTCCAGTGGTTGAACCGGAACCTCAAAGGCTATCCTACACAATGATGATCCAGTCCGTCAAAACAAAGCAAGAAAAGAAAATTCCCATCTGGGGATTTAACGCTGAAGGCTATCCAGTCTACACGGACAAAATCAATGGTCATTTCATATGGGATACTGACTCCCGTATGTGTGATCCAGGTTGTCCCTGCGGGGATGACGATTATTCTGATGACGAGGATTTTGAAATCATGCGCAGAAGAAGAAAGAAAAAAGAAAAGCTTTGCTCAACCAAAACACCCTACAAATCCCAACCTCCACCAGATCTAGATGATAACTACTGCTCTTCACCCATCCTCATAGATTTATCAGAACCAAAAGATCCACTTGAACCACCTTCAATACCCATACACAACAGAGCCCTCAAAGCCTTGAAAAAGGAAAAAATCTGTAGATCTCAAGCTACACTTCCTCCTTTAACCCAAACATCACCAGTCCAGTCCTGCATAATGTTTTCTACATCTGCACCAAGCTACCAAGAAAGCTTTCCACCCATGGAAAGAAACACAGACCCACAGACTAAAGTGATGTCTCAACCATACATCCAGCCTGCCATATCCTCATCAGGCCAGGCAAACACAGAATGCCACAGCTCAAAACATTGCCTTGCAAAACATTGGTCAAAAGATTGAAAGGGTTTCGACCTAGGTCAACAGAACAAATAGCAAAGTCAGTGCTATATCTTCTCAATTGGACCAGATCTACCTCAATCTGCAAAACAGAATCACCCAGTTGGATATTGATCTCAGAACAATGATCAATAACAATATATGGGGTCCTGAATTTAATCAGAAAGAAGCAGAAATTAGAAGGTTAAAAGCTGAACTTTCCAGAATCGAAGCTGATAGACAACAATAGTTCAAACCATCACTTTTTACCCAGTCTCAACCAATCTCAGTGTCACCTCCACTCTTCAGCACCTATAAACCTTTCTACCAACAGTCAACGGCACCCATCGACCCAACCAAGTTTTTTGGCTTGTCTCAGGCTACTCGCTTGTTTCAAGAAAAGCAACAGCAACAGCAGCAGCAACAAGCTGTTAAGATCAAAATACCCAAAGAACGATCACCCAGACACACCCAACCTGAACCCACCTTTACACACAACCGGAACCATCCATACCATCTGTTGTATCAAGTTCCACATATCCAATACCAGGTCCCACACTGTCTCATGTTTCCCACAGATCATTCCTGAATACATCCCAGAACAACCTCAACCAATCCAAAAAGACAAACAACCTCTTCACCAGTTTCACATATCTTCCCAGGATAAACCTGTTGAGTCAGTCTTTATTCCTGAACCAGTCTTAACCTGTTTGAAACTACCAAATGTAAACACTCTCAAGTTCAGATCACGAGCATAGATCTTTGTCTCACCAATGCACTATCTCGCATCTTCTGCTTACATCTCATCTGGATGAAGAATCCCTTGCAGATATTTCAAAGCTAGTCTTGATGGCCTGGCCATAATGATCGTCAATCTTCCACCAAGAACTACTCCTATCAGATCCAAGATTCAGTGATGAAGAAATCACGAATGTAGCGGCACAACTCAAGTTGCTCCACCTCCTCCTATTCAAATAGCAATTCCAATAGCAATTCCAAGTCCTCATCATTTCATTGGTTTACCTTTGATGATATTCCCAGACATAAATGGATAGAAAGATTCCATGAATTTGCTGCATGGATTGATTTGCAAATGTCTAGTCCAAATGCTGATCCTCAAAGTGTCCTGAAAGAATTCAATTCTCGTTTCACAAGATCTTTACGAGAATGGTATGAAAGCCTCGGAGATTATCGCCAACTGCAATTTCTCCAATCTGTCCCAGGAGCTGCACTTTTCTCCATCTATGATCACCATAGTGATCCCAGAGAGTAGTCATACGCCTAGAATGAGTATTATCAAATGAAATGTTGCTCTCGAAAAGAAGCATATGGATGTTCACTACAAAAAGAATGAGCATGTTGTTCACAAGCTCAATGGATTTAACGATCCATCTCTTAAGCATGTCTTCATTGCTTCCTTCCGTAAGAACTCCATCCCTGACATTCAAAGACACTTCACCGTAATAATCTTCCAATTGAAAGCATTTCTCTTGGAAAATTTATCGATCGCCTACAATGTCTTAATAGAAAGTGTGATCAAAAGAAATTCTTCAAAGAGCTGATTGAAGAAAAAGCAACATACGCAAAGGCTTGCAAGAAGCCTTCCTATCTGGAAATCATGTGCAAAGACAAGAAGAAGTGCACTTGTCCAAACAAAAAGAAAAAGCATTTCCATAAATTCCCTAAACACTATCCTCACCATTACCGTTTCTTCCGTAGAAAAGACCCATCTACCAAACCCAGAAAACCCATATCTCATAAAGATGCTCGCTGTTACATATGCAAAAAGAAAAGTCATTTTGCCAAACACTGCATGAATAAGCCTGCTAAATCAGTTAGGCTGATCCAGCATCTTCAACCCACACACCTGTTATCAGATAATGATGATATCAGCCTCAACAGGATTCGACACTACTTTCATCTTAAGCAGAGTCCGTATTATTCCACTGCATACATATATGATCTATCCGACAGAACCCATATCCACAGTTTTCCAAGCCCAAAATCTTTTGTCAGTCCAGACCATACCTTTGGTAAAAATCTCAGTCCTGACCCAAAAGTTTGCAAAGCCCATACCAGTTATTGGCTTCATTGATACAGGAGCAGATGAATCCATGATCAACCCATGTGTTTTCCCAGAATCCTATTGGGAACCTTTCTACAAGTATTTCAAATCTGCCAATGGTGAAATTTTCAAAACTTCTCTGATTACCAAAAAGCCCATTGGAATACAGTTTTTCCCCAACTGTATTGTTTGGAAGAAACTCATCGGATCAGATCTCCACAGTAAAGATCTTCTCATAGGTTTCGACCTAATTTCCTCAGCACAGAAACTTGTCATCGAACCCACAGGAATTGGTTTCAAACACATGTTCCTTCCATACACAGATATCCCAAACCTGTTTTCCCTTAAAGAGCATCCATCAGATTACCAATCCATATCCCAGAAACTCCTTGAGTATTGTCCTGAAAATCACTCACAGTTCCATCATCCTCTTCCTCTGTGGAAGAATGAATCCTTCTTTTTTCAACTACCCTTCAAACTCAACGAATATGTCAATCCTACCAAAGCATCCCATCCAGGAATGACTCCCTCAGATCTCCTGTTAGCACAACAGGAATGCCACCAGTTACTGTCCCAAGGCCTAATTGAACCAACTAAGTCAGACTGGGCTTGTCAAGCCTTCTATGTTGAAAAACGGTCTGAATTAGTCTGAGGAAAGAAAAGACTTGTCATTGATTATCAACCCTTAAATGCTTTTCTAAGGGATGATAAATTCCCCCTTCCAAAAATCCAGTCTTTGTTCATACACCTCAGCCGAGCCAAAATATTTTCAAAGTTTGATCTTAAATCAGGATTTTGGCAATTAGGCATCCATCCTCAGAATAGGCCCAAAACCGCATTTTACATACCCAATGCCCATTATCAATGGACTGTCATGCCCTTTGGTCTCAAAGTGGCTCCATCCCTGTTCCAAAAGTCCATGATAAAAATATTCCAACCCATACTGCATAGTGCATTGATTTACATTGACGACATTTTGTTGTTTTCTACAGATCTCCAGGCACACCAGCAGTTACTCACAGAGTTTCACACTCTCATCCAGCATTATGGCATCATGTTATCAGAAAGAAAAAGCATCATTGCTCAGTCATCCATCAACTTTCTTGGAATGACAATTCATGATGGTCATTACATGCCAGAACCGAACATTGCACAAGAATTGATAAAGTTTCCAGATGTCAATCTCTCAAAGAAACAAATCCAACAGTTTTTTGGCATCATCAATTATATTTGAGACTTTATCCCAAAAGTCGCGGTCCAGGTTGAGTGTTAGAAAGTGTATATTTATAAAGGAGAAAATCATCATTTTACACTTCAAGTCTCACTAACATTGCTACTTTTATTTATTTAAGTATTTTGTTATTTAATTACGTGTGTTTCATTATAATTAGTTATTTTATGTATTTTAGGGGCATCACGATCGTTTCACAATGAACGCAGTGATCGACAAAGAAACGGACGCCACATTTGAACTCGTGACGATCGAAAACCTTAGGTGGAGCATAAAAGGATACGTATTTATAAGATATTCATAAAAAAACATAAACTAAAAAAAAAATGCTACGTCTGCAAATCGGCCATCAGTGCAAAAAGCCATGCAAAACTGCTTATCGTAAATAGTGGTCAAATCGTGAACTGTAAATAGATATCGCTCAAATAGTGCTGATCGCTGATCACGACGCGCAATCTCGAGCGCCCAAACTGCTTTTTAATCCGATGGTCATGATTCACTCAACGTATTTATAAAAAGGGGCTTCTAATTTGATATCCCTGAATTCATTTCTAAGCTTAGATTTTTGTAATTCCTTCTATTTCTTGAATTTTCTATGTATTTTAATAAATTCCCATTTTACCCCTAGTTAAAAAATGAATAGCTAATTTTCTTTTAAGCTTGGGTTGAAGGTGAAGCCTCAACATGTTCCATGGGCTTAATTTGGTAAATTTACTTTCTCTTCCCCTCTAATATTTGTGGTTGTTTTGACTTTTCGTCGACAAATAATAATAGTCTTGTCTAGATCATACAGTTAAACCCAAGACACTAGTACAAGGTTATTATTATTTGGCACGATAAGCCCTTAGCACCATATTTATTTGAGCGTGGTTCATGAGGTGTGGAATCCCTCCTCATGATTTAATTGGCATTAATATGAAATATTTAGCCCATGGAGCATGTTGATGCAGATCCGGATACCCAAGTGCTTTATCTCAATTATTTCCAGTTTAATTTATTCTCGCCATTCCCACTCAAATTCTAGCATATTTTAAATTCCTTTCACCATAAATTCATCCACCCAATTAAGAAAATTAATTCTACATATAATTAAAATCCACCTCCTCGTGGGATCGACACTCGTCACCATTAATCTATTCTACAATAGATTCGTGTGCTTGCGAGTTCAATAAAATTTGCACAATAGTCCATACCAGCCAGCTGTCAAAATTATTGAAAAAGAACACACCCCCATGAGGACCTCTGCAAACGACAGCTCAAGCAAATAGCTCAGCACCATTACTGCTGAAACCTCTATCCAGTGATTGCCACCTTAGTCCAAGCTAGACCACCCATTATCGGCAACCTCTGTCTCCTAAAAAATCCAAAGTCCTCAGAAGAAATCATGCCTATAAATTCAACTCAGGCACCAGCCTTCAACACCAACCCCTTTCTTCTGAAAATCAATTCCTCATTTGGCGTTTCACTGCTCCATTCACCCTCACGATGAGTCCCAACAAGCAACTGCTTGACACCTCTACCTTTAGCCTAATGACTTTTGTTCAATGGCTTCCTGAAGAACTCCAGAACTTCATCTTCCAAAAAGTCATAGACCACAAATATGACTTTGACAACCAGAACCGTACATGGCGATTATGGTCTTTGATGGCCATACAAGAGTTCAGGCCAACCCAGAATGAGTTATGCCAACAGCCCTTCATTCCTCATCCAAACCCAGACCAGATGCATCAACTTATCTTTAAGCTTCGGACTACCTTCCATCATGTAGTTGATGAACACTCCAGTTGGGGTCATTATATCATCTCTGACATCACCCCCCAAGCTTACTACATTTTCTGGTACTGGCTGAACCTGTACCCAGTTGCCTTCCTATTTGATCCCAATCTGATACGCACGAGCCGCAGGTACGGCAAAGGAAAATGGTTTGACAAAATGTTCATCTCCATCTTCAAGGATCCCCTAACCCTTGAACTCATAACCGGAGATCAAATACAGCACCCTACAATCATAATTGTCAAGCTCACTGACATTTGGGGTAGGTACAAGAAACCCATGGTCAAACCCATACTCCATCACCATGACTGTGAATCCTTCCATCCTATGTGGGAACAATGCCTCACAGCTAGAAACGTAATTGCAAAAGAATACGGCACTACTCCTACGTATACAGACCACAGTCCTTTCTCCCCTGACGTCCAGACAACTCCAGATCTCTATTTTAGAGAGGAGATCAGAAATCACAAGCTCTATTCTGACAAAAACGAAGTCACCATCCTTCGGCACAGATATGATCTCTATCTTCGCAGACATGGAAGAACTCAAAATATGTGGCCAGAAAGAACTGACTATTCTGATGTCCACCAGTGGCCTCAGCCATGGATTCACTCTAAATCGACTCGCACATCGCCTCCATATGACACCATCTCCCTTTGATTTCCATCCACTCCTTAGCATCAGGGAATCACGGCTTTTTAGTTTTGTCATCAAGTGTGTTTTGCCTTTAATCATGTTGTTTGCGTGATGATGAGCTTTTACTTTAGCTTTTACTTTAGCTTTTACTTTTGCTTTTGTAAAAGTTACTTTAAGCTTTTGTTTGCTTATGCTTTTACTTTATCTTTTGTAAAAGATACTTTTGCTTTTGTAAAAGGAATCTTTAGCTTTAGCTTTATCTTTTGCTTTAGCTTTTACTTTAATCATGTTTGCTTTAATCATGATGTTCAAGATAAGGGTCTTGTCTTATCCTTTTAGCTTTTGTTGTCTATATAAGCTAAGTTCTAACTTTGTATTTGACAGAGGAGAAAAAATGGAAAACAGACACTCCTCTAGTTTGAATAAACTAGTATGCTTTTCTAAACTCTCTTTTCTTTGGGAAGTCCTCTAAGGTTCATCTCTTCACTCCATAGTTCTAAGAGTTGTTTGCTTCTTCCTAAAAACCGAGTATGCTCTACACTTGCCTCTCTGAGGATCCTGTGTATCAGAAAAGTTTGGAATCTCAGTGCTTCAGTCAGTCTGTCCAGATCTAAGAGAACCAAGTAAGGTCTAAACACCCCAATAGTTCGTCCGCCAAAGAGGTTAAGACCAGGAGGGTCGTGAGAACCTCGTCAGGATGATTACCGAGGGTCTACAGACTCAAATTGTCTATCTAGATCAATAGGGATAGAGCAAGTAAGCACGCCTATGTTGCTGCCTTCCGCTTAGTGTCTTGTGTAGACACCCCAGTGGTATCTGAGCAATTAGTTTGCCCTCATGCCATTGCCAATTGTTCCTTCCGAAACTCAATCGTAGGCACGCATTGTATTCTTGCTTTTGAAATTCAAGTCTCATTAGTGTAATCTTATGAGTCACTTCTGAAATTTTGATATTGGTTTGTTTAGTTTGATAAGAACTGAGTGGGAAAAAGGCATGAGAGTGTAAGTATACTAGAGGGTAAAAGCCAATAATTTGAGTGAAACACAAGTGGAATTGAGTGAATTATTTTCTTAAGTGATACACTTAAAGGAATAAGGTGAGATACTTTCCACATTATTTCTAACTTTTTACTGCAGATGTTAGCCATGTCTTAAAACTCAAAATGAAATAAAATGAAAAAGATCAATCTGCAACTCTCAAAATTTGTAAATTCAAGCATTGATGGGAGAGATGAGAATGATGATGAGGGCTTAATTAGAGCACATATACGAGTGTTGGATCAAGTAGAGGACACACATGTGAGGCAACCACAATCTGCTCCCCATGCACGAATGAGGGAGAGAGCTTTGGTTAGAGGCGAGATTAATGACGATGAGTATGATGAAGGGGAGGACTCGGTGAGAAATTATATGAGAGATGGACAAGGTAGAAGAGTTAAGAATAGGATGATGGCTTGAGTGGCATAAAGATGAAGATTCTATCTTTTCAAGGTAAATCAGACCCTGAAGCATACCTTGAATGGGAGAAGTAAATGGAGTTTGTATTTGATTGTCACAAATATTCAAAGGCTAAAAAGGTAAAATTGGCTGTGATTGAGTTTCTAACTATACTATTACTTAGTGGGATCAGCTTGTTATAACTAGGAGGTAAACTAAGGAACGTCCAGTTGAGAGATGGGATGAAATGAAATTTTTTATGAGAAGGCGTTTTATACCTAACCACTATATCGAGACTACTACCAAAAGTTACAAAGTCTTACACAAGGTAGTCGAAGCGTGGAGGATTATTACAAAGAAATGGAGATTGCCATGATTAGAGCATGATTCTTGAATGACCTTTATCGTGAGATTGCAAATATGGTTGAGTTGAAACACTATGTGGAGATTGATGAGATGGTCCACAAAGCCATCAAGATTAAGCAGCAACTCAAGAGGAGGTGTAACACCTGCGTAGCCCCAAGCTCGAGTTCCACTCCTTGGAAGCTGAGCTATGTGAAGCGAGACAAGAGTCCACAAGCATCTACTGATGCGAATCCCACAATGAAACTTTGAAACCTACACTTAATTTGAAGTTTCAACTTCCCAAGAAAGTTCTAAACAGATTTAAGACAAACAAAACCTTGACCCAATGCTTAAGAAAACATGAACCAGAGGTATAGAGAATGATATTGACGCCACACTCAAGATGTAGATGAGAAGGTGATTGATAAGTCTAGATTTGGAACGCCACAAGAATGCAAATTCTTGATAAGTTCACTAGTTCTCAAAAGAACCAAAGAAAGAATAATCTTTCAAATTCAAATAAGATTAATCTCTCATTACTACATAGCAAGGTTGGTGAGTTTAAATAGGCCAATAAAAATCCATGATCCTAAAAATACAAATAGAAACATCAGAACAACCCTCCAAGTATAGGTTTGTCAGAGGATGCTTCAAAAGTCTTCATCAACCCACCATTTTTAATGCTAGTCATTGACAAACTTAATGTTAGCCTACCATAATTAATGCTATCATTGACAAACGTAATGTTAGTCCACCAAGCCGTCATTAATATTATGATAAAGTATTGCCATCCCATCCCTAGGTTAGGTGATATGCTGGATGAATTGCATGGAGCCTGTTTATTTTCTAAAGTTGATTTAAAAGTTGTTAGCCTAAAGGGCTACACATTATGTAATTTTGATGATAACAAACATGTGTCTTAAGTGATTTAATAAATATTGTATTTCACAAGTTCACTAGTTTCTTAAGGATAATATTTATACAAGTGAATCAAGTGAAATCAAGCTCAAGACACTCAACGGACAACGGCGAAATCAAGAATGAAGTTTAAAGCTCGATGGACAAATTATTGCGACAATTTCTTGTAAAGCCGGTATGATTTAATTTATGATTGGTTTATCATTTGAGAAGCTCAATATTTTGTTTAATAAATTATTACTTTTCATAAACCAAAATGTTTTATATTTAAGATAAAAGAATTTTGTGGATTTGAGTAATTTGGATTAAAATGAAAACGTTTGCAATCTTTGATTTTAATAAATACAATTTTGAATTCGAATTTAGACCTATTTGCAAAGATTTGAAACGTTTTAAGAAATATTGTAACTTATAAAAGATTGAGGGTTTAAGTGAAAGGTTTTGAGAACTTTAAAATTTATGTTGATTATGTTAAAACTTAAAACGGACTTCTTTGAGAAGTATTATTATATATTGGGCCATAGCATAATTTTAAAAAATTTTGGGGATGCTTAGTATTATTTAGAAATTCTAGAATTGGACTTGTTCGTAAAGTTTTATGACTTTTTAGGTCATAGTATAATTACAGAAAGTTTTAGGGTAAAACTGTAATTTTATGAACATTATTACTATAGCAAAATTCAAATCTAAGCAATTGTTATAAGCGGGAGCCGGATAAATTGTTGTTAGTCATACTGGAATTTGTCTATAACGGCTAGTTTTCAGGCTTTAACTATAAAAACTCAACTCCAACTTCATTTTAAAGACTCTAGTAAGCCCAAACAAGTTTGTAAAACATATATTGAGCTTCCATTTCATAAATCATTATTTATTGAATCATAATTGATGTATAATTTATTTATCCACTCTTAAAGAGAGTTTCATTGTTGTAATTTTCATTTCTCATCAAATTGTGAGTGTACAAGTGTGAGAAACACTTGGAGTAAAGAGATTGGGGAGATAATCTCTTGATTGTAAAGGTCCATTGACACCTTGGAAGTCAATTGTAAAGAACTTGAAGCCTTGGGAGGCTTGGATAGTGAAATCCTCAAGCTTGGTTGGCTTGGAGGCGTGGACGTAGGCGGGGATAGCCGAACCACGTAAAAATCCTCGTGTTTGTTTTCTCTTCCCTTACTCTTTTATTATTATGCTTATTTGAATTTATTATTTTTTATTTGATTAAGACATTAGATTAAATTGGTGTGCGATTTGCTTAGCATAAGTTTTAAAATTCCAATTCACCCCCCTTGGGTTTTATAACTTGTATTTCAAAAGTGACATCACCAAATTTGCATAAAAGAAGGTGATTAATGGAAAACTGCCTTTAAGACAAAGTATGGATTGTATGAATGATTAGTTATGCCTTTTGGTCTTACTAATGCACCTAGTACTTTTATGAGATTAATAAATCATGTGTTGCATGCATTTAAAGGTCTGTTTGTTGTTGTTTACTTTGACAATATTCTAATGTATAGCAAGACTTAGATGAGCATATTAAGCATTTGCGACATGATGTTTTGAAGAAAGAAAAGTTGTATGCTAATGATAAGAAATGTGCCTTTCGCATGAAAAAAGTTGTTTTTCTTGGCTTTGTTGTTGGCACAAATGGTATAGAGATGGATCAAGAGAAGGTTAGTAGGGAGTGGCCGACACCTAAGAGCATCACTAAGGTAAGGAGCTTTCATGGTTTAGCTAGTTTTTATCAGCAATTTGTTTAGGATTTTAGCACTATTGTCGCACCTCCTACTACACCTCCTACTAACGTTGTTAAAAAAGAATGTTGTATTTACTTGGAGTGTCGAGTATGATAAAGCATTCATTAATCTTAAGGAAAGGTTATGTTCTGCACCTGTTTTGGCATTACCTAATTTTAACTGTAATTTTGAGATTGAGTGTGATGTATTAGGAATAAGTATTGGAGCCATTTTGATGCAAGATCAAAGGCTCATTGGTTATTTAGTTAAAAGTAGACTCGAGCAACCTTACAATACCTTGATAAGGAGCTTTACGCACTTGTGAGGGACTTAGAAACTTGGCCGCATTACCTAAAGAGTTTGTGAGACACATTGATCATGAATCCTTAAAGTAACGAAAAAACCAAAGTAAGTCGACCCAAAGGCATGCTACTTGGATGGAGTACATTGAGACATTTCCCTATGTCATTTGGTATAAGCAAGGTAAAGAGAACATAATTGCTTATGCATTATCTCGGAGGTATGTGCTTCTTAATTCTCTGAGTGCCTAAATGCCTTGATTTGAGTATGTTAAGGAGTTCTATGCCAATGATTCTGATTTTGTTGATATGTTTGCTACATATGATAAAGGATCATTTCGTAAATTTTAGAAGCATGATGGTTATGTTTAGAGAAAACAAGCTTTGTATGCCTAATAGTTCTATGTGCAAGTTGCTAGTGAGAGAGGCACATAGTGGTGGCTTGATGGGTCATTATGGGGTTAAAAAAACCTTAAAGACATCACTTGAGCATTTTTATTGGCCTAAGATGAAAAAGGATGTCATGCATGTAGAAAGGCCAAGTCTAAGGTTTTATGGCTTGTATACACCTTTACCAGTTCTTAGTGAGCCTAGGGTAAAAGGGAAGAGATTCCATTTGTGTGATTGTAGACAGATTTTGCAAGATGACACATTTTATTCTATATTATAAGTCAAATGATACCACTAACATAGCTGATTTGTTCTTCAGAGAGGTAGCGCGACTCCATGAAGTTCCTAGGAGTATTGTTTCAGATAGAAATGCTAGGTTCCTTTGTCACTTTTGGAAGGTATTAATACTTGTTACCCTCAAACTGATTGCCAAACTGAAGTGGTCAATAGAAATTTATCTCAACTTTTGCGCACTATCATTAATATGAATTTGAAGTCTTAGGAAGATTGTTTGCCATTTATGGTGTGTTTACTTCTTGGAATAAGGAATGAGAATCAAACCTATGTTTACTTGACAAAATTGAATTTGGGAATGGGAATAAATTGTGTGGGTCCCAAATAATTTGGGAAAAAAGAATAGGAATCTCATTCCCATGGGAAGGGTAGGGAATGAAAATATGGGAATGGGAATGAAAGATGAATTTACTTTTGTATCCTTCTAATTATTAATTTATTAATATTATCATTATTAACAATAAAAAAATAAAAAAATAATTATTATTTTAATTATAATAATTAATAATAACTAAAATAATAAAGTTAATAAAATTTAATAATAATAAATGTTAATAATGAAAATATTAATAAAAATAATAATAACAATAATTAATAATAACTAAAAAAATAAATTTAATAAAATAAAGTTAATAAAATTTAATAATAATAATAATAATAAATGTTAATAATGATAATATTAATGAAAATAATATTAACAATAATTAATAATAAATAAAATAATAAAATAAATAAATTTTTTAATAATAAATGTTAATAATGATAATATTAATAAAAATAAAATAACAATAATTAATAATAGCTAAAATAATAAAGTTAATAATAATAATAATAATAATGATTAATAATAACTAAAATAATAAAGTTTTTAATAATAATAATAATAATAATAATAATAATAAATGTTAATAATGATAATATTAATAAAAATAATAATAATAAATAATAATAACTAAAATAATAAAGTTAATATAATTTATTAATAATAATAATAATAAATGTTGATAATGATAATATTAATAAAATAATAATAACAATAAATAATAATAACTAAAATAATAAAGTTAATATAATTTAATAATAATAATAATAATAAATGTTGACAATGATAATATTAATAAAATAATAATAACAATAAATAATAATAACTAAAATAATAAAGTTAATATAATTTATTAATAATAATAATAATAATAATTGTTGATAATGATAATATTAATAAAAATAATAATAACAATAAATAATAATAACTAAAATAATAAAGTTAATATAATTTAATAATAATAATAATAATAATAAATGTTGATAATGATAATATTAATAAAATAATAATAACAATAAATAATAATAAATAAAATAATAAAGTTAATATAATTTAATAATAATAATAATAATAATCATAATAATAATAAAATAATAATAACAATAAATAATAATAAATAAAATAATAAAGTTAATATAATTTAATAATAATAATAATAATAAATGTTAATAATGATAATATTAATAAAAATAATAACAATAATTAATAATAACTAAAATAACAAAGTTAATAAAATTTAATAATAATAATGTTAATAATGATAATATTAGTAAAATTAATAATAACAATAAATAATAATAACTAAAATAATAAAGTAAATATAATTTAATAATAATAATAATAATAAGAATAATAATAATTAATAATGATAATATTAATAAAAATAATAATAATAATAACAATAATTAATAAGAACTAAAATAATAAAGTTAATAATAATAATAATAATAATAATAAATGTTAATAATGATAATATTAATAAAAATAATAGTAACAATAATTAATAGTAACTAAAATAACAAAGTTAATAACATTTAATAATAATATTAATTATTATTATTAACATTTATTATTACTATTATTATTAATTTTATTTTTTTAATTAATATCATTTTATAATAATATTTATACATATATCTAGTTAATGAAAATTACATTATTTAATACTGTGGGTATTTTGGTAAATTAATTCTCATTCCCATTCCTCATGCCTATTTATTTTGCCAAGTAAACACATCAATGACATTCTAGTACATTTTCATTCCCATTTATTTTTGCCAATAAACATTAGAATCGCATTCCCATTCCTTATTCCCATTCCTTATTCCCATTCTCATTTCAGCTCATTCCCATTCCTTGGAAGTAAACGCACCATTATAGAGTTGGCATAGGAGCATTCAATTTTCAACTTCTTATTCTCCATTTGAGATTTTTTATGGTTTCAATCTATTAACGCTAATGGATTTGATTCCTTTTCCTATTGATACAAGAGCTAGCTTGGATGGTCAAAAGAAAACGGAGTTGGTAAAGTCCATTCATGAGAAACCGCAACTTCACATTGAAAAGAAGAATAAGCACTACGCTACCTGAACATAAGGGTAGGAAACATTTGATTTTTTAACCTGGTGATTGGGTTTGAGTTCACTCGCGAAAGGAGAGGTTTCTAGCCTAAAGGAAATCTAAGTTACACCATTGAGGTGATAGTCCATTTCATATTCTTGAGCATATTAATGACAACACTTATAACATGTCTGCTACATCTAATGTGATCCAGACTGCTTAAAGCATTAAAGATCCGTTGCTTGTTCTAGAGGGGCCAATTATGAGAGCACGAGCTAAGAAGATCAAGGAAGTAATACAAGCATTTGATCAAGCTACTTTGGATGAATTTAATTCAAGTTCAATTTGCAAGACACCGATGTTCAAGATGGGCTTGAAAGAGGAGAAACCGGCCTTGGTATACTTGAATCGAGCTAATAGATGGTGAGCGTCGGAGAGGATATTTTTGAAGTAGAAGAAAGGCTGGAAAAATAATTCTAAAGTTGTAGCTATATTCTTTATGTTGAAAGCTTTGAAACAGTATATTTTTGGGCCCAAATCTGATATTATATGCCAAAGTTATGGTCCGTTTAAAATCAGTGGCTCTACATGCCAGGGCCCATACGGCTCCGGGTTTTTAATTTTAGGGTTTTTTTTTTGTGTTTGTAAGTTAAATTAGGGTTAGCCACCTTATATAAACACTCTTTTATGTTCTTTGAACGGACTTTTGGACAATCTTGAGCTCTTGAAACAACTTTTGACTTAGCAAAGGGTTGCTAACCTTTGTGGCGTCTTATTTAGCCATCCGATTTCTTAAGACATAGCTTCTCAAGGGTTTGGATCTTTTATTTGAATTCTGATCATATTAGCTTTGTTGGGTTCTTATCAGTCTAGTTGTGGGTTTTTCTAGATAAATCTAGTAGGTTCTCATCACCTACGAGAAAAAAGAGGTTTCCAGGCTAAAGTTGTCTGGACTTACTTCTAAAGGGAGATGGTCCTTTTCAAGTAGCATAACCCAATTAAAACGCCTGCAAATTTGTTCTTTCTAGTTGATGTGAATCCCACATTGAAACTTTGAAACTCACACTTAATTTGAAGTTTCAACTTCCCCAAGAAAGTTCTAAACAGATTTAAGAGAAATAAAACCTTGACCCAATGCTTAAGAAAACATGAACCAAAGGTATAGAGAATGATATTGACGCCACACTCAAGATGTAGATGAGAAGGTGAGTGATAAGTCTAGTTTTGGAACACCACATGAATGCAAATTCTTGATAAGTTCACTAGTTCTCAAAAGAACCAAAGAAAGAATAATTCCTTCAAATTCAAATAACATTAATCTCTAATTGTCTTACATAGCAAGGTTGCTGAGTTTAAATAGACCAATAGAGACCCAAAATCCGAAAAATACAAATGAAAACATTGGAACAACCCTCCAAGTATAAGTTTGTCAAAGCATGCTTCAAAAGTCTTCACCAACCCACCATAATTAATGCTATCATTGACAAACTTAATGCTAGCCTACCATAATTAATGCTATCATTGACAAAATTAATGTTAGCCCACCATCATTGATAGTAGACTTACCTTACACATTGACAAACTTGAAACAAAACAACAAATGAAGTTGAAAAACAATGGAGTCGTTGAAAATCCCAAGTCTGAACATGCTGTAATGAATTGGTCATAACTCCTTCTAGAGAACTCCAAATCTAACTCTGTAAAATTCTTTGGAAAGCTAACTTAATTATCTTTCCAACGGTATATAGCTTGACATTAATTCCAGCTCAATCAATACCAGTTTTATTCCGAATTTGACCTTTCTGCATTTGATCCGAATTGTGTATTTGGCTGCCCAACAGCTTGAATAATGCCCACAATGCCTTGACTCCTCTTCAAGCCCAATTCATGATGTCTTGCATCTTGAATTGCAGTTTCAATCCATATTTTCTCAATTAATCCATTTAAAGCAGCTTGCATCTTTTTGGCTCTAGCTCTTGTAATTGGGCCTTCATGAATGTGCAAAGGGCCACTTGAAGCTTTAATGGTATTCTCTTGATAGTTCTCATCATTCCCCCTCTCCTCAAAAGGAGAAAGATCAGAAACATTAAAAGTAGCACTCACATTATACTCACCAGGAAGATCCAATTTGTAGGCATTATCATTGATTCGTGCAACCACTTGAAATGGACCATCTCCCCTTGGAAGCAACTTTGAACGCCTTTGTGCTGGGAATCTCTCCTTTCTCATATGCACCCAAACCCAATCTCCAGGCTGAAAAACCACTTGCTTACGTCCTTTGTTGGCTTGAGTAGCATATTGTTCAGTCCTCTTTTCTATGTTGTGCCTCACTTTCTGATGCAATTGCTTTTCATCAATAGGTAACGACAATAAATCCAAAGGTGTTAATGGATTAAAACCATATACAATCTCAAATGGTGAAAATTTAGTAGCTGAATGGACTGTTCTATTGTAAGCAAATTCAACATGTGGCAAACATTCTTCCCAAATTTTCAAATTCTTTTGAATAATGGCACGCAACATAGTGGACAAAGTTCTATTTACAGCCTCAATATGTCGATCAGTTTGTGGATGACAAGAAGTAGAAAACAAAAGTTTAGTACCCAACTTACCCCACAAAGTTTTCCAAAAGTGGCTCAAGAACTTAGCATCTCGATCTGAAACTATGCTCCTTGGTACTTCATGCAATCTGACTATTTCCTTGAAAAACAAATTAGCTATGTTTATTGCATCATCAGTTTTGTGACATGGAATAAAATGTGCCATCTTTGAAAACCTATCAACAATAACAAAAACAGAATCCTTTCCCCGTTTTGACTTAGGTAAACCCAAAACAAAGTCCATAGAAATATCAACCCAAGGTTCGCCAGGTATGGGTAAAGGGTTTATACAATCCATGGGGTAAAACTCTAGACTTAGATGTTTACAAGTGATACACTTCTCACATATTCTTTCAACATCGCGTTTCAACATCAAGAAGTGTTCTTTTAAAACATCTAAAGTCTTTGCAATGCCGAAATGTCCCATTAAACCTCCCCCATGAGCTTCACGCACAAGCAATTCACGCAAAGAACTATAAGGCACACACAATTTATTTTCTCTAAATAAGAACCCATCATGCCTATAGAACTTTCCAAATGCAACTTTCTCACAAGCATTAAACGTATTAGCAAAATCAGGATCATTAACATATAATTCTTTAATGTGCTCAAATCCTAACAACTTTGCATTTAATGTAGAGATAAGTGCATACCTTCTCGATAATGCATCAGCCACCACATTCTCCTTACCTTGTTTGTATTTGATCACATAAGGAAATGGCTCAATCAATTCAACCCATTTGGCATGTCTCTTATGCAACTTACCTTGCCCTTTCAATTGCTTCAAGGACTCATGATCAGGTGTATGACAAACTCTTAGTACAAGATAACGTTGCCAAGTTTCCAATGCTCTCACCAATGCATACATCTCCTTGTCATAAGTAGGATAGTCTAGGGTCGCCCACTCAATTTCTCACTAAAATAGGCAATTGGACGCCCCTCTTGCATCAAAACAGCTCCAATACCTATACCTGAGGCATCACACTCAATTTCAAAAGTTTTAGCAAAATCGGGTAAAGCAAGTAGTGGTGGAGAAACCAATTTCTCCTTGATTAAATTAAATGCCCTTTCTTGTTCACTACCCCACTTAAATCCCACGTGTTTCTTAACAATTTCAGTTAACGGTGCAGCAAGGGTGGTAAAATCTTTCACAAATCTTCTATAAAAACTAGCCAAACCATAAAACTTTTTAAGAGGCCATTCCTTAATAGCCTTTTACCTTCTTCATCAACCTCAATTCCTTTAGCACTTACAACATAACCAAGAAAACAATCTGATTTCTACAAAAGCACACTTCTTCAAATTAGCATACAACTTTTCCTTCCTTAAAACAATCAATACACTTTGCAAATGCTCAATGTGTTGACCTTAACAAATCGTCTAGCCATTTAATGATGAGCCCTCCACTACCCAGAATCAACAATCTTTAGAACCCAAATAGGATCTCTCTCTTGAATCCGGCATTCTCTTCATTTCTTTCATCTTCTGTCTTCGAAAAATCTCTATATCATTAGTGTTGGCGAAAGAAACATAAATGGTAACAAAAGTATATACCAGTATATATAGTAAGACTTACGATACAAAGATCTCTGAGAAAGCAGTGTAGGCGTACTTGTCACCAAGCCGTATAAATAAGTATCAAGTCGATCGCATCCTTATCGAATAGAAAGAAAATTTTACCACTCATCTTTTATTAAAACTCTTATTTATTTCAAAACGAGTTCTCGATTGAGTTCTAAAGATGATTTACAAAAGAGAGGAGCTCGCCATTTATAGACGAAGCCATAAACTAAAGTGGGACAGGACCCCCACTATTACAACCATTTGATTAGGACAAGTCACCTAATCTTGACAAAGTAAAGCAATAATGCAAACTAATGATACAACATGATAATGACATGACAAAGACACTTAACCACTACTTTGAAAAATTAAAGATAAAGACACAAAAGTAAAGCCGTGGATAAGGGCAAAGACTTTAACACAAGACTTTAATATATAAAGACAAACTACTTTAAGACTTTTATGGCATATAAGACAAATGCTATTATTAAAGTGAAATAACCGATGTCTCGAGTCGAGTCGATGATACGATGAGATAATTATCATATGCCGTAGATTATGGCCCGTCTCAGAGACGATGATTCCCGATTCTCTTCAAGTAAAGATCCTGAGTTGATTGAACATCGTGAGACAGAGGAGTATTGTGAGGGCGAACCCATATTCTTCGCATTCTCAAGGATTCACAACGATGGTGAATTACGGGTTTAACAAGGGTTCAATGTAGGTCGCGAGCTTTATTATTACAATGGTGGATGCCGAACGTGATAGCGAATAAGCTCGAGGTCGAGGATCCCCGAAAATGTGAGCGAACATTCTCCGAACCATCACCCTTGCCGATCTACCGGTATGGATCAGTTGGATCAACAGAGCCACTGGGTATAGGTTTAACCAATACCAAAAGACATAATAAGCTTGGGGGCTGTTGTCATGAATGACATGATGTCCCCAACTAGTATGCTCATCAACTACGTTATGAAAAGTAGTCTGGAGCTTAAAGATTACCGCATTCGTCCGGATTCAAACAATCGTCAGCATAACTCATTCTGAGTTGGCCTGAATTCTTGTATGGCCATTAAGGACCATAAACGCCATGTCAAGAGATGGTTTTTTGAACTTGTGGAACCATGCTTGTGATCTATAACCTTCTGAAAGATTAATTCTTGAAGGCCATCTGGAAGCCAATAAATGAAGGCCATGAGACTGAAAAATTCTACTTGCTGGTTCCTGGGACTCATCTTGAGGAGAAGGAATATGGTGAAGCGCCAAATGAGAAATTGGTTTTCTGAGAGTGAGTGCTGATGCTGAAAATTGTGCACGAACTCAGATTTATAAGCATGGAATGCCCTGTGCGCTTTGGATTCTCTGGGAAAAAGTGCTTGCCAATAATGGTGATTCTGATCTACAGACAAGCTATGGCAACAACCGGATGAAAGTCTCAGCGATAGTGGATGCTGAGTCACCTGCTGATGGACCGTTGTCGCCAGACCCCATGGTAGGCCGCTTTTAAGATCTTTGACAACTTCGAAAGTGGACCGTAATCTGTGGAAAAGTCTCGAGATAGTTGACAATCCCAGGAATTGTTCAATTTGCTTGTGGTTTAGATAAGAATGGAAAATGCATCAATGCGATGGGGTCCGTGACGATAATTACCATCTCGATTATCATGCCAAGAAATTCAATGGATGTCCGCCCACCGTGACTTTTTCTCGATATCATGACTCCAAGTGATTCCACTCGATGTGAATTGATCGAGGAGTCTCGTGAATTATGATCCCAGAAAACAACAAAATATCATCAATGTAAAAGTATGCTGGGATAGGTTGGAAAATCTTGACCATAGAAAACGCTGACGGTGCCACTTTAAGCCAAAGGGCATCACCGCCCACCGATAGTCATTTGAATACGTAAGGTTGTTTTGGTCGATCATCGTGATGAATACCAATCGCCAAAATCGATTTCAAATCAAACTTTGAGAACACCTTGCGTTGAGATGAATGAACAAAGACGAATCTCGCAGCGGAACTTACCATCTTTGAGAAAACCATTGAGGTTGGTAGTCAATGACTAATCGAATGTCGGGCTCGACAGCCTTGTGCCATGAGCTGGCATTGGTGCAAGCTTGATCCGAGGCCATGCCCGGAACCTTTGTAGGTTCACGCCTTCATCAAGGAAGTTTAACAAAGAATCGAGGGTTTTCCACAAAGGAGTGAAAGAACCGCCGATGATTTTCGTGACAAAACGGCAGGAACTTTGTTTGAAAGACCATAGGCGAGGAACATCGAAATCGAGATATCCTCGGCGTGTCAAGATAAGGTGAATCTGCTTGTACCGATACCTTCATGAGACATTCAATTTGTGGATAAGTTGTAGAACATCAAACCTATGAGGAGGTCCTTATCATCGAGGAAGAACCTATGACATTTATCCGCAGAACACAACTGAAAGAACCGATACCAACGGGTTTCGCAATCTCAGATGAAAATATTCACCATTAGCAGCTTTAAAGAGTGGTACGGTGCTTCCAAAACTCGTGAGGAGTATGGACGGATTAAGATAGTATGCTCAACCAAGATCAATGAATCCTACGATGTTGATAGGTTTGGCATATTTGCGGAAGGATACCGATTTGTATGGTAGAGACTGCTAGAGGAAACATGTCCGATATGCTCGATGCGATGGATTGCAACGCCTCAGGTCGAAGTCGAGAGTAATCGAATCAAGACTCTCTGCTTCGCTTCTTCACCAAAGATGAAGACTGCTTTTCATCATAAGCATCCTGCTCGTAATGTGGATTCAATATCATCATCCTCGCAGAGAGAGACTCGCTGACACGCCGCAGTAGTCCGCTGATTTTACCGGATCGTTAGGCAAGATCTAGCAAAGTGCCCTTTCTTTTGCGTATGAAACACCGGAATCTTTCTCGGTGTTGATGCTTTTCTTCCGAAAACCAGAGGTTGGTTTAGCCAAGACTGTGTCCCAAGAGTGTTTAGCTAGGAATTTATGAAATGGGATTTTTTCTAGAACAAGTGTGTGTTCTTTCATCCTTGCATTTGATTGCAAGACGAGGTGTTTTGCATGCACTCTCAAGGGTTCCTTCTTTCCATAAAGTGTTTGAAAACTTTCTCGCTCACAAAGTTTCTCAAGACAAGAGACAAGACCGATAGATCTTACCAAGAGTAAGATCATCCAAGTTTATCCGGTGAGAGTTCTGTGTCTCCAATATCCGCAAAATCTGCAGGAAGAGATCGCACAAAAACATGCTCGAGGGAGTGATCATTAAAACCATTCACCGTAGTACAAGGTCATCCTTTCAGAAGTGCTTATCAAGATCTCCGATCCGCAATGAACAAAGACTTCATCCGATGAAATTCACGCTCAGCGTATTCTCGTGCTAGGTTCGTTCTCCCAAAACCGGTTGTACACAATCTCTAAGACTTACGGTACGTTCGAAATAACCTGGAGTCTCAGATTCACCGATTTCAGAACCAATCACGGAGAGATCCTAAGAATCTTGAGAGCACTTTAATAACATGATAACTATTGGCTCCATGTTCGCCATCCAAGATCAAGCCAAGAAGAAGTTCTTGGAACCCATGGAACGATTTAACTTGTGAACATCATCAAAAGTAAACCATGGTCCATTAGATGGTTCGAACTTAGATTAGTCACCGCCTCCCAAAGATCACGAACCCGATGATGATTTCTTCGTGCTCATCTTCATCAAGAGGTTCACTGGATGAAAACTCGTGAATCGAGGATCATTGGACGTGAATGGTCAGGCCATATAAACATTAAACTTCCACATAATTTTCCCTAATCTATCGCGTAAGGTACAATCGATTCCGCTGGAAGAAGACTCAAAGCGATGGATTCAAATCAACTGAGGATCAACATCTTCTTCCGAACTATAAGCACTGCAGTAGATGTACGGGCTCTTTGTCTTTGATGGTCCGACAGTTCGTGATAGTCACGAAAGTATTCGTATTCACGAGGAGAATGAGTGTGTCGCCTCAAGATAGGTGGTGCGAACTGCTTCAAAGATAAGGGTGTTGGGTGCGCGAGGTCGCTGCCTAGAACCTGCCGAGGTCTAGGCATGCATCGCCTCAGAGAGGGCCTCAAGGCGTAGGTCAACATACGACCTCGAGGAGTGTTTGTACATGTTTGGAGAAACACCAAGGAATCGCACTGGGTTTTTTTGATCGAGAGGAGGTCGTTGATAATATGGTAGTGTCAAAGCACGGCAGAACAGTAAAGTTTTAGTTTGACCACCAAACAAGGACGGTTGTTGACCTTGTTTCTCACCTTCAATTCTTTCAAACTCGCTTGTCGTTCGATCTCGCCTTTTCGGGTGAACTGACCCAAATAATCAGCAATAATCACGGTACGAGCTCTATGTCCCGCCTAGCAATTGGCCATGAAGGTTGTGGTATAACTGATCCATTCTTGCAGAAATGGCATCAACCTTCTTGTGAGTCGTCTGGACTTGTGCTTGAACATTTTCCATCCTGGTGTCAAGAGATTCCATGATTACATTCTGGGCTCTGGCATTCTGGGTTTGCCAAAGCACTTGCTCGCATCGCTGTTCCTCAAACCGCCCGCAGGAGAGAAATGCGGATCGACATACGGAAGGTTACCAGATTGTGGATCCGCTTGCTTTTCCCAAGTGAACGGAACTTACTTGCAAAGAATCCAGATCCAATCGCGAAACAGTCGAACAGGGTTCGGAAGACATGTTGCTTGTTAACTTACCGCCTACGTGATCGAGGTATCGAGACTGGGAGGACAACATGTGTCGTAGTCTCACCGAGTAAAACCGGTTCATCATCCGACGGCTCGTGGAGTGCGCAAGAACCTCGCCAGATTCTTCTTTTACCCTCGTGGCTTTGTGACTACTGTAGTCGCCGCCATCGATTCATCATCATCCCGCATGGACAGCCGGATCACACATGTGAGAACCTCGAACATCCCATATGAAATGGCCTTGAACCTCTAGTACACACGTGATAGCCATTACCAAGAAACTATGGTAAGTTTTTCATACCGTGGTTAACAGCAGATATCATAGAATGTATGAAAAGAGGTTCCCGGAGGTCGACTTTCGTGGGGTAAGCGTCATCCTGACAAGCGTCCGGCCTTTTTCATATCGGGCTTCAAGTCCGGATTGGCTGAATTTCGATGGAATTTCATAATGGAGAGCCATTCCAACCGCATCAACTCGAGAAGTTCGCTGATCCGCTTTTGTGGATTTGGACAATGGTGGTACGGTTTCATTGCTCGGCCAAGATCACGAGGGTATCTCATGAAAAGGAGTGAAGATCAAGAGTATGGTTACGAAGTCTATAAACCACCGGTGATGTAAAGTAGCTATTTTGGTGACCACTTGCTCAAAGACCTCGAAAGCGTTCGGATTTTCATGGATAAAGTCAAGTTCGCAAAAGTAAAGACATTGCCTCGCATGGGTTGTGGCATCAGCCAAATAACAAAGATGTCGGGTACCTTTTCAATCTAAGATCCATGAAAGTCATTGTTACTGGACTCAAGAAGCCTTTACGACTCGAAGTGTTGCTCATACGCACTTCCCCGAAAGGAGGTGAGTATAACCTTCACGCTTCCAATTGATTAGCTCATCCGAATTTCATGGTTACATATCGCTTCCGCTGAGTTGCAGAAATCGGTCAAGTCTGAGGATCGCATATACTCAGAGAAGGACGCCTAGAAGGACAATAGACCTGGATGGATCTAATTACGTAATTGTAACTGGTAGAGTTTGTAGGACTAATAAGAGTGAAGACTCGTAAATTTGTACAGTAGTCTCGGAACATAAGAATATTCAACAAGGTTTTCTATTTTATCGATCGTGTTTTCAGACAAGACCCAGGCAAGGATAAAGGTGAGGATATGAGACCATGGAGATCTCCTCTAAAGCTCGAGAGTTCAACTCGAACCCATGAGTCTAAAAGTATCTTTCTATTCTTTTTCTTTAGATCACAAATCTTTTATCATATACCACTCTTCGTGAGGGCGTAACGCCGCTTAACGATTTGCTCGACACATTAGCCCTCGATTCGCATTCAATCCATCCTCGAGTCTTTCTCCAACAGTAATCAACAGATCTTCCGCAATGATTCCGAGGAAAATTATGTGGAAGTTTCTAATGTTTATATGGCACAACCATCCACATCCAATGATCCTCGAATTCCTGAGGATTTTCATCCCAGTGAACCTCTTGATGAAGATGATCCTGAAGAAATGCGCATGCCACCGGTTCATGATGCTGGAGGCGCAGCACAACCTAATCCAAGTTCCAAACCATCTAATGGACCATGGTTCACTTTTGATGATGTTCCTAAAGTTAAATGGTTCCATAGATTCCAAGAACTCACGCTTGGCTCGATCTTCGATGGCAAAACTCGAGCCGATAACATTATCATGTTATTAAAGACACTCGCCAAGATTCTTGTGATCTCTCCGTGATTGGTTCCCCAGCATCGTGAATGCAGCCCGCTTATTTCAGCAACTGCACTACAAGTCCCAGAGATTGTGTACAACCGCTGGAGAACCAAACCTAGCACATGAATCACAGTGTGAATTTCATCGATGAATTGTTGCTTATTACGCATCGTAGATCTCGATAAGCACTACAAAGGATGACAAATTTGTACTATAGGTCGAATGGTTTTAATGATCACTCCTCAAGCATGTTTTTGCGCCTCTTCCTACGTAGATTTTGCCGTATATTCAGAGACATCCAACTCCTACCAGATAACTTGGATGATCTTACTCTGTAAGATCTATCGATTGCCTCTTGTCTTGAGAAACTTTCATGAAAGAGAAAGTTTTTCAAACACTTCATGGAAAAAAGGAACCCTTCAAGAGTGCATGCAAACACCTCATCTTGCAATCAAATGCAAGGACGAAAGAACTCGCACTTGTTCTACCAAGAAAAAATCCCATTTCCATAAATTCCCTAAACCTAAACACTCTTCCAGACACCGTTCTTCAAAGCCTAAACCAACCTACCGATTTTTCGAACAAAATCACAACACCAAGAATGTAAAGATTCCGTGTGTTTCATCTCAGAAAAGAAAGGGCACTTTGCTAGATCTTGCCCTAACAACCAAGAAAAATCAGCGACTACAAAGCAGATGTCAATAGAGTCTCCTCTCTCGAGGATGACGATATCAATCCTCAGATTCTGAACAGATGCTTATGATGAAGAAATGTTTTCACCGGTCAAGAACAAGAAAGAGTCTTCAGTAATCCCGATTGACTGATTACGATTCTGTTTCTCGAGGACGCAACAATCCACCATATCAAGCATGTCAGACATGTTCCTCCTAAGCAACGGTCTCTACTATCCATACAAATCAAGATCCTTCCTAAATATGCCAAACCTATCACCGCCATAGATTCATCGACACCGGTTCGTAACACACTACGCTTAATCCGTCCATACTCCCTCCCGAAGTTTTGAAGACCATACTCACTTTTTAAACCGCTTAACGGTGAATATTTTCATGACCGCTACCAAGAAACCCGTTGGTATCCAGTTCTTTCCAGATTGTGTACTCTGGATAAATGTCATAGGTTCTTCCCTCAATGATAAGGACCTCCTCATAGGTTTTGATGTTCTACAACTTACCCATAAATTGAATGTCTCCGCGAAAGGTATCAGGTACAAGCAACAATTCCTACCTTATATTGACACCTTGAGGATATACTCAATTTCTGATGTTTCCTCACCCTATGAGTCTTTCCAAACAAAGTTCCTGTCGTTTTGTCCTGAAAATCATCAGCAGTTCTTTCACCCCTTCCTTCAGGAAAACCTCGCCTCTTGTTAAGCTTCCTTCGTTTAATGAAGATGTGAACCCTACAAAGGCTACACATCCGGGCATGACGCCCTCAGATCTGAATGCCAACAGCTAATGGCGCAAGGCTTAATCGAGCCCACATATTCTGATTGGGCTTGTGAGAAACGTTCTGAAATTTTTCGGGGAAAGAAAAGACTAGTCATTGACTACCAACCCCTCAATGGTTTTCACTAAGATGATAAGTTCCCTTTGCCAAAGATTCAGTCTCTATTCATTCATCTCCAAGGCGCAAAGGTGTTCTCAAAGTTTGATTTGAAATCAGGATTTTGGCAGATTGGTATTCATCCTGATGATCGACCCAAAACAGCCTTCTGTATTCCAAATGCCCACTATCGCTGACAAAGGATGCCCTTTGGCTTAAAAGTGGCACCATCACTTTTCAAAAGGCTATGGTCAAGATTTTCCAACCTATCCTCGAAAACGCCTTATCTACATCGATGATATTTTGTTGTTTTCTAAAGATCACGATTCACACCAGAGACTCTCGACCGCCTCAATAACATGGAATCATACGAGTCACGATATCCGAGAAAAGTCACAGGCCAGACATCCATTGAATTTCTTGGCATGATAATCCAAGATGGTAATTATCATCCCGGACCCCACATCGCACAAGAATTGATGCATTTTCCAGATACTCATCTAAACCGCAAGCAAATTCAACAATTCCTCGGGATTGTCAACTATCTCCGAGACTTTTTTCCACACATTGCGGTCCACACCTCAAAGTTGTCAAAGATGCTAAAAAGGCATTTCACCACGGGTCTCGAAGAGACAATGATGTCCAAAGAACAAGTGACTCAAAGAGTCTCACCGAGAATCTCGTCTCATAGACAACGATCCTCCAAACAGATGCCGCTGATTTAGTACCGGGAGCAAAGGTTTTAGAACATATTGATGGAAAAGATTTCTATTGTGTTCATTCCAGTGGTCAATTCAAAGAAGCAGAAAAGCATTACCACGTGATCTACAAAGAAATCTTGGGAGTCAAGTATGGCATCAAGAAGTTTGAATTCCATCAAAACCTATGAGGAGGTCCTTATCATTGAGGGAAGAACCTATGACATAAATAAACAAAATCAAGAAAAACAAACAAGCAGCACACCAAATATGATAATCCAACACACTATCAAAGAAAGTAATTAAGAGGACACAAAGAACAAAAAGGAAATTGAAGAAAGGAAAGCAAGCAAGCAAAGGAACACAATTGATAGATATTGTGTGTAAACAATGTCAAGGACAATGAATAACTAAAGTTCAATTTGGTGAAAGTAGGAATACTTGAATCCTTTTGTAATCTTTTTTTTTCTTTTTTTTTCTTTTTTTTTTTTGCTGTATGTTTTTTTTTCTTTTACTTTTTCTTTTTTTTTTATAATCAAAACAAATAAGACATTCAAACCTGATTAGAAACTTGGTCTGATACCAAATGATGTGAAATCCCACATTGAGACTTTGAAACTCAAACTTAATTTAAAGTTTCAAATTCCCAAGAAAGTTCTAAACAGATTTAAGACAAACAAAACCTTAACCCAATGCTTAAGAAAACATGAACCAAAGGTATGGAGAATGATATTGACGCCACACTCAAGATTTAGATGAGAAGGTGAGTGATAAGTCTAGATTTGGAACGCCACAAGAATGCAAATTCTTGATAAGTTCACTAGTTCTAAAAAAGAACCAAAGAAAGAAAAATTCTTTCAATTTCAAATAACATTAATCTCTAATATGTCTTACGTAGCAAGGTTGCTGAGTTTAAATAGACCAATAGAGACCCAAAATATGAAAAATACAAATGAAAACATTGGAACAACCCTCCAAGTATAAGTTTGTCAAAGCATGCTTCAAAAGTCTTCACCAACCCACCATAATTAATGCTATCATTGACAACACCTAAGTAAAGAAAATACAAACATTGTCCCTATCATGTTGACAACATGATTAAGACTTTTGACTTATGGACTTGTACAAAGACTTTGATAAGAGAAAGCACATGGGCTGCTGCATCAAAAGATGTTTGATGGAGACAAATTATCCATGTCACTATCAATTTCTCCAAAGGGTTCATATTTAGGATTTTTGTGATACCATTCATAAAGGTCTTTTTCTCGGACGTGACGTAGATGGTTTGTCTAGTTCCCATGTTGGAGTGAGAATCGTCGATAAAGAAGCGAGGTAAAGTCTTCCCACGGGTCCCGTGGCCTTGGAATAAGAAGTCCGTGATAATCGTGACGCTCTTCTTGACGACTATACGACCTGTGGCTCAGCGGGCGAGCCTGAGTCACGGAAAGAACTTCATGTCAGGCCCTCGCGTGAATCGTCCATGGTTGGAAATGATTGAGCTCATAAAGGAAGTTTTAAACTCGATTAAGATTGTTGGGTCTTGGTTAAACCGTTTTGACTGGGAACAATTTTCCACTCATAGGCTTGGTCTTGGGTCCAAAATGATCGTAATCAGCGTCGAAGTATGACGAACGAATGAAAATAGAGGTTAATTTGGTTTTTCGCTTTCGAAAAGCGGTGATGCCTTCGACTTATTAGTGTAAGTTGTCACCACCAAGGATAGGCAAGAACTATTCAAGGGTCCACATAAGGAGGTTTCATTTTTCGATCACAAGATATTAAAGGGTTTGAACAATACGAGTTATCAAGGGTGGAAATTTAGAAAACCTGACGGAATGTTTCATTGGATTCGATAAGATATCCGAGAACCAACTTTTCCGTGAAATCTCTAATTTCACGAAGGGAAGTGAATGAGATTAAGAGGGAAAGATTTTTCGACTAAGGTCAAGTCGAGAGAAGGAGCCATGTAGATTACAGGATGTATCGATTGAGGTTATGATATTGTCGAATGGGTCCGATAGATATCGTGATCAAGTTTTTATCTCTTTATACGCCGGACTGAAAACTCATAACGAGCAAAGTCTAGAATCTTCGGAAGGATGAATTGTCAATTCACCGTAAAGTCAAGGCCGACAAGATGAAATTCAAATTTTTCGATGCCATATTCGACCGGCATTACTTTTCAGATCACGTGGTAGTGTTTTTCAAATTCTTCAATCGCCACCAGTACGGGCACAGTAAGACTCTTTTCCGTCGATGTATTCTGTAAGGACAGCTCTCCAATATTCATCACTAACATCGGTTGGAAAATCATTTGTCCGATAATGGCGATTTTCAAAGGCAAAGGCTTTTGAGTTATCTGCTGACACGTGTGAGTAATGTTCCATGGGGCATTTTTCTCAAAAGTCGGATAAATGAGTGGTGTAAATAGCAACATGGGAGAAAATCTTGAAGATAATTAACAATTCCGAGAAATTGTTGGATTTGTTTTCAACCGAGATCATGGGGAAAGTGGATTAATTCGAGCTATGGAGGTCCTGATGAAAATATCCATTTTCAAGAATCATTCCAAGGAACCGAATGGAGGTTTGATCAATATAACTTTTGGTGTCAAAATCATGATGCCGTGTCAAATGAGGTGATGAAAATCTTCATGAGTTGTTGATGGTCGGATCGCTTTTTGAAAATAGTGAGAAGATCATCAATGTAGATGAGGGTATGATGTAATATGGGGTTGAAGATTTTGATCATGGCCTTTGAGCAAAGATAGGCCACCTAAGCACCAAAGGGCATTACTCTCCATTGGTAGTGAGCATTTGGAATGCGAAAGGCCTTAGTCAGTCACCAAGATCTATGCCAAGATGCCAAAATCCTGATTTGAGATCAAATTTGGAAAAGTTTTTTGTATCCTTGAGATGAATGAACAAGGACTGAATTTTTAGCAAGGGGAATTTGTCATCTTTCAGAAAATAGTTTAAGGGCATACAGTCAATGACTAATCGTTTTTTCCCTCGTAACTATTCTGACCTTTTTTGAACATAAAATGCTTGGCAAGCCTATTCGCACTGGGGCTCGAGCAAGTGCCTTGGGCTAATAACTAGGCACATTCTTGTTGGGCCAAAAAACATCGAATCCAGTCATACCCTGATGGGTAGCTTGTGGGATTTATGTCTTCGCTCAAATTTAAAGTAGGAAGCCTTATGAAAATTCGTGATTTTTCCATAAAGCGGTTAGATGATTGAATTGATCGACGATGGACAAAACAAGAGAAGTTTATCCGTGATAGGCTAATGAAGAAGAAACATCCCGGGTTAATACAAACGAGAACATCCAGAGCAAGCGTTTATCCATCTTCTTATACCTAATTCCCATCATGCGATTCAAGCAGGCGGACTTGATTAAGCACATCAAAACCAACAGGAGATCTTTATTGAAGATCGATCCTATTAGTTTGATCAAACAACACAAGTGGGAAGAGTCAATCTCGATCGGTGTTTAATAATAAGGGTAGATGGAAAAGTTTTCCATCACCGCTTTAAAATATTCCTCATGATGTGTCCAAAGATCACCGGGAGAACAGATAGTTCAACATGCTTTTCTCGAGCACCAAGATCAACAAAACTTATGATGAAGAGGTTTATGAAATTTAGGGAAGATTCAAGTCGGACTGAAAGAATGGAAATTTTAGTTCCCGAGATCGACGGAATGGATAATATAAACATTGACTGGTTCTTCATCTGTTTTTGCCAATGCAAATACAGTAGAATCATTTGGTTCAGATTGTTTTGAGAAAAGAGACTCAATTTCATCATGATCAAGGAGAATTAATAGGGTCTGAAGATGTTGGAGGAGTCGAACAGCTTTTACCGTGCCTGCTAGGCAATTTTTACAAATGACCTTTTTCTTGTAAAGGAAACATCTACTGTCCTTCTTTTTGGAGAAATAGAATGAGTCCTTCCGAAAAAAGAATCGGAAAGGTTTAGATCTATGGCTGTGTCTGTGTTTCTTATGCGGTTTAGATGGAAAGGACCAAATGTCGCTTTTTCAAGTACAAAGACAATCTTTATCATCTTTGCATTTGATTTTCGACGGGATTTTTGCAAGCTATCGCGGGCTGGCGGTTTTCAATAAGGTCTTTAAAGAATTCTTTCGCTCACGACGCTCAAGGCCACCGACAACCAACCGTAAATCTTTCTAAGGGGGAGATTTGCAATGTTGTCGATGAGTGTGTACTTGTCGGATTTCGTGCTAGAGTTCTGTACAGGCTCATGAATACATGCTTCAAAGTCGATCATTAAAGCCATTGTTCGATAATACAACTTTGTCATGCTTGTAATGGAAATCAAGATCTCTTAATTCCAAAGAGCAACACTTCATTCGAATGAATTCTTTTCCGCAAGTTCATTGGTCGCAGAAGTTGTCCAAGGAATTACTCATACATTACGGCTAAAGCAATCAAACCTCACTGATGTATCAGAATTGCCTCAGATTGCATAAGACTTTCAAACCAATGTCGTAAAAAGCCAAGAAACGTGAGCTGAATTTCGTGAAACCGATTGGGCAAGAATATCAGATCGGGTCATCCGACATCAATCCAGTGAATTCTTGGAATCTTTGATTCCACTTGTTCTCGGAATATCATCAAATGCGAACCAAGGGCCATTGGAAGGTTTAGAGGTATGAGGATCATGCGATGAAGTAGTGGATTCTCGCTGATTTTCTTCTGCTTTCCCCAACAATAAATGGTTCATTGTTTCACTGGAGGAGTAAGATGGAGGATCCGTAGGAGTAGCCATGAGTAGTCTAGTTACATATGCATATTCTCGCCTCGTAATTGTCAAGAAATCTCTCAGCTTGATTGAGAGTCCAAGAATCATTATTATCTTCGTAAATGTTAGATTCTGTAAAGGCTCACAAGAGATTACTTGAGAGGACAACTATTGCATGGGCCGTTTGTCTTTTCGTGGTTTGGTGTCGGGAAGTTTCATGGAGAAGGCGTTCTGTGGCCTCAAGGAGTAGGTGCTTGGGAGTAGTTTTTGTGGAGGGCTTTTTCGAAAAGAGCCAAAAGTCGGTTATAGTCTACAAGTTTTTGTGGAGTGTAAAAAGGCTAATATGTCCCAAAGATAGAATGAGAAACAGGAAGTGGTGTTGAGGGTGCAAAAAGGGATGGTTGTTTTTTTGAATCTATTCGAGCTATCTCAGCTTTTAGTCTCCTAATTTCAGCTTCTTTTTTGTCAAATTCTGGGCCCCAATACTATTGCTGGATCATAGACGGAGATTAATCAAGTTGTGTGATGCGTTGCATATCAAGTTGCAACACCTAAACTAGCAACCAATCACCATCAAATTCATCTAATCAGCCACATAAACAAACAAGACAATAATTCTTGAACATTAAAACTAGAGAAATGTAAAATTTTATAGAGAAATTCTAATCTTGAACATTTATTAATCAAATTCCATTTCTAGGGTTTTGAAATCAACCCTAACAAGTAAAAAGATTACTTAGAGATGTTTGAATTATTCAACATATTTTAGTGAAAAGCTTAGTGGAAGGCTTGTTACCCTACATACGACAACGAAATCTATGCATTAATTAGACATTTGAACCTGGCAATACCAAATTTTATTATAAGAGTTTAGTCAACACAAGGTAGACAAATGGGTCGAGTCCATTGAAACTTTTCCTTATGTGATCAAGTATAAGAAAGGTAAAGAAAACATCGCGGGCATTCTTTATCGACTTATCACTAACAATTTTCTGTTTTTCTTGATCGGATCGCTTCAGCTTTCTTTATATCTTTGGTTCTTATCTATTAATAGATGACGGTCAAGTTCTTGATGATATTGGGGACAAAACTATCACAAGCACGCGGGATGAGGTATATTTAGATCCTATTCAAGTTCCAGTCGGATGCCTCATAAGAGCTCGAGCAAAGAAATTCAAAGAAGTGCTTAATGGGTTGATTCAAACAACTTGGGCTCAATCAAATTGGAAGCCCATCAAGGAATCGCATGATAAATGCATGATTTAGGCTCTTGAAGTTTCCAAATAATCATTTCCATGAAATAAGAAGTTGGCTTGCACATTATGGCAGAAAAATATATTATTTTCCATTTTAGAATAATTTCTTGTTTCTTAAAGATATTAGATGAGAAACAAATCAATAATTAATCTTTAAATTGATGAGGGCATTTAAGTCGATTAGATTCTGATTTGATTTAGATTCTTTCCTATTTGCTTAGATTAGATTCTAATTTGATTTAGATTCTTTCCATTCACTTAGATTAGATTGTGATTGGATTTTGATTCTTTCCTATTTACTTAAATTAGGATTGTGATTTGATTTACATTTAGGATTTATTTTTAACTATTATTGTAACTAACCCTATATAATGTACCGTGCATCGAAAACAGAGACAAATTAGTTTCGATGCAATTAGTGAGAGAGTTAAATCTTCGTTCTCAAACAAACTCTTCGAACTTAAATAAACTCTTTAAACAAATTCAAACCTTAGCTTATCAATCGATTATCCATAACGGATCGCGGTGTCCACATATACCTAGGTTCGTGCTTTCATTGACCATCGGGTCACTGCTCCATTCAATTTTGTGTAGATTCAATCTTGAGACTAAATTGATTAGGGTCGACCGCCTCAAAGTGGATTCAGATTATTTTAGTATTAGAGCTTAGGCACCAAGGTCAAATTCATCTATCCGCATTGTTTTTTATTCTTATGTGAGATTTTTCATTCTTGTTTCTAGTTAAAAAAGTGAATAAAGGCTGCATGAACTATATTTTTAGGGTTTGTTCTTTTTCTTTATCAATTTTGCATCCTCGTGGTTTAACTCTTCTTAAATCCGTAAATTTTACCTATTCCTTTCCCTTAAAAAAAGTCCCCGACCTCCACTTAAAATCTTTTATTCATTTTCCATTATTAGTATCTCAAGAGTCCAAAATGGTTTTACCCCATGAAAATTATCGTAAGAAGAGAGAACCTAGGATACGACTTTCCAAGAAAAACATATCAAGCATGGCTTCAACTTCTAGTTCTACTTCACAGTTATCTCCAGTCTCGTTGTCATCTACACTCCGTCTTCCAGAGTCCTGTAAAAAACAGTTAGCATCTAAAATAGAAAACCTTGTAGAATATTCGTATATACCAGAGTCTGCTCAAATAAAAGAGTCTAGTCTACCTCTTATGAGTCCTTACCAGTTGTACAAACATCCCGGTATTACCCGTAATATAAGAACCCTTCTCTCTAGGCGTAGAAGTCTTCCTAAAGAGTACATACAGTCTTCTAGATTAGATCAATGTTCTCTTCAGTCAACCTCAGCTGAACAGTATGTAATCTTATGAATTCCAGATACACTAATCTCCCACTGGAAAAGAGAGGAAAATTCTCATCTTCATCTTGGAGGAATCCGAATGATTCTCACTTTGCATGGACGAAAAGGTCTTCCAGTTACTGCCAGAATTGCCTTGCTTGACACTCGTTTCAAGCAGTACCAACATGCAGTAATTAGAACAGTTCTCACAAATCTCAATGCAGAAAGGGTCCTTCTCACCTTTTATCCAAATTTTAACTTTTCCCTTGATGATCCAAACCTCTCAAAAGCTCTCAAAGCATGATTCAGATTCGCATCTGTGGAGCGTAACAATCACCTACCTCAAAGATCGCAACCTTACACCATCGCTGGTCTATCGCCATAAAAATCATGCTAGATCCGCCACACCTCAAGCATCCTCCGATGCTTTACGATCTTAATGATACGTAATCAACCCCCACAATTATCTAAATACCCGCATGATCCCAAAAATGAATCGCAAAGAACTCATGCCTCTCGAATGGATTTCTAACTACAGAAATTCCATCGTAATGCTAAACCAGCTCAAGAACCTAAGCCTCATTCGAATCTGCCTTCATGGCACCGTCAAAACAATCTTTCAAGCACCAACTCCAGTGGTTGAACCGGAACCTCAAAGGCTATCCTACACAATGATGATCCAGTCCGTCAAAACAAAGCAAGAAAAGAAAATTCCCATCTGGGGATTTAACGCTGAAGGCTATCCAGTCTACACGGACAAAATCAATGGTCATTTCATATGGGATACTGACTCCCGTATGTGTGATCCAGGTTGTCCCTGCGGGGATGACGATTATTCTGATGACGAGGATTTTGAAATCATGCGCAGAAGAAGAAAGAAAAAAGAAAAGCTTTGCTCAGCCAAAACACCCTGCAAATCCCAACCTCCACCAGATCCAGATGATAAATCTCGCCCTCGTTCTTCACCCATCCTCATAGATTTATCAGAACCAAAAGATCCACTTGAACCACCTTCAATACCCATACACAACAGAGCCCTCAAAGCCTTGAAAAAGGAAAAAATCTGTAGATCTCAAGCTACACCTCCTCTTTTAACCCAAACATCACCAGTCCAGTCCTGCATAATGTTTTCTACATCTGCACCAAGCTACCAAGAAAGCTTTCCACCCATGGAAAGAAACACAGACCCACAGACTAAAGTGATGTCTCAACCATACATCCAGCAATATCCTCATCAGGCCATGCTGAACCTCTCAAGCAATATGAGCAACTCCTTAATTGGCAAACACAGAATGCCACAGCTCAAAACATTGCCTTGTAAAACATTGGTCAAAAGATTGAAAGGGTTTCGACCTAGGTCAACAGAACAAATAGCAAAGTCAGTGCTATATCTTCTCAATTGGGCCAGATCTACCTCAATCTGCAAAAATGTAATCACTGCTTGGATATCGATCTCGTAACAATGATCAATAACAATATATGGGTCCCTAATTTAATCGTAAAGAAGCGTAAATCGGTTAAAAGTCGAACTTTCTGTAATCGGTTCGATAGACAACAACAGTTCAAACCATCACTGTTTACCTAGTCTCAACCAATCTCAGTGTCACCTCCACTCTTCAGCACCTATAAACCTTTCTACCAACAGTCAATGGCACCCATCGACCTAACCAAGTTTTTTGGCTTGTCTCAGGCTACTCGCTTGTTTCAAGAAAAGCAACAACAACAGGAGCAGCAACAAGCTGTTAAGATCAAAAAACCCAAAGAACGATCACCCAGACACACCCAACTTGAACCCACCTTTACACACAACCGGAACCATCCATACCACCTGTTGTATCAAGTTCCACATATCCAATACCAGGTCCCACACTGTCTCATGTTTCCCACAGATCATTCCTGAATACATCCCAGAACAACCTCAACCAATCCAAAAAGACAAACAACCTCTTCACCAGTTTCACATATCTTCCCAGGTTAAACCTGTTGAGTCAGTCTTTATTCCTGAACCAGTCTTAACCCCAGAAGCTGAAACTACCAGCTCAGAAACACTCTCAAGTTCAGATCATGAGCATACAGATCAGTTTGTCTCACCAACAGACCATTCTGCATCTTCTGTTTACATCTCATCTTTGGATGAAGAATCCCAGCTTGCAGATATTTCAAAGCTAGTCTTGATGGCCCAGGCTACAAATGATCAAGCTGAATCTTCCACTAGAAGAACTACTCCTATTGTAGATCCAGTATCTAGTGATGAAGAAACTGCTGAACAGAGCGGCACAACTCAAGCTGCTCCACCTCCTCCTATTCAAACTCCTCAGGCTTCCAATAGCAATTCCAAGTCCTCATCATTTCATTGGTTTACCTTTGATGATATTCCCAGACATAAATGGACAGAAAGATTCCATGAATTTGCTGCATGGATTGATTTGCAATGCTGATCCTCAAAGTGTCCTGAAAGAATTCAATTCTCGTTTCACAGGATCTTTACGAGAATGGTATGAAAGCCTCGGAGATTATCGCCAACTGCAATTTCTCCAATCTGTCCCAGGAGCTGCACTTTTCTCCATCTATGATCAGTTCATAGGTGATCCTAGAGCTGTAGTCGACACAGCTAGGAATGAGTATTATCAAATGAAATGTTGCTCTCTCGAAAAGAAGCATATGGATGTTCACTACAAAAGAATGAGCATGTTGTTCTACAAGCTCAATGGATTTAACGATCCATCTCTTAAGCATGTCTTCATTGCTTCCCTTCTAGAAGAACTCCATCCTGACATTCAAAGACACTTCACTCAGAATAATCTTCCAACTGAAAGCATTTCTCTTGGAAAAATTTATCAGATTGCCCTACAATGTCTTAATAGAAAGTGTGATCAAAAGAAATTCTTCAAAGAGCTGATTGAAGAAAAAGCAACATATACAAAGGCTTGCAAGAAGCCTTCCTATCTGGAAATCATGTGCAAAGACAAGAAGAAGTGCACTTGTCCAAACAAAAAGAAAAAGCATTTCCAGAAATTCCCTAAACACTATCCTCACCATCACCGGTCTTCCAAAAAGCCCAAGAAACATTACCGTTTCTTCCGTAGGAAAGACCCATCTACCAATCCCAGAAAACCCATATCTCATAAAGATGCTCGCTGTTACATATGCAAAAAGAAAAGTCATTTTGCCAAACACTGCATGAATAAGCCTGCTAAATCAGTTAGGCTGATCCAGCATCTTCAACCCACACACCTGTTATCAGATAATGATGATATTGAGTCCAATTTCTCAGAACAGTCTGAACAGGATTCTGACACTACTTTCATCTTAGCAGAGTCCGGTCCAGATTATTCCAGCTCAGACACATATGATTCATCTGATACAGAACCCATATCCAGAGTTTTCCAAGCCCAAAACCTTTTGTCAGTCCCCATACCAGTTATTGGCTTCATTGATACAGGAGCTGATGAATCCATGATCAACCCATGTGTTTTCCCAGAATCCTATTGGGAACCTTTCTACAAGTATTTCAAATCTGCTAATGGTGAAATTTTCAAAACTTCCCTGATTACCAAAAAGCCCATTGGAATACAGTTTTTCCCCAACTGTATTATTTGGAAGAAACTCATCGGATCAGATCTCCACAGTAAAGATCTTCTCATAGGTTTCGACCTAATTTCCTCAGCACAGAAACTTGTCATCGAACCCACAGGAATTGGTTTCAAACACATGTTCCTTCCATACACAGATATCCCAAACCTGTTTTCCCTTAAGGAGCATCCATAAGATTACCAATCCATATCCTAGAAACTCCTTGAGTATTGTCCTGAAAATCACTCACAGTTCCATCATCCTCTTCCTCTGCGGAAGAATGAATCCTTCTTTGTTCAACTACCCTTCAAACTCAATGAATATGTCAATCCTACCAAAGCATCCCATCCAGGAATGACTCCTCGATCTCCGTTAGACAACAGAATGCCACCGCCATCGTCCCCAAGGACTAATCGAGCCAACTAAATCAGACTGGGCTTGTCAAGCCTTCTATGTTGAAAAGCGGTCTGAATTAGTTCGAGGAAAGAAAAGACTTGTCATTGATTATCAACCCTTAAATGCTTTTCTAAGAGATGATAAGTTCCCCCTTTCGAAAATCCAGTCTTTGTTCATACACCTCAGCCGAGCCAAATTATTTTCCAAATTTGATCTTAAATCAGGATTTTGGCAATAAGAAATCCATCCTCAGGTAGGCCCAAAACCGCATTTTGCATTCCCAATGCCCATTATAAATGGACAGTCATGCCCTTTGGTCTCAAAGTGGCTCCATCCCCGTTCCAAAAGTCCATGATAAAAATATTCCAAAATATTCCAGCCCATAACGCATAAAGGTATCGATTTACATCGACGACATTGTTGTTTTCATGCATCTCCGTGCACACCTAGCTACTCACGTAGTTTCACACCTCATCCAAAGATTATGGCATCATGTTATCAGAAAGAAAAAGCATCATTGCTCAGTCATCCATCAACTTTCTTGGAATGACAATTCATGATGGTCATTACATGCCACAAGAATTGATAAAGTTTCCTGATGTCAATCTCTCAAAGAAACAAATCCAACAGTTTTTTGGCATCATCAATTATGTGGGAACAATGCCTCACAGCTAGAAATGCAATTACAAAAGAATACGACACTACTCCTACATATACAGACCACAGTCCTTTTTCCCCTGATGTCCAAACAACTCCAGATCTCTATTTCAGAGAGGAGATCAGAAATCACAAGCTCCATTCTGACAAAAACGAAGTCACCATCCTTCGGTACAAATATGATCTCTATCTTCGCAGACATGGAAGAACTCAAAATCTGTGGCCAGAAAGAACTGACTATTCTGATGTCCACCAGTGGCCTCAGCCATGGATTCACTCTAAATCAGACTCAGACACATCAGTCTCGTCATATGACACCATCTCCCTTTGATTTCCATCCACTCCTTAGCATCAGGGAATCACGGCTTTTTAGTTTTGTCATCAAGTGTGTTTTGCCTTTAATCATGTTGTTTGCGTGATGATAAGCTTTTACTTTAGCTTTTACTTTTGCATTTGTAAAAGTTACTTTAAGCTTTTGTTTGCTTATGCTTTTACTTTATCTTTTGTAAAAGATACTTTTGCTTTTGTAAAAGGAATCTTTAGCTTTAGCTTTATCTTTTGCTTTAGCTTTTACTTTAATCATGTTTGCTTTAATCATGATGTTCAAGATAAGGTCCGCCTTATCCTTTTTTTTTGTATATATAAGCTAAGTTCTAACTTTGTATTTGACAGAGGAGAAAAAACGAAAAACAGACACTCCTCTAGTTTGAATAAACTAGTATGCTTTTCTAAACTCTCTTTTCTTTGGGAAGTCCTCTAAGGTTCATCTCTTCACTCCATAGTTCTAAGAGTTGTTTGCTTCTTCCTAAAAACCGAGTATGCTCTACACTTGCCTCTCTGAGGATCCTGTATCGTAAAAGTTCGAATCAAGCTCACCGTCTGATCCCAAGAGAACCGAGTAAGGTCTAAACACCCCAATAGTTCATCCGCCAAAGAGGGATAGAGCAAGTAAGCACGCCTATGTTCCTGCCTTCCGCTTAGTGTTTTGTGTAGACACCCCAGTGGTATCTGCCATTGCCAATTGTTCCTTCCGAAACTCAATCGTAGGCACGCATTGTATTCTTGGTTTTGAAATTCAAGTCTCATTAGTGTAATCTTATGAGTCACTTCTGAAATTTTGATATTGGTTTGTTTAGTTTGATAAGAATCGAGGAAAAGCGTACGAGAGTGTAAGTATACTGAGGGTAAAAGCCAATAATTTGAGTGAAACACCAGTGGAATTGAGTGAATTATTTTCTTAAGTGATACACTTAAAGGAATAAGGTGAGATACTTTCCACATTATTTATAACTTTTTACTGCAGATGTTAGCAATATCTTAAAACTCAAAATGAAATAAAATGAAAAAGATCAATCTGCAACTCTCAAAATTTGTAAATTCAAGCATCATGGAGAGATGAGAACGATGAGGCTTAATTAGAGTACATATACGAAAGTGTTGGATCAAGAGAGGACACACACGCGAGGCAACCATAACCGCTCCCCATGCACGAACGAGGAGAGAGCTTTGTTGTGAGGCTAGATTAATGACAATGAGTATGATGAAGTGGAGGACTCAATGAGACTCAAAGGAGAAATTATACGAGATGGACAAGGTAAGAAGAGTTAAGAATAAGATTTATGGCTCGAGTGGCATAAAGCATTTAAGATTCTATCTTTTCAAGGTAACCGACTCAAGCATACCTCGAACGGGAGAAGTAAATGGAGTTTGTATTTGATTGTCACAAATATTCAAAGCAAAAGGTAAAATTGGCTGTGATCGAGTTTCTAACTATACTATTACTTAGTGGGATCAGTTGTTATAACTAGGACGAACCAAGGAACGCCCAAATGAGAGAGATGGGATGAAATGAAATTTTTATGCAGAAGGCTTTTTATACCTAACCACTATATCGAGACTACTACCAAAAGTTACAAAGTCTTACACAAGGTAGTCGAAGCGTGGAGGATTATTACAAAGAAATGGAGATTGCCATGATTAGAGCATGATTCTTGAATGACATTTATCGTGAGATTGCAAATATGGTTGAGTTGAAACACTATGGAGATCAAGACGGTCCACAAAGCCATCAAGATTAAGAAGAACTCAAGAGGAGGTGTAACACTCACAGAAATTTCAAGCTCGAGTTCCACTCCTTGGAAGCTGAGCTATGTGAAGCGAGACAAGAGTCCACAAGCATCTACTGATGCGAATCCCACAATGAAACTTTGAAACCTACACTTAATTTGAAGTTTCAACTTCCCAAGAAAGTTCTAAACAGATTTAAGACAAACAAAACCTTGACCCAATGCTTAAGAAAACATGAACCAGAGGTGTAGAGAATGATATTGACGCCACACTCAAGATGTAGATGAGAAGGTGATTGATAAGTCTAGATTTGGAACGCCACAAGAATGCAAATTCTTGATAAGTTCACTAGTTCTCAAAAGAACCAAAGAAAGAATAATCTTTCAAATTCAAATAAGATTAATCTCTCATTACTACATAGCAAGGTTGGTGAGTTTAAATAGGCCAATAAAAATCCATGATCCTAAAAATACAAATAGAAACATCAGAACAACCCTCCAAGTATAGGTTTGTCAAAGGATGCTTCAAAAGTCTTCATCAACCCACCATTTTTAATGCTAGTCATTGACAAACTTAATGTTAGCCTACCATAATTAATGCTATCATTGACAAACGTAATTTTAGTCCACCATCATTGATGGTAGACTTACCTTAAACATTGACAAACTTGAAACAAAACAAACAAATGAAGTTGAAAAACAAAGGAGTCGTTGGAAATCCCAAGTTTGAACAACTTGAATTGGTCATAACGCCTTCTAGAGAACTCCAAATATAGCTTTGTAAAATGCATTGGACAACTAACTTAATTATCTTTCCAACGGTATATAGCAGGCACATTAATTCTAGCTCAATCAATACCAATTTTATTCCGAATTTGACCTTTTTGCATTTGATCCAAATTGTGTATTTGGCTGCCCAATAGCTTGAATAATGCCCACAATGCCTTGTCTTTTCTTCAAGCCCCATTCATGATGTCTTGCATCTTGAATTGTATTTTTAATCGTATTTTCTCAATTAATCTATTTAAAGCAACTTGCATTTTTTTGGCTCTGGCTCTTGTATTTGGGCCTCCAAGATTATACAAAGGATCTCATCACTTGAAGCTTTAATGGTATTTGCTTGATGGTTCTCATCAGGTGTGTGCGAGACAGTATGAGCTCATGTGCAGTACCTGTGCTATTAGTACCAAAGAAGGATCGAAATTGGAGAATGTCTGTTGGTTGCCAAGCCGTCATTAATATTATGATAAAGTATTGCCATCCCATCCCTAGGTTAGGTGATATGCTGGATGAATTGCATGGAGCCTGTTTATTTTCTAAAGTTGATTTAAAAGTTGTTAGCCTAAAGGGCTACACATTATGTAATTTTGATGATAACAAACATGTGTCTTAAGTGATTTAATAAATATTGTATTTCACAAGTTCACTAGTTTCTTAAGGATAATATTTATACAAGTGAATAAAGTGAAATTAAGCTCAAGACACTCAACGGACAACGGCGAAATCAAGAATGAAGTTTAAAGCTCGATGGACAAATTATTGCGACAATTTCTTGTAAAGCCGGTATGATTTAATTTATGATTTGTTTATCATTTGAGAAGCTCAATATTTTGTTTAATAAATTATTACTTTTCATAAACCAAAATGTTTTATATTTAAGATAAAAGTATTTTGTGGATTTGAGTAATTTGGATTAAAATGAAAACGTTTTGCAATCTTTGATTTTAATAAATACTATTTTGAATTCGAATTTAGACCTATTTGCAAAGATTTGAAACGTTTTAAGAAATATTGTAACTTATAAAAGATTGAGGGTCTAAGTGAAAGGTTTTGAGAACTTTAAAATTTATGTTGATTATGTTAAAACTTAAAACGGACTTCGTTGAGAAGTATTATTATATATTGGGCCATAGCATAATTTTAAAAAATTTTGGGGATGCTTAGTATTATTTAGAAATTCTAGAATTGGACTTGTTCGTAAAGTTTTATGACTTTTTAGGTCATAGTATAATTACAGAAAGTTTTGGGGTAAAACTGTAATTTTATGAACATATTACTATAGCAAAATTCAAATCTAACCAGTAACTTCATCAATGGGAGCGGATAAATTAAGTTAGTCATTGCCGGAATTTGTCTATAACTAGTTTTCAAACTTTATATAAAACTCAATTCCAACTTCATTTTAAAGACTCTAAGAAGCCAAAACAAGTTTATAAAATATATATTGAGCTTCCATTTCAGAAATCATCATTTATTGAATCATCATTGAGTTATAATTTGTTTATCCATTTTAAAGAGAGTTTCATTGTTGTAATTTTCATTTCTCATCAAATCATGGAGTGTACAAGTGTGAAACACTTGGAGTAAAGAGACGGGAGATAATCTCGATTAGAAAGGTCCATTGACACCTTGGAAGTCAATTGTAATAACTCAAGCCTTGGGAGGCTTGGATAGTGAAATCCTCAAGCTTGGTTGGCTTGGAGGCGTGGACGTAGGCGGGGATAGCCGAACCACGTAAAAATCCTCGTGTTTGTTTTCTCTTCCCTTACTCTTTTATTATTATGCTTATTTGAATTTATTATTTTTTATTTGATTAAGACATTAGATTAAATTGGTGTGCGATTTGCTTAGCATAAGTTTTAAAATTCCAATTCACCCCCCTTGGGTTTTATAACTTGTATTTCAAAAGTGACATCACCAAATTTGCATAAAAGAAGGTGATTAATGGAAAACTGCCTTTAAGACAAAGTATGGATTGTATGAATGATTAGTTATGCCTTTTGGTCTTACTAATGCACCTAGTACTTTTATGAGATTAATAAATCATGTGTTGCATGCATTTAAAGGTCTGTTTGTTGTTGTTTACTTTGACAATATTCTAATGTATAGCAAGAAGACTTAGATGAGCATATTAAGCATTCATGATATGATGTTTCAAGAAAGAAAAGTTGTATGCTAATGATAAGAAATGTGCCTTCGCATGAAAAAAGTTGTTTTTCTTGGCTTTGTTGCTGCACAAATGGTATAGAGATGGATCAAGAGAAGGTTAGAGGAGTGGCCGACACCCAAGAGCATCACCGTAAGGAGCTTTCATGGTTTAGCTAGTTTTTATCAGCAATTTGTTTAGGATTTTAGCACTATTGTCGCACCTCCTACTACACCTCCTACTAACGTTGTTAAAAAAGAATGTTGTATTTACTTGGAGTGTCGAGTATGATAAAGCATTCATTAATCTTAAGGAAAGGTTATGTTCTGCACCTGTTTTGGCATTACCTAATTTTAACTGTAATTTTGAGATTGAGTGTGATGTATTAGGAATAAGTATTGGAGCCATTTTGATGCAAGATCAAAGGCTCATTGGTTATTTTAGTTAAAAGTAGACTCGAGCAACCTTACAATACCTTGATAAGGAGCTTTACGCACTTGTGAGGGACTTAGAAACTTGGCAGCATTACCTAAAGAGTTTGTGAGACACATTGATCATGAATCCTTAAAGTAACGAAAAAACCAAAGTAAGTCGACCCAAAGGCATGCTACTTGGATGGAGTACATTGAGACATTTCCCTATGTCATTTGGTATAAGCAAGGTAAAGAGAACATAATTGCTTATGCATTATCTCGGAGGTATGTGCTTCTTAATTCTCTGAGTGCCTAAATGCCTTGATTTGAGTATGTTAAGGAGTTCTATGCCAATGATTCTGATTTTGTTGATATGTTTGCTACATATGATAAAGGATCATTTCGTAAATTTTAGAAGCATGATGGTTATGTTTAGAGAAAACAAGCTTTGTATGCCTAATAGTTCTATGTGCAAGTTGCTAGTGAGAGAGGCACATAGTGGTGGCTTGATGGGTCATTATGGGGTTAAAAAAACCTTGAAGACATCGCTTGAGCATTTTTATTGGCCTAAGATGAAAAAGGATGTCATGCATGTAGAAAGGCCAAGTCTAAGGTTTTATGGCTTGTATACACCTTTACCAGTTCTTAGTGAGCCTAGGGTAAAAGGGAAGAGATTCCATTTGTGTGATTGTAGACAGATTTTGCAAGATGACACATTTTATTCTATATTATAAGTCAAATGATACCACTAACATAGCTGATTTGTTCTTCAGAGAGGTAGCGCGACTCCATGAAGTTCCTAGGAGTATTGTTTCAGATAGAAATGCTAGGTTCCTTTGTCACTTTTGGAAGGTATTAATACTTGTTACCCTCAAACTGATTGCCAAACTGAAGTGGTCAATAGAAATTTATCTCAACTTTTGCGCACTATCATTAATATGAAGTCTTAGGAAGATTGTTTGCCATTTATGGTGTGTTTACTTTTGGAATAAGGAATGAATCAAACCCATGTTTACTCGACAAAATTGAATTTGGGAATTTAATAATTGTGGGTCCCAAATAATTTAAAAAGACAGGAATCTCATTCTTAAGCAGAGGAATGAAAATATGGGAATGGGAATGAAAGATGAATTTACTTTTGTATCCTTCTAATTATTAATTTATTAATATTATCATTATTAACAACAAAAAAATAAAAAGATAATTATTATTTTAATTATAATAATTAATAATAACTAAAATAATAAAGTTAATAAAATTTAATAATAATAAATGTTAATAATGAAAATATTAATAAAAATAATAATAATAATTAATAATAACTAAAAAAATAAAGTTAATAAAATTTAATAATAATAATAATAATAAATGTTAATAATGATAATATTAATGAAAATAATATTAACAATAATTAATAATAAATAAAATAATAAAATAATAAAATAAATAAATTTTTTTAATAATAATAAATGTTTAATAAAAATAAAAATAACAATAATTAATAATAGCTAAAATAATAAAGTTAATAATAATAATAATAATAATGATTAATAATAACTAAAATAATAAAGTTTTAATAATAATAATAATAATAATAATAATAATAATAAATGTTAATAATGATAATATTAATAAAATAATAATAATAATAAATAATAATAACTAAAATAATAAAGTTAATATAATTTATTAATAATAATAATAATAAATGTTGATAATGATAATATTAATAAAATAATAATAACAATAAATAATAATAACTAAAATAATAAAGTTAATATAATTTAATAATAATAATAATAATAAATGTTGACAATGATAATATTAATAAAAATAATAATAACAATAATAATAACTAAAATAATAAAGTTAATATAATTTATTAATAATAATAATAATAATAATTGTTGATAATGATAATATTAATAAAAATAATAATAACTAAAATAATAAAGTTAATATAATTTAATAATAATAATAATAATAATAAATGTTGATAATGATAATATTAATAAAAATAATAATAACTAAAATAATAAAGTTAATATAATTTAATAAAATAATAATAATAATCAAATATAATAATAATAAAAATAATAATAAATAAAATAATAAAGTTAATATAATTTAATAATAATAATAATAATAATCAATATAATAATAATAAAATAATAATAACAATAAATAATAATAAATAAAATAATAAAGTTAATATAATTTAATAATAATAATAATAATAAATGTTAATAATGATAATATTAATAAAAAATAACAATAATAATTAATAATAACTAAAATAAAGTTAATAAAATTTAATAATAATAATAATAATAATAATGTTAATAATGATAATATTAGTAAAATTAATAATAACAATAAATAATAATAACTAAAATAATAAAGTTAATATAATTTAATAATAATAATAATAATAATAATTAATAATGATAATATTAATAAAAATAATAATAATAATAACAATAATTAATAAGAACTAAAATAATAAAGTTAATAATAATAATAATAATAATAATAAATTTTAATAATGATAATATTAATAAAAATAATAGTAACAATAATTAATAGTAACTAAAATAACAAAGTTAATAACATTTAATAATAATATTAATTATTATTATTAACATTTATTATTACTATTATTATTAATTTTATTTTTTTTAATTAATATCATTTTATAATAATATTTATACATATATCTAGTTAATGAAAATTACATTATTTAATACTGTGGGTATTTTGGTAAATTAATTCTCATTCCCATTCCTCATGCCTATTTATTTTGCCAAGTAAACACATCAATTACATTCTAGTACATTCTCATTCCCATTTATTTTTGCCAATAAACATTAGAATCTCATTCCCATTCCTTATTCCCATTCTCATTTCAGCTCATTCCCATTCCTTGGAAGTAAACGCACCATTATAGAGTTGGCATAGGAGCATTCAATTTTCAACTTCTTATTCTCCATTTGAGATTTTTTATGGTTTCAATCTATTAACGCTAATGGATTTGATTCCTTTTCCTATTGATACAAGAGCTAGCTTGGATGGTCAAAAGAAAACGGAGTTGGTAAAGTCCATTCATGAGAAACCACAACTTCACATTGAAAAGAAGAATAAGCACTACGCTACCTGAACATAAGGGTAGGAAACATTTGATTTTTTAACTTGGTGATTGGGTTTGAGTTCACTCGCGAAAGGAGAGGTTTCTAGCCTAAAGGAAATCTAAGTTACACCATTGAGGTGATAGTCCATTTCATATTCTTGAGCATATTAATGACAACACTTATAACATGTCTGCTACATCTAATGTGATCCAGACTGCTTAAAGCATTAAAGATCCGTTGCTTGTTCTAGAGGGCCACCATGAGAGCACGAGCTAAGAAGATCAAGGAAGTAATACAAGCATTTGATCAAGCTACTTTGGATGAATTTAATTCAAGTTCAATTTGCAAGACACCGATGTTCAAGATGGGCTTGAAAGAGGAGAAACCGGCCTTGGTATACTCGAATCGAGCTAATAGATGGTAGCGGAGAGGATATTTTTGAAGTAGAAGAAAGGCTGGAAAAATAATTCTAAAGTTGTAGCTATATTCTTTATGTTGAAAGCTTTGAAACAGTATATTTTTGGGCCCAAATCTAATATTATATGCCAAAGTTATGGTCCGTTTAAAATCAGTGGCTCTACATGCCAGGGCCCATACGGCTCCGGGTTTTTAATTTTAGGTTTTTTTTGTGTTTGTAAGTTAAATTAGGTTAGCCACCTTATATAAACACTCTTTAAGTTCTTTGAACGGACTTTTGGACAATCTTGAGCTCTTGAAACAACTTTTGACTTAGCAAAGGGTTGCTAACCTCAGGGCGCCTTATTTAGCCATCCGATTTCTTAAGACATAGCTTCTCAAGGGTTTGGATCTTTTATTTGAATTCTGATCATATTAGCTTTGTTGGGTTCTTATCAGTCTAGTTGTGGGTTTTTCTAGATAAATCTAGTAGGTTCTCATCACCTATGAGAAAAAAGAGGTTTCCAGGCTAAAGTTGTCTGGACTTACTTCTAAAGGGAGATGGTCCTTTTCAAGTAGCATAACCCAATTAAAACGCCTGCAAATTTGTTCTTTCTAGTTGATGTGAATCCCACATTGAAATTTTGAAACTCACACTTAATTTGAAGTTTCAACTTCCCCAAGAAAGTTCTAAACAGATTTAAGAGAAATAAAACCTTGACCCAATACTTAAGAAAACATGAACCAAAGGTATAGAGAATGATATTGACGCCACACTCAAGATGTAGATGAGAAGGTGAGTGATAAGTCTAGTTTTGGAACACCACATGAATGCAAATTCTTGATAAGTTCACTAGTTCTCAAAAGAACCAAAGAAAGAATAATTCCTTCAAATTCAAATAACATTAATCTCTAATTGTCTTACATAGCAAGGTTACTGAGTTTAAATAGACCAATAGAGACCCAAAATCCGAAAAATACAAATGAAAACATTGGAACAACCCTCCAAGTATAAGTTTGTCAAAGCATGCTTCAAAAGTCTTCACCAACCCACCATAATTAATGCTATCATTGACAAACTTAATGCTAGCCTACCATAATTAATGCTATCATTGACAAAATTAATGTTAGCCCACCATCATTGATAGTAGACTTACCTTACACATTGACAAACTTGAAACAAAACAACAAATGAAGTTGAAAAACAATGGAGTCGTTGAAAATCCCAAGTCTGAACATGCTGTAATGAATTGGTCATAACTCCTTCTAGAGAACTCCAAATCTAACTCTGTAAAATTCTTTGGAAAGCTAACTTAATTATCTTTCCAAAGGTATATAGCTTGCACATTAATTCCAGCTCAATTAATACCAGTTTTATTCCGAATTTGACCTTTCTGCATTTGATCCGAATTGTGTATTTCGCTGCCCAACAGCTTGAATAATGCCCACAATGCCTTGACTCCTCTTCAAGCCCAATTCATGATGTCTTGCATCTTGAATTGCAATTTCAATCCATATTTTCTCAATTAATCCATTTAAAGCAGCTTGCATCTTTTTGGCTCTAGCTCTTGTAATTGGGCCTTCATGAATGTGCAAAGGGTCACTTGAAGCTTTAATGGTATTCTCTTGATAGTTCTCATCATTCCCCCTCTCCTCAAAAGGAGAAAGATCAGAAACATTAAAAGTAGCACTCACATTATACTCACCAGGAAGATCCAATTTGTAGGCATTATGATTGATTCGTGCAACCACTTGAAATGGACCATCTCCCCTTGGAAGCAACTTTGAACGCCTTTGTGCTGGGAATCTCTCCTTTCTCATATGCACCCAAACCCAATCTCCAGGCTGAAAAACCACTTGCTTACGTCCTTTGTTGGCTTGAGTAGCATATTGTTCAGTCCTCTTTTCTATGTTGTGCCTCACTTTTTGATGCAATTGCTTAACAAATTCAGCTTTCTTTTTACCATCCAAACTAGCACGTTCATCAATAGGTAACGACAATAAATCCAAAGGTGTTAATGGATTAAAACCATATACAATCTCAAATGGTGAAAATTTAGTAGCTGAATGGACAGTTCTATTGTAAGCAAATTCAACATGTGGCAAACATTCTTCCCAAATTTTCAAATTCTTTTGAATAATGGCACGCAACATAGTGGACAAAGTTCTATTTACAACCTCAGTATGTCGATCAGTTTGTGGATGACAAGAAGTAGAAAACAAAAGTTTAGTACCCAACTTACCCCACAAAGTTTTCCAAAAGTGGCTCAAGAACTTAGCATCTCGATCTGAAACTATGCTCCTTGGTACTCCATGCAATCTGACTATTTCCTTGAAAAACAAATTAGCTATGTTTATTGCATCATCAGTTTTGTGACATGGAATAGAATGTGCCATCTTTGAAAACCTATCAACAATAACAAAAACAGAATCCTTTCCCCGTTTTGACTTAGGTAAACCCAAAACAAAGTCCATAGAAATATCAACCCAAGGTTCGCTAGGTATGGGTAAAGGGTTATACAATCCATGGGGTAAAACTCTAGACTTAGCATGTTTACAAGTGATACACTTCTCACATATTCTTTCAACATCACGTTTCATATGTGGCCAAAAGAAGTGTTCTTTTAAAACATCTAAAGTCTTTGCAATGCCAAAATGTCCCATTAAACCTCCCCCATGAGCTTCACGCACAAGCAATTCACGCAAAGAACTATAAGGCACACACAATTTATTTCTCTAAATAAGAACCCATCATGCCTATAGAACTTTCCAAATGCAACTTTCTCACAAGCATTAAACGCATTAGTAAAATCAGGATCATTAACATATAATTCTTTAATGTGCTCAAATCCTAACAACTTTGCATTTAATGTAGAGATAAGTGCATACCTTCTCGATAATGCATCAGCCACCACATTCTCCTTACCTTGTTTGTATTTGATCACATAAGGAAATGGCTCAATCAATTCAACCCATTTGGCATGTCTCTTATGCAACTTACCTTGCCCTTCAAATGCTTCGTATTCAGGAGAATGAGAAGAGCAGGTTGCCTCAAGATAAGTCCAATGAACGCCAAAGATAATTTTTCCATCAGATATCATGGAGATATCATGACTCCATGTGATTCCACTATTGTCAGGAACTGATCGAGGAGTCTCTGGTGTGAATCATGATCCTTGGAAAACAACAAAATATCAACGTAGTCCTGAAGTTGGAAAATCTGACCATAGCCTTTGAAAAGGAGCCACTTTTAAGCCAGTGCATCACCGTCAATCGACAAGGGCATTGAATACTATAAGCTTGGTCGATCATCGTGATGAATACCAATCGCCAAAATCTCGATTTCAAATCAAACTGAGAACACCTTTGCACCTCGAGACGAATGAACCACCAATCTTCGCAGCGAACTTATCATCTTAAAAAACCATCGAGGGGTTATAGTCAATGACTAATCTTTTCACCGACAATTTCGTAACGCTTTCAACATAGAATTCGACAAGCCCAATCGAATGCGGGCTCGATGCCTCGCGCCACGAGCTGGCATTCAGTGCAAGTTTCAACCGGCGTGCCCCGGATGTGTAGCCTTGTAGTTCACATCATTGCTTAACAAAGAATGACCACACAAAGGGGGAAAGAACCGGCGATTTTCGTGACGTAACGCAGAACTTTGTTAAAGACCATAGCGAGGAAACATCGAATCGAGTATATCCTCGGCGTGTCAAGAGGGTGAATGTTGTACCGATACCGCGAGACATTCAATGTGGATGTTGTAACATCAAACCCCATGGGAGGTCCTTATCATAAAGAACCATACATTTATCCGTAGAACACAAGGAAAGAACCTGACACCAACTCTTTCATCCAGATGATATTCGTTTCAAAAGTCGTGGTGTTTCCAAACCTGAGGAGTACGGATTACACATGCTCAACCAAGATCAACGAACCCCATACAGGAGCGCATATTTTGCGGGGATACGATACCAAGTGAGACATCAGAGGAACATGTCCGATATGCGATGCGGTGGATCAGTAACGCCTTCGTGGTCGAGTCGAGTCGTAATCAAGACTCTGCTTCGTTTTCACCACAAAGACCGCTTTTCATGCATCTGCTCGTTACGTGATTCATCATCCTCGCAGAGAGACTTCGATACACGTCAGTAGCTGATTACCGGATTGTTAGTGGCAAGATCTAGCAAAGTGCCCTTCTTTTGCACGAAACACCCGAATCTTTCTGTCGGGGACAGCTTTCTTCCCGAAACCCAGTAGTTGGTTTAGGCTGAGGACTCAAGATTGTTTAAAGCTAGGAATTTACGGAAATGGATTTTTCGTAGAACAAGCAGTTCTTTCATCCTGATTTTGATGCAAGACGAGGTGTTTTGATGCACTCTCAAGGTTCCTTCTTCCATAAAGTGTTCAAAACTTTCTCTCTCACAAAGTTTCTCAAGACAAGAAAGAATCGATAGATCTTACCAAGAGTAAGATTATCCAAGTTTATCCGTAGAGTTCGTGTCCTCAATATCCGCAAAATCTCACGACCGCATAAAACATGCTGGCGGAGATCATTAAAACCATTCACCAGTAGAAAGATCATCCTCAGAAGGCTTATCAAGATCTCCGATCCGAGAAAGACTTCATCCGATGAAAATCTCGCAGCGATTCTCGCTAGGTTTGTTCTCCAAAACCCAGCCAGACACAATTAAGATCGCAGCTGGAATAACCTGGATGTCAGATTCACCGATACTTAGAACCAATCACTGAGAGATCCAATCTCGAGCACTTTTAATAACACGATACACCCCAGTCGCATCCATCGCCGAAGTTCTTGGAATCTAACCATTTAATTTTGTGAACATCATCAAAAGTAAACCATGGTCCATTAGATGGTTCGAACTGATTAGCTGCCTAGCGCATGGTACAGATCCGTGCTCATCTTCATCAGTGCACCGACGAAAATCTTGAATCGGAGGAATATTGATCATTGCGCTATATAAACATTAAACTTCCACATAATTTTCCTAATCATGGAGAAGAAGACTCAAAAGATGGATTCAAATATGAACTGGATCAACATCTCTTCTCGAATTATAAGACTGAGTAGAAAGACGGGCTCTGTCTTTGTCTCCGGTTCGGTGGATAGTTCAGATTCGTGTATTCACGAGAGGAGTAAAATTGCCTCAAAGATATGTGTGAACTGCTGATAGTGGTGTTGGTGGCGGAGGTCGCTGCTCAGAACCTGAGGTTCAGATTGCACATGGAGAGGCCTCAAGAGTAACATAATGACCTCGAGGAGTGTTTGTACATGTTTGAGAAACACCAAGAATCGGTAACTTCTTTGACCGAGGAGGAGGTCATGATATGGCCGATACAAGCATGGTGAACAGTAAAGCGTTTAACTGACCACCAAACAAGGATTTGTTGACCTTTTCACCTTTAAGCTTGCTTTCTGTTCGCGATCTCCTTTTGAACTGACCCAAATAATTGCATAATCACAGAGCTCATGTCCCTAGCACTCACATGGCGTATAACCGATCCATTCTCGCAAATGGCATCAACCTTCGAATCGACTTGTCACATTTTCCATCCGGTGTCAAGAGATTCCGTGATTACATTCGGCCCGTACTGCGCACACTTGTTTGCATCGCTGTTCCTCAAACCGCCTGCAGGAGAGAATGCGGGATCGATATACGGTTCGAAACCACTTTAGATTGTGGATCTGCTTATTTTCCCGGAAGGAACCGACTTAGAACCATCCAATTAAAACAGTGGAATGCAGGTTTGAGACATTGGTTGTTAACTTTGCCTACGTTTCGAGGTATGAGACTGAGGATGAACAACAGTTGTAGTCTCAACTGAGTAAAATTGGTTCATCATCCACGGCGATCGTGATCGCGCAACCTCGCCAGTAATCTTCTTTACCTCGCCCGCGACACTGGTAGCCATCGATTCATCATCATCCCGGCGGACAACCGTGATCACATGGTAACCCGAACATCCCATGAAATGGCCTTGCACCTGCGACAGATACCATTAACAAAGTGAACCGCATGGGAATCTTCATCGTCGAATAAAGCAGATAAAGCAGCGAAAAGTAAGTTTGGAGGTCGATTGTGTCGGCGTCATCCTGACAAGATCCCGCCTTTTTCAAATCGCTCAAACTGGATTGGAATTCGGAATTTCTCATATTGGAAAGCCATTCCAAGATCAACTTGAGGTTCTTTTGATCTGGGGATTTGGACATTGGTACGGTTTCATCATAAGATCACGAGGTATTTGTGAGAGGAGTCAAGATCAACATGGTTTTAAAGTCTATAAACCTGGTCATGTAAAGAGCCATTTTCGGGTGACCACTGTCAAAGACCTGATACGGATTCGACCTCAAGGTTTTCAGCGTTCGACCTTCAAGCCGTTCTGCAAAGTAAGACACCGCATACGAAAAGTAAAGAATAAGCCAACAAAGATGTTGGTACTCTTTGAATCTAGTATCCATAAGAGCCATTCGCCGAACCCAAGCCTTTACGACTAAGGGTTAAGATCACGACTTGAGGAGTATAACCTTCACGCTTCCAATCGTGATTAACTCTTCCGAATTTCAAGGTAACATATCGTCTGGCTGCAAAGCACACCGGGTCTAATTCAAGACCGTATATACTTTTTGAGAAGGACGCAGTAGACAATAACGGATGGATCTAATTACAAAATTAGAATCTGGAGAGTCCGTAGAGACTAATAAGAGGTATCAAATTTGCATGTAGTGAACATGAATATTCAACAAGGTTTTCTATTTTATTAGACACAAGACCCAAGGATAAAGATATGGAGACGGAGACCCCATTTCTAAAGCTCGAGAATTGAACTGAATACGAGTGTAAAGATATATTTCTATTCTTTTCGATCACAAATCTTCTATCATATACCACTCTCTTCAAGATGTAACTCAAGCCAATCGAACAAATCGTTAGCTTCTACCAACCGATCATCAAACTCACAAATCAATACGGCTCGATACCAACCGAGATACCAATAGATGAACACCCATAACATAACGATACCGCCGTGATCCACTAACTCATCCCTAACTCACAGAGATCCAAAGAATGAGTAGGGTTACCAGAAGAATAACAAATCGCCCTAGTAGTCTGCCTGTTTCACCAATATACCCAACACCACTAAGAAATCATAGACACATACCAACCCTTTTTCTTCCACCCAGGCATCTCTTCGGTGAATAGGTGTCTTCGACGCAGATTCTCGTGTGTTTAAGATAGTAAACAAGAATGGTAAGTATACCACTGCAACAGTATAAGACTTTCGATACACAAGATCCTACAAGAGGCGAGCGAGCATACTTGTCACCAAGCCGATAGAAACGGGTATTCAAGTCGATCCGTGATCCTTACGAAGAATGTAGCAAGAAGATATTTACACATATTCGAAAACAAACTCTTGATTGTTGCTGGAAGTGTTTCCAAGTCTCTTTCAAGTCTGACATAACTGGGAATTTATATGTTTTTAAACTAAAGCCGACAGACCCCACTATTACAACCACTAGATTAGACACGTTACCTAACCTCAAAGCAATAATGCAACCAATAATACAACTTGACAATAATGACAAAGACACTTAACCACTACTTTGAAAAGTAAACAAGACACAAAAGTCAAGCCTGGATAAGGGCAAGATTTTAACATAAGACTTTAATATATAAAGACAACCATTTTAAGACTTTTAGATATAAGACAAATGCCATTATTAAAGTGAAATAGTAAATAAGACTCATTTGTCCGATGGAACTAATGTATCAATCGGAAAAGTCGAGGCTATGGGAAATTCTTGTCCGCCGTCTGAGATGCCATCACGAGATAATTCATATCTCAGGATTACGGCATCTCCTTCGAGGACACGATGATTCCCGATTTCTTCAAGAAAGATGAGTCGACAACATTGGAGACAGGATCACAGTATCAGAGCAACTCATATTCTTCAGAGTATTCATGCGGACAAATTGTCTACATGGAACGAAAGGATTCATACGATGGTGAATGACGGGAGTTATAAGAGGTTCATCACCCAGAGGTCAAGAGTTTTACTATCACAACGGATGCCGAATGATATCCAGCTATAAGTTCAAGAGTCAGGATCCCTAAAAATGTGAGGAATATTCCGTAACCATCGCCTTTACCGTATCTACCTATCAAGTCGATCAACAAGAGCCATAGTTTACCAAATACCGTAAAACATAATAAGTTCGGCGGGTGATGTCAATGAATGACAGTGTCCCCAACTCGAGTGTTCATCAACCATGGATCTCGCAGAGTTCACCGACTTCACGAAGCCGGATCCCACTGTATTTGCTACATTTCTCCGTGGTGTCGTATATTGGCTGAAATCCATATACGGGCTATCGCCCTATGATTTATTTGTCGCATTGCTCGTATAACAATGCCCGATCACCGCCGATCTCGTGAGCCCGACACTTTCAATAGTTAGATCCCGCTTGTATCGTACATGGTGTTCCATGATCTATCACCTCATCGAGCCATTTGAGTTAGAAGTTTCGATACCAATCTCACTGCATCGAGCCCAACGATTTGCTGATCACAACTTACCCGCCTCTCAAGAGATGGTATGATAAGACCATCCAAGAAGAATAGAAAGATACTTTTACACTCATGGATTCGAGTTCGTTCTCAAGCTGAGACTTTGCCCATATCCTCACCTTTATCCTTACCTGTCAGACAAAACACCTATCCAATAAAATAGAAAACCTTGTCAATATTCCATTCAGTGCACAAATTTCGAGTCTTCCTACCTCTTTATTAGTCCATACAGACCACCACCGCTCGTAATTAGACCATCCGCTCTATTGTCTATTTGACGCCCTTCTCCAAAGAGTATGCACGCCTTCCAAACTGATCACGGTTTGCAACTCCAAGCAGCAAACCCTTGAAATTCCAAGAAAGTTAATCACCAACCCAAACGCCGGTTATACTCACCTCCACCCTGGGAGTACGATGATCTAACGCCCATGGCGAAGTGCTTGCCACGCGAATGTCTCTACGGATAAAAATTCAAAGAGTAACATGTCATATACCGTTTTACAACACTTCACGCAGCAGTATTTCACCTTTACCCAAACTTCAACCTATCCTCAAGATCCGAACCTTTCAAAACCTTGAAAGTCCAAATCTGATCCAAGGCCGAAGCTCACCAAAATGGCTACTTTACATCACCACCGGTTTATACTTAAAACCATGCTCGATCTTCCAACCCTCACACCTCCACGATACTCATAATTCACACAATGAAACCATACCAACCATTGTCCAAATCCCAAACAGATCCAAAAGTCAACTTCAAGTTGATGCGCTGAATGGTTTCCTCCAACTACAGAAATTCCATTAATTCCCAACCAATCCGTATCAAGCCCAATTTGAAAAAGGCGTACGTCCGATGACCTTCCAACCCCCCGAAAGTCAACCTCCCAACTTCCTTTTCATACATCGCTATGATCTCATTTTGCAAGACAAGAAGCTTCCATCTAGCCACCGCATTTATACTATACTCCCAGTGCGCAAGGCCATTTCATGGGATGTTCAGTTCACATGTGATCCCTAGTCCATGCTGACGATGATGAATGATGACAACGACTACCAAGTCGTCTACGTACGCAGGAGTAAAAAGAAGATTACAAGGCTTCTGCACTCCACCGATCCTTCATCGACGAACCGATTTTACTCCAGACTACAACTCGCTTCAAACCTCTGCTCCAACTGTTTCCATCGGATTTTACCAAAGTCGGCTTTCTCGGGAAAACAAACAGATCCACACCCAAAGTGGTTTCCAAACCATATGTCCAACTCGTTTTCCTCTCGACAACAGGAACCAAACAGACGAAAGAAGTGCTTAACCGCAAACCCGTAATGCCGAGCTGTAATCCCCCGAATCTCGACACTGATGGAATGTTCACATAAGTCCGCATAACTCACAAGAGGTCGATGCCATGCAAGAACGGATCGCCATACCACGACCTTCAGACAATTGTTACCGACATGAGCTGCACCATGATCGATTACAATTATTCCCAAAGTTCACCCAAACAATCGCGCCCGCGCAGAGCTGAAAGAATCGTCGAAACAAGGTCAACAACCGCCTTGTTCGGTCAAACCAAACCTCACTGCTCACACCATACTTTGACACCTATCACCATATTATCAAGCCTCCTCTCAAAAAGACCAAGAGTTACACCGATTCTGTGTTTCCAAACATGTACAAACACCTCAAGGTCATATGTTCAACCTACTCAAGGTCTTCCCAGGTTCGTGTCATGCAGACCTCAACCGCTCCTAGCAACCACCTCCACCACCACAAACACCAACCTCAATAAATAACACACCAAATGCCGAGACAAGTCTTCTCTCAAAGAAATAATACTTTCAAGAATTTATCCTCGAACCATCGTATCACTAAAGACAAAGAGCATGCACGCCTCTACTCCTTCCGTAATTTTATTTTCTCCTGCCATATTGACGTCATTTCACGAGCAAGATAACATGTCACATTACGCAGAACGTTGTATGTTTACATCGATTATTTCTAATGTTCAAATGATTATCTTCATTTTTGTATTTCATATTATTTGCCTCACATGTAACTTTCATGTTTCATGTTTATATGACATGTTGCACCTTTAAAGTTGTTTGGTTCAAAACGGAGCAAAAAATTGCTTGAATTTAATCGATCCGAATTAGGATTAAATTGAATTGAAAATTTAAAATCTAATCTGGATCGGATAATTATCAAATTCACAAAAATCTTTCCGTAAAATAAAAAAAATTTATTTAATTGTAAACATGGCACTATAATTACTAATAAATAAATACAAGTTTAAATATAGTTACATTAACACCATATTATATTTTATCCAATAATAATATAAAAATAACTAAATAAAAAATAGCTCAATCAAATTAATTGACGCAAACAAATGAGATTTTTTTGCTTTCATATATTTCAAACTTTAAATGTATTTTCTCTTTATTTAAACAACTAATTTATTTAAAAACCGATACCAATAGATCACAACACCCATAACATAACATACTGCCGTGGATCCACTAACTCATGAAAGTCACCGAACTCACACAGATCCAAAGAATGAGTACGGCATATACTGAGCAATGACGAACAATCGTCCTTAGACCCAGATGCTCGGTTTCCACCAATATACCCAACACCACGGAGGAAATCATAGACACATACCAACCCTTTTCTTAGCCACTCCCGGCATCTCTTCTGTGAACAAGCAGTCTTCCGACTCCTCTGTGTTTAAGATAGGTAAACAAGAATGGTATAAGTATACCACTACAACATAAGACTTTCGATACACAAGATCCTACAAGAGTGAGAGCATACTTGTCACCAAGCCGATAGAAATGAAGTATTCAAGTCGATCCGCGATCCTTATTTAAGAATAGATAAGATATTTAGCCACTCATATTGGAAATCTTAAATGATTCTCGACAAGTTCTAAAAGTTCTTTATTCCAAGGATGACATAAAGAGGATCGCCATTTATGACAATTTAAACTAAAGTGACAGACCCCACTATTACAACCACTAGATTAGACACGTTACCTAACCTTGACAAAGTAAAGCAATAATGCAAACTAATAATACAACATGATAATGACATGACAAAGACACTTAACCACTACTTTGAAAAAGAAAGATAAAGACACAAAAGTCAAGCCGTGATAAGGGCAAAGACTTTTACACAAGAATTTAATAAATAAAGACAAACTACTTTAAGACTTTTATGGCATATAAGACAAATGCCATTATTAAAGTGAAATAGTGCCTCGAGGTGTCGAGTCATCCGCCATCGTGGTCTTGGCCTGATACGCTGTCAAGACACGGTGGATGCAACTGTGACACAATCCCAAAGGCATCAAGTTCATGTACTGGCGATGAGGACGGCCTAGAGTACGTAATCTGAGGATATGGTTCTCATGATAAGGAGTAGGGAAGATCCGTGGTCATCAAAGATATGGAGGAAATCTTCATGATCTCGAGCATCAAGAGGAAATCAGATGATTAGTTTTTCTTCGAGAACGATGCCTCACCGATGGCCGAGAGGAGGACGGAGAACCATGAACATATCATGCTGTCCGTGACGGAGAATTGTGGGTTGTGAGGAACATGGTTGCTCCATGAGGAAATTCTTCGTGGAGGTCTTGTATGGAAGTCGCTGGCAAAAAATGGGAAGCCATTCATAGCTCGGTCCCGAGTCCAAAAGTCAGTCCGAGGATGCCGAAATGGACGAAAAAGACCGAGGTCCACTTGCTTCTTTCGATCGTGAGTTCCCGAGGTGACGAGTTTGAGCAATTGATGTAATTTTCACGCCACCGCGAAGTGCAAAACCATCGGGTCCAAGTGAGACTTTGAGTAGGCTGATGGTCGAGTCAGAGAAGGTGGGAAAACCAACTTTGTGGCATGAGATCAGAAGACACCAAATGTACCAAAGTTCATCTTCTAACATCTTGCTAGGAGAATAACTAATCGCGAGGAAAGATGATCGCGACGCATGCTGAAGATGGCTCGGGCTTTTGTAGACATTCATAAAACCTAAAAGGAATTTTCTAGCAAAGTCCGAATCATGGAGAGAAAAGTCATATCGAGGGAAATGACTGAGAGTACGGTAAGGACGGAGACCATGGCAACGAAAGAATACGACCTGTGCGGATAAAGGAAACTGCTTAGGTCGTAGCGAGGTCCAAGAGATTTTTATCGCATGATACGTTGAATCGAAAATCATAGGAAAACTGTGTTTAAGCGCAAGAAGATGCTTGTCCGAAGATCTTATTTTTAAATTCCATAATCTTCAAAAGATTTGTCCATTCGACAATAAAATTGTATCCGATAAGATGGAATTCAAACTTCGATGCTATTGATCGCCAAGATTTCTTTCAGAGATCACGCGGTAATGCTTTTCGCCTCGAATTGACCACCGAACGAACACAATAGAAATCTTTTCCATCAATATGCTCAAGAGCACCGCCCCCAAGACCACCGCATCCGTAGGACGCGTTGTCCGGACGGATTCTCGGAGGGTCACCAGTCACTTGCTGAGCCGGAGACCGCCGTTCTGCTCAGACCCCATGCTGGGCCGCTTTTAAGATCGCTGACAACTTCGGTGCGGACCGAAATGTGGAAAAAGTCTCGAGATAATTGACAATCCCGGGAATCATGAATTTGTCATGTTTAGATAAGATTCAAAATGCATCAATACGCGTCCAGACGATAATACCATCTATTATCATGCCAAGGAATTCAATGGACGTCGCCCACCGACTTTTTCTCGATATCACGACTCCATGATTCCACTATCGATGAACGATCGGAGTCTCTCATGATCCTCGAAACAACAAAATATCATCAATGTAGATAAGGCGCGATAGTTGGAAAATCTGACCATAGCCTCAAAAGTGACGGTGCCACTTTCAAGGGGCATCACCGTCCACCGATAGGGCATTTGGAATACGTAAGGTCGTTTTGGGTCGATCATCGATGAATACCAATCGCCAAAATCGACTTCAAATCAAACTGAGAACACCTTTGCACCTGAGACGAACGAACAGGACAATTCGCAAAGGGAACTTATCATCTTCGAAAACCATCGAGGGTTGATAGTCAATGACTAGTCTTTTCACCCCAACAATTTCGAACGCTTTCAACATAGAATGCTTGACAAGCCCATCGAATGTGTTCGCTCTCCTTGCGCCATGAGTCGCTGGCATTCCTTGTGCAAGTTTCAGATCCGAGGCCATGCTGACGTAGCCTTTGTGGGTTCATCTTCATTGCTTGAAAGAAGCTCAAAGAACCGAGGGTTTTCCACAAAGGAGCGGGTGAAAGAACCGATGATTTTCGTGACAAAACGGCAGAACTTTGTTTGAAAGACTCAGAGGAACATCGAAATCGAGTATATCCTCGCCGATAGGCGAAATTGTCATTGTACCGATACCTTGGAGACATTCAATTTATGGATAAGTTGTAACATCAAACCCATGAGGAGGTCCTTATCATCAAGAACATGACATTAATCCGTAGAACACAACTGAAAGAACGGATACCAACGGGTTTCGGTAAGGTGTCTCAGATAAAATATTCACCACAGCTTTTCAAGAGTGGGTACGGTGTTTCCAAAACCGTGAGGAGTAATGGACGATTAAGCATAGTGCTCAACCAAGATCAACGAATCCATGACAGTTGATAGTTTGCATATTCGCAAGATAATCGATTGTATGTAGGACCGCTTGTGAGGAACATGTCCGACATGCTCGACGCGATGGATCACAACGCCTTCGTAGTCAGCGAGTCGTAATCAAGACTGCTTCGTTTCACCAACACGAAGACGCTTTCATCATAAGATCCTGCTCGTAATAGTGGATTCAATATCATCATCCTCGCAGGGAGAGACTCATTGACATGCCGCAGTAGCCGATTTGATCGTTAGGCAAGATCTAGCAAAGTGCCCTTTCTTTTGCAGATGAAACACCCGAATCTTTCGTGTTGACGCTTTCTTCCCAAAACCGAGGCTGGTTTAGGAGGGACTGTCCCAAGAGTGTTTGTGGAAACTTACGGAATGGGATTTTTCTGGTAGAACAAGTGTGTTCTTTCATCCTTGCATTTGATCTGACGAGGTGTTTTATGCACTCAAGGGTTCCTTCTTTCCATAAAGTGTTCAAAAAAACTTTCTTCACAAAGTTTTCAAGACAAGAGACAAGACCGATAGATCTTACCAAGAGTAAGATCATCCAGTTTATCCGCAGTTGGTGTCTCAATATCCGCAAAATCGAGAAGAGACCGCATAAAACATGCTGGGGAGTGATCATTAAAACCATTCACCGTAGCAGGTCCATCCTTTCAGAAGGCTTATCAAGATCTCGATCCAGAATGAACAAAGACTTCATCCGATGAAAATCTGCCCAGCGATTCTCGCTGTTCTCTCCAAAACCCATTGTACACAATCTCTAAGACTTGGGTACAGCTTGTCGAATAACGAGTCGTCAGATTCACCGATACTAGAACCAATCACGGAGAGATCCTAAGAATCTCGCACTCTTAATAACATGATAACTATCGGCCTGTGTTTCGCATCCAAGATCAAGCCAAGAAGTTCTGAATCTACGGAACCATTCGCTTGGAACATCATCAAATGTAAACCATGGTCCATTACTTTGAACTGATTAGTCATCAGCGATCACGAATCAAGTGATGCGATCTCTTCGTGCTCATCTTCATCAAGGGTTCATTCACGAAAAACTCGTGAATCGGAGGATCATTGGGATGGTCGGCCATATAAACATTAAACTTCCACATTTCTAACTCGTAAGATACAACCGATTCTGGAGAAGACTCAAAGGATGGATTCAAATCAACTGGCGGATCAACATCTTCTTCGAACTATAAGACCGCAGCAGAGCCGATGCTGGGCTCTTATCTTTGGGTGGTCCGACAGTTCGTGTGGACAGTAACCGTATTCACGAGGAGATGAGTAGAAACTGCCTCAAAGATAGCGTGAACTGCTTCAAAGATAGGGTGTTTCGCGCGTGAGGTCGCTCAGAACCGGTGAGGTTCAGTACGGGTACAGCCTCGAGGAGAGGCCTCAAGGAGTAGGTCAACATACGACCGAGTGTTTGTACATGTTGAGAAACACCAAGAATCGGTAACTTTCGGGTCTTTGATCGGCGAGGAGGTCTGATAATATGGCTAGTGTCAAAGTACGGTGTAGAACAAAGGTTTAGTTTGACCACCAAACAAGGACTTGACCTTGTTTCTCACCAATTCTTTTCAAGCTCGCTTGTTCGATCTCGCCTTTCGAACTTTGACCCAAATAATCCCAATCACAGACGGAGCTCTATGTCCTAGCACTGGCATGGTGGTATAATCGATCCATTCTCATAAATGGCATCAACCTTCGGTGTCGTCTGACTTGTGCTTGACATTTTCCATCCCGTGTCAAGAGATTCCGTGATTCCCGGCTCGGCCTGTTTGCCACACTTGTCATCGCTGTTCCTCAAACCGCCCGCAGGAGAGAACAGGGATCGATATACGGTTTGGAAACCACTTTGGATCATGGATCCGCTTGTTTTCCCATGAAGGAACCGACTTTCGTAAGAACTAGATCCAATCATATAACAGTCGAACAGGTTCGAGATGTGGTTGTTAACTCACGCTCATGTGCTCGAGGTATCGAGACTGGAGGATGACAACAGGGTCAGGTCTCACCGAGTAAAATCGTTCATCATCCACGGCGATCAGCGGAGGTCCGCAAGAACCTCGCCTTGTAATCTTTTTTACCCCGCGCTCGCGACCACTCGTAGTCGCCGCCATCGTAATCATCATCATCCGGCATGGACAAATGTGATCACACATGTGAGCACCGAACATCCCATACGAAATGGCCTGCACCTTGCTAGGTACAGGATAGCCACAAGAAAACCATGGATGGAAGTTTTCTCGAACCGTCTCGAATGCAGATATCATAGCAGCTGTAAAGCGAGGTTCCGAGGTTGACTGGGGTTTGGGCGTCATCCCACAAGCACTGGCCCGCCTTTTTTCAAATCGGGCTTCAAGTCCGATCGTTGGGAATTTCATGGAATTTCTCATAATGAGAGCCATTCCAACGCATCAACTCGGTAAGTTCGCTGATCCGTTTGGGATTTGGACAACGGTTTGGTACGGTTTCATTGCTGCCAAGATCCGAGGGTATCTCATGAGTGAGAGCTTGAAGATCAAGAGCATGGTTTCAAGTTCATAAACCACCGGTGATGAAAGTAGCCATTTTGGTGACCACTGCTCAAAGACCTCGATCCGGATTTCGACTTCAAGGTTTTCAAAGCGTCTGATCTTCGACGGATAAGCTCGCAAAAGGTAAGTTGTACACCGCACCGCATGTAGGGTTGTAAGAACAGCATCAATGACAAAGATGTTGGTACTGAATCTAGTATCCATAAGAGCCATTCTCGCCGTGACCGCAAGCCTTTTACGACTACGTTAAGATCATACGCATTCTCCGAGGTGGAGTGAGTATAACCTTCACGCTTCCAACTGGTGATTAACTCTTCCGAATTTCAAGCGGTTACATACCGCCTCGCTGAGTTGCTTGCAAAGCACACCGGTCAAGTTCAAGACCGTACATACTCTTTGGTGAGTAAGGACGCCCAGTAGTAACAAGAGAACTGACAGATCTAATTGCATCAGACGGGTAGAGTCAGTAAGACTAATAAGAGGTGGTGAAGACTGTAAATTTGCATGCAGTCCGGAACATGTGAATATTCAACAAGGTTTTCTATTTTATCGATAGTGTTTGTACAAGACCGGGTAGGATAAAGCGGAGGATACGAGACCGAAGTCTCTAAAGCTTGAGAACTTGAACTCGAATCCATGAGGGTAAATATATCTTTCTATTCTTCTTCTTCAGATCACAAATCTTCTATCATATACCACTCTCTTCAAGAGGTGTAACTCAGAAGCCAATCGAACAAATCGTTAGGCTTTGATACCAACTGAGATTGGTATCAAAACTTCACAACTCAATATGGCTCTGATACCAACTGAGATTGGTATCAAAACTTCACAAAATCAATATGGCTCTGATACCAACTGAGATACCAATAGATCATGGAACACCCATAACATACTGATACCAAGCCGTGATCCACTAACTCATGAAGTCACTGAACTCACACAGTAGATCCAAAGAATGAGTACGGGCATTGTTATACTGCAGAGCAATGACGAACAAATCGCCCTTAGGGCCAATAGCCCGATGCTCAAGTTTCCAATAATATACCCAACACCACGGAGGAAATCATAGCACACATACCAACCCTTTTTCTTAGCCACCCCGCATCTCTTGTGAACAGCAGGTCTTCCGACTACTCTCGTGTGTTTAGTATAGTAAACAGCAATGGTATAAGAAGTATACCACTGCACAACAGTGCATAAGACTTTCTCGATACACAAGATCCTACAAGAGGCGAGTGTAGATACTTGTCACCAAGCCGCATAGAAAACGAAGATTCAAGTCGATCTCATGATCCTTATCGAAGAATGTAGAAGAAGATATTTAGCCTCTTAAATGATTTGATTAAGTTCTAAACGAGTTCTTTATTCCAAGGATGATTTATAACGAAGAGGAGCTCGCCATTTATGTATTTAACTTTAAACTAAAGTGGACAGACCCCACTATTACAACCACTAGACAGACACGTTACCTAACCTTGACAAAGTAAAGCAATAATGCAAACTAATAATACAACATGATAATGACATGACAAAGACACTTAACCACTACTTTGAAAAAGTAAAGACAAGGACACAAAAGTCAAGCTCGATAAGTGGCAAAGACTTTACACAAGACTTTAATATATAAAGACAAACTACTTTAAGACTTTTATGGCATATAAGACAAATGCCATTATTAAAGCGAAATAGTGCCTCGAGGTGTCGAGTCATCCGTCTCATCGTGGTCTTGGCCTGATATTTGGGTCAAGCTTTCAAGACACGTGGTGGATGCAACCAGTGACACAATCCCAAAGGCACCAAGTTCCAGGTGTATGGGTGGTGAGGACGGTCCGAGTACAGTAATCGAGGATATGGTTCATGATAAGGAGTAGAGGAAGATCCAGGTCATATCAAGATACGGAGTGAAATCTTCATATGATCTCGAGCATCTCAAGAGGAAATCAGATGATCGTTTTTCTTCTTCGAGAACGATGCCCCACCGATCTCGAGAGGAGGAGGACGAGTAGAACCATGAACATATCATGCTTTGGGTCCAAGGGATGCTGAGAATCTGGTCGCTGAGGAACATGGTTAAGCTCCACGAGGAAATTCTTCGGAGGTCTGTATGGAAGTCTTGCTCAAGGCAAAAACGAGGAATAGTTTGCCATTCATAGCTCGTCCCGAGTCCAAAAGTCATGGGTCCGAGGATGCCGGAAATACGGGCGATACAATGAAGACCGAGGTCCACCGCTTGTTCTCGATCGTGGAGTTCCCCGAGGACGAGTTCGAGCAATTGATGTAATTTTCAAGGCCACCGCGAAGTGGTGAAACCATCGAGCAGGTCCAAGTGAGACTTGTTGAGTAGGTTGGATGGTCGAGTCTCACAAGAAGATGAAGGACAGTGAAAACCAACTGTGGCATACAGGATCAGAAGACACCAAACGTACCAAAGTTCATCTTCTAGAACATCTCTAGTGAGAATAACTAATCCCATGAGGAAAAGATGATCGATGCATGCTAGAAGAAGCATAGGCTCGGCTTTTGTATAGACATTCATAAAACCTAAAAAGGAATTTTCTAGCAAAGTCCCGAATCCATGAGAGAAGAAAAGTCATATCGAGGGAAATGACTTTGAGTGAGAGCATGGTTCAAGGATGAGACCATGGCAATGAAAGGAATACGACCCAAAGTGTGGATAAAGGAAACCGCTTTTAGGGTCGAGAAAGCGAGGTCCGGATGAGATTTTATCACTGTGATACGTTGAATCGAAAATCATACCGAAAACTGTTTTAAGGCAAGAAGATGCTTGTCCAGAAGATCTTATTTTTAAATTCCATAATCTTCTAAAAGACGAGCTTGTCCATTCCGACAATAAAATTGTATCCGATAAGATGGAATTCAAACTTCGATGCCATATTGATCGCCAAGATTTCTTTCAGATCACGTGGTAATGCTTTTCACCTTCCTCGAATTGACCAACGGAACGAACACAATAGAAATCTTTTCCATCAACTGCTCTAAGAGCACCGCCCCTCAAGACTCCACCGCATCCGTCTCGTAGGACGCGTTGTCCCGTGGACGGATTCTCGCAGGGTGGCCGAGTCACTTGCTTGAGCCGCCGGATACCGTTGTCTGCTCAGACCCCATGGGCCGCTTTTAGCATCGCTTGACAACTTCGAGGGACCGCGAATGTGTGGAAAAAGTCTCGAGATAATTGACAATCCCGAGGAATCGCTGAATTTGCTTATGGCTTAGATAAGATTCCGAAATGCATCAATTATGCGGGGTCCAGACGATAATTACCATCTTGGATTATCATGCCAAGGAATTCAATGGACGTCCCGCCCACTTGTGACTTTTTCTCGATATCATGACTCCATGTGATTCCACTATCGATGTGAACCGATCGAGGAGTCTCGTGAATCATGATCCTTGAAAACAACAAAATATCATCAATGTAGATATGCCATGATAGTTGGAAAATCTGACCATAGCCTTTGAAAAGTGACGGTGCCACTTTCAAGCCAAAGTGGCATCACCGTCACCGATAAGGGGCATTTGGAATACGTAAGCTTGGGTCGATCATCGATGAATACCAATCGCCAAAACTCCCGACTTCAAATCAAACTGAGAACACCTTTGCACCTGAGACGAACAACAAGGACCTAATCTCGCAAAGGGAACTTATCATCTTCGAGAAAACCATCGAGGGGTCGATAGTCAATGACTAGTCTTTTCTTACCCCGAACAATTTCGTAACGCTTTCTCAACATAGAATGCTTGACAAGCCCATCTGTAATGTGGCTCGATTAAGCCTCGCCACGCCGCGAAATTGCTGGCCTTTGTGCAAGTTTCAGCATCCGAGGCGCCATGCCCGATGTGTAGCCTTGTAGGTTCACATCTTCATTGCTTGAAAGGAAGCTTAACAAAGAACCGAGGGTTTTTCCACAGCGAAAGCGGTGAAAGAACCGCCGATGATTTTCGTGACAAAACGGCAAGAACTTTGTTTCGAAAGACTCATAGCGAGGAAACATCGAAATCGAGTATATCCTCGTGTCAAGATAAGGTAGAAATTATCGCTTGTACCGATACCTCATGGAGACATTCAATTTGTGGATAAGTCAGTAACATCAAACCCATGGCGAGGTCCTTATCATCGGCGGGAAGAACCCATGACATTAATCCGTAGAACACAACTGGAAAGAATCTGATACCAACGGGTTTCGGTAAGGTGTCTCAGATAAAATATTCACCATTAGCAATTTTCAAGAGGGTACGGTGTTTCCAAAACTCGTGAGGAGTATGACGGATTACAAGATAGTGCTCAACCAAAGATCAACGAATCCTATGATGTTGATAGTTTGGCATATTTGGTGAAGGATACCGATTTGTACGGATGGCAGACTGCTACAGAGGAACATGTCCGATATGCTCGACGCGATGGATTGCTGCAACGCCTTCGTAGTCGAGCTGCAGTCGTAATCGTAAGACTCTCTGCTTTCGCTCTTCACCAACACGAAGACTGCTTTTCATCATAAGCATCCTGCTCGTAATACGTGATTCAATATCATCATCCTCGCAGTGAGAGACTCTATTGACACGCCGCAGTAGTCCGCTGATTTTACCGGATCGTTGTAGGCAAGATCTAGCAAAGTGCCCTTTCTTTTGCACGAAACACCGAATCTTTCCGTCACGTGCTGATGCTTTCTTCCTAAAACCGCAGGCTGGTTTAGTCTTCGAGGACTGTCCCAAGAGTGTTTGCTAGGAAACTTATGGAAATGGGATTTTTCTGCAGAACAAGTGTGTTCTTTCATCCTTGCATTTGATTGCAAGATGAGGTGTTTTGCATGCACTCAAGCGGTTCCTTCTTTCCATAAAGTGTTCAAAACTTTCTCCGCCACAAAGTTTTCAAGACAAGAGACAAGACCGATAGATCTTACCAAGAGTAAGATCATCCAGTTTATCCGGTGAGTTCGTGTCTCCAATATCCGCAAAATCTCTCAGAGAAGAGATCGCACAAAACATGCTGGCGGAGTGATCATTAAAACCATTCACCAGAAGTACAAGGCTGTCATCCTCAGAAGGCTTATCAAGATCTCTCGATCCAGAATGAACAAAGACTTCATCCGATGAAAATCTCGCTCAGCGTATTCTGGTTAGGGTTCTCCCAAAACCGGGTTGTACACAATCTCTAAGACTCATGTACAGCTTGTTCGGAATAACCTGAGTGTCAGATTCACCGATACTAGAACCAATCACGGAGAGAGATCCTAAGAATCTTGAGCGTAACTTTAATAACATGATAACTATCGGCTCCGTGTTTTGCCATCTCAAGATCAAGCCAAGCAAAGTTCTTGAATCTACGGAACCATTTGCTTTGCGAACATCATCAAATGTAAACCACGGTCCATTAGACGGTTCGAACTCGATTAGTCATCAGGCGATCATGAATCAAGGCATGCGATCTCTTCGTGCTCATCTTCATCGGGTTCATCGATGAAAATCCTCGTGAATCGGAGGATCATCGACGTGATGGTCAGGCCATATAAACATTAGAAACTTCCACATAATTTTCCTAACTGCTTCAGAAGATACAACCGATTCTCACGGAAGACTCAAAGGATGGATTCAAATCAACTGAGGATCAACATCTTCTTCTCGAACTATAAGCACCGTAGCAGAGCCGATGACGGGCTCTTTATCTTGGGTGGTCCGACAGTTCGTGATAGGTCAAAGTAATCGTATTTGCCGAGAGGCGAGTAGAACTGCCTCAAAGATAGTCGTGAACTGCTTCAAAGATAGGTTGGTGTTTCGCGTGGAGGTCGCTGCTCAGAACCGGCCGAGGTCTAGACGGGCACAGCCTCTGCAGGAGAGGCCTCCCGAGTAGGCCAACATACGACTCGGCGAGTGTTTGTACATGTTTGGAGTAAACACCAAGGAATCGTGTAACTTCGGGTCTTTTGACCGAGAGGAGGAGGTCGTTGATAATATGGATAGGTGTCAAAGTATGGTGTGGAACAGTAAAGGTTTAGTTTGACCACCAAACAAGGACTCATTGATGACCTTGCTTTCACCTTCAATTTTTCAAGCTCGCTTGCTCGTCTCGATCTCGCCTTTTCGGGTGAACTGACCCAAATAATTGCAGTCAATCACGGTAATGGAGCTCTATGTCCAGCCTAGCAATTCAGGTCGTGGTACAACCGATCCATTCTCGCATAAATGGCATCAACCTTCGCTTGTCTGACTTGTGTTGACATTTTCCATCCCGTGTCAAGAGATTCCGTGATTACATTCTCGGCTCGCATTCGGGTTTGCCGCCACACTTGCTCGCATCGCTGTTCCTCAAACCGCCCGCAGGAGAGAATGCGGATCGGACATACGGTTTGGAAACCACTTTGATCTGGATCCGCTTTGTTTTCCCAAGCGAACCGACTTTGGTAAGAACTAGATCCAATCATATAACAGTCGAATGCAGGTTCGAGATGGGTTGTTGACTTGCCGCTCATGTGCTCGAGGTATCGAGACTGGGAGGATAGACAACAGGGTCGCGGTCTCACCGAGTAAAACCGGTTCATCATCCACGGGCGATCGCGAGGTCCGCAAGAACCTCGCCTTGTAATCTTCTTTTACCCTCGCGGCTCGCGACGACTCGTAGTCGCCGCCATCGTAATCATCATCATCCCGGCATGGACAGCCGGATCACACATGTGAGCACCGAACATCCCATACGAAATGGCCTTGCACCTTGCTAGGTACACGTGATAGCCATTAAGAGTGAAACCATGATGGAAGTTTTTCGAGTCGTCTGAATGCATATCATAGCAGAAGCGAAAAGGAGGTTCCGGAGGTTGACTGTGGGGTTGGAAGCGTCATCCTGACAAGACTGGCCTCGCCTTTTTTCAAATCGGGCTTCAAGTCCGGATCGGTTGAATTCGTGGAATTTCTCATAGTTGGAGAGCCATTCCAACGCATCAACTTGAGGTTCGCTTTTGATCCGTTTGGGGATTTGGACAACGGTTGGTACGGTTTCATTGTCGGCCAAGATCACGAGGGTATATGTGGAGGTGAGAGTTTCAAGATCAAGAGCATGGTTTTCAAGTCTATAAACCACCGGTGATGTAAAGTAGCCATTTTTGAGTGACCACTTGCTCAAAGACCTCGATCTGGATTCGACTTTCAAGGTTTTTGGTGCGTCTGATCTTCGGCGGATAGTCAAGTTTGCAAAAGGCAGAAGTACACCGCCCGCATGTAGGGTTGTAAGCATCAGCAATGACAAGATGTTGGTACTTTTGAATCTAGTATCCATAAGAGCCATTCTCGCCGTGACCGCAAGCCTTTACGATCACGAAGCGTTAAGATCATACGCATTCTCCGAAAGGTGGAGGTGAGTATAACCTTCACGCTTCCAAATTGGTGATTAACTCTTCGGAATTTCGCGGTTACATATCGCTCGCTGAGTTGCTTGCAAAGCACACCGTCAAGTTTCAAGACCGTATATACTCTTGGTGAGAAGGACGCCTAGTAAGAATAAGAGAACTGACAGATCTAATTACGTAATTAGATCATGGTAGAGTCAAAGGACTAATAAGAGGTAAGACTCGTAAATTTGTACAGTAGTCCGGAACATAGGAATATTCAACAAGGTTTTCTATTTTATCGATAGTGTTTTGTACAAGACCTCGTAAGGATAAAGTGAGGATATGGAGACCATGAGACCTTGCCTCTAAAGCTCGAGAACTTTGAACTCGAATCCACGAGTGTAAAGATATCTTTCTATTCTTCTTCTTCGATCACAAATCTTCTATCTACCAACTGAGATTGGTATCAAAACTTCACAACTCAATATGGCTCTGATACCAACTGAGATTGGTATCAAAACTTCACAAAATCAATATGGCTCTGATACCAACTGAGATACCAATAGATCATGGAACACCCATAACATACTGATACCAAGCCAGGATCCACTAACTCATAGAAAGTCAGTCGGAACTCACACAGAGATCCAAAGAATGAGTACGGGCATTGTTATCATATACTGCAGCAACGACGAACAAATCCCCTTAGGGCCAATAGCCCAGATGCTCGGGTTTCACCAATATACCCAACACCACTTGAGGAAATCATAGCACACATACTAACCCTTTTTCTTAGCCACCCCGGCATCTCTTCTTGAACAATGGTGTCTTCCGACGCCTCCTGTGTGTTTAAGATAAAACAAAGAATGGTATAAGTATACCACTGTACAACAGTATAAGACTTTCTCGATACACAAGATGTAGAGCATACTTGTCACCAAGTATAGAAACGAAGTATTCAAGTCGATCCGTGATCCTTATTGAAGAATGTAGAAGAAGATATTTAGCCACCATATTTGGAAATCTTAAATGATTCTCGATTAAGTTCTAAACGAAGTTCTTTATTCCAAGGATGATTTACAATGAAGAGGAGCTCGCCATTTATAGACGAACTTAAACTAAAGTGACAGACCCCACTATTACAACCACTAGACAGACACGCTACCTAACCTTGACAAAGTAAAGCAATAATGCAAACTAATAATACAACATGATAAGGACATGACAAAGACACTTAACCACTACTTTGAAAAAGTAAAGACAGGGACACAAAAGTCAAGCTGGATAAGTGGCAAAGACTTTTACACAAGACTTTAATATATAAAGACAAACTACTTTAAGACTTTTATGGCATATAAGACAAATGCCATTATTAAAGCGAATAGTGCCTTCAGGTGTCAGTCATCCGTCTCATCGTGTCTGCCCGATATTTCAAGCCAAGACACGTGGTGGTGCAACCAGGACACAATCCCAAAGGCACCAAGCCTGTGTGTGTGATGAGGACGGTCTCCGAGTACGTAATCTGAGGATACGGTTCTCATGATAAGGAGCAGAGGAAGATCCGTGGTCATACAAGATATGGAGTGAAATCTTCATATGGATCTCGAGCATCTCAAGAGGAAATCAGATGATTAGTTTTTCTTCGAGAACGATGCCCCACCGAGAGAGTAGGAGGAAAGAACCATGAACATATCATGCTTCGTCCAAGGGACGCGGAGAATCGGGTCGCTGCGAGGAATATGTTCTCCATGAGGAAATTCTTCGGAGGTCTGTATGGAAGTCTCAAGGCAGTGCAAAATGAAAGCATTATTCATAGTCGTCCCGAGTCCAAAAGTCATTGGTCCGAGGATGCGGAAATATGGGCGGTCAACAAGACCGAGGTCCACTGATTTTCTCGATCGTGGAGTTCCCCGGTGATGAGTTTAGCACTATGTAATTTTCTGCGCCACCGCGAAGTGTGAAACCAAGCAGGTCCATGAGATCACGGAGGCTGATGGTCGAGTCACAAGAGAGGAAGGATGTGGAAACCAACTTCAGGGCATAGGATCAGAAGACACCAAATGTACCAAAGTTCATCTTCTAACATCTCTGAGAATAACTAATCCGCGAGAAAAGACGATCGATGCATGCTGTACAGGCGGCTTTTTGTATAGACATTCATAAAACCTAAAAGGAATTTCATAAAAGTCCTGAATCATGGAGAGAAGAAAAGTCATATCAGGGAAATGACTTTTGTGAGAGTACGGTTCGCAAGGACGAGACCATGGCAACGAAAGGAATACGACCCAAAGCGGATAAAGGAAACTGCTTTAGGTCGAAAGGAGGTCCGATGATTTTATCGCCGTGATATGCGAATCGAAAATCATACCGAAAACTGTGTTTAAGCGAAGATGCTTGTCAGAAGATCTTATTTTTAAATTCCATAATCTTCTAAAAGATATGTCCATTCCGACAACAAAATTGTATCCGATAAGATGGAATTCAAACTTCTGATGCCATATTTGATCGCCAAGATTTCTCAGATCACGGTAATGCTTTTCACCTCGAATCGACCACGAATGAACACAATAAATCTTTCCATCAACTGCCAAGAGCACCGCCCCCCAAGACTGCCACCGCATCCGTCAGGACGCTGTCCGTGACGGATTCTCGCAGTAGGGTCAATACTGCTGAGCCGCCGAGTTGTCTGCTCAGACCCCAAGGGCCGCTTTAATCCTTGATCTTCGAGGTGTGGACCGAATGCGTGGAAAAAGTCTCGAGATAATTGACAATCCCGAGGAATCGCTGAATTTGCTTGCGGTTTAGATAAGATTCGAAATGCATCAATTTGTGCGTGGGTCCAGACGATAATTACCATCTCGGATTATCATGCCAAGGAATTCAATGGATGTCCGCCCACCGTGACTTTTTCTCGATATCACGACCCATGTGATTCCACTATCGATGTGAACCGATCGAGAGTCTCTGTGAATCATGATCCTTGAAAACAACAAAATATCATCAACGTAGATATGCGAGGATAGTTGGAAAATCTCGACCATAGCCTTTGAAAAGGAGGTGCCACTTTCGCAAAGTGGCATCACCGCCCACCGACAAGGGCATTTGGAATACGTATGCCTTGGGTCGATCATCGTGATGAATACCAATCCAAAACTCGACTTCAAATCAAACTGAGAACACCTTGCACCTGAGACGAACGAACGGATCAATCTCGCAGCGAACTTATCATCTTCGAAAACCATCGAGGTCGAGATAGTCAATGACTAGTCTTTCACCCCAACAATTTCGTAACGCTTTCAACATAATGCTTGATGCCCATTCCGTGCGGTTCGACAGCTCGGCCACGTCGGCAATGCAAGTTTCAGATCCGAGGCGCCATGCCCGATGTGTAGCCTTAGGTTCACATCTTCATTAAGCATGAAAGCAAGCTTAACAAAAAACTGAGGGTTTATCCACAAAGCGAAAGGGTGAAAGAACGCCGATGATTTTCGTGACAAACGCAGAACTTTGTTGAAAGACCATAGGAAACATCGAAATCGAGTATATCCTCGCGTGTCAAGAGGTGAAATTGCTTGTACCGATACCTCATGAGACATTCAATTTGGATAAGTTGTAACATCAAAACCCATGGGAGGTCCTTATCATCGAAAAGAACACATTAATCCAGAACACAACTGAAAGAACCTGATACCAACGGGTTTCGCAAGGTTCAGATAAAATATTCACCATTAGTTTCAAGAGTGGTACGGTGTTTCCAAACCGTGAGTACGGACAATAGTGTGCTCAACCAAGATCAACGAATCCTGATGTTGATAGTTTGGCATATTCTGAAGGATAATCGATTCATGGTGCAGACTGTTGAGGAACATGTCCGATGCTCGATGGATTTGCAACGCCTTCGTAGTCGATGAGTCGTAATCAAGACTCTTCGCTTCTTCACCAACACGAAGATCGCTTTCATCATAAGATCCTGCTCGTAATAATTCAATATCATCATCCTCGCAGGCGAGACTTATTGACGCAGAGTCGCTGATTACCGGATTGTTAGGCAAGATCTAGCAAAGTGCCCTTTCTTTTGTATGAAACACCCGGAATCTTTCACACGGTGTCGCTTTTCTTCCGAAAACCGGGCTGGTTTAGCCAGGACTGTCCAAGAGTGTTTAGCTAGGAATTATGGAAATGGGATTTTTCGCAGAACAAGTGTGTTCTTTCATCCTTGCATTTGATTGCAAGACGAGGTGTTTTGCATGCACTCAAGGGTTCCTTCTTTTCCATAAAGTGTTTCAAAACTTTCTCCGCTCACAAAGTTTCAAGACAAGAGATCCGAGATCTTACCAAGAGTAAGATCCAAGTGTTTATCCGCAGGAGTTCGTGTCTCAATATCCGCAAAATCAGGGAGACAAAAACATGCGCGGAGTGATCATTAAAACCATTCACAGAAAACGTCCATCCTCAGAAGGCTTATCAAGATCTCGATCCGCAGAACAAAGACTTCATCCGATGAAAATCTGCCCAGCGATTCGCTAGGTTCGTTCTCCCAAAACTGGTTATACAATCTAAGACTGTGTATGTTTCGAATAACTGAGTCTCAGATTCACCGATACTAGAACCAATCACGAGAGATCCTAAGAATCTTGAGCGTAATTTTAACAATACGATAACTATCGGCCTGTGTTTCGCCATCCAAGATCAAGCCAAGAAGAAGTTCTTGAATCTATGGAACCATTTGGCTTTGTGAACATCATCAAATGTAAACCATGGTCCATTAGATGGTTTGAACTCGATTAGTCCCAGGCGATCACGAATCATGCATGCGATCTCTTCGTGCTCATCTTCATCGGGTTCACGATGAAAACTCGTGAATCGAGGATCATTGACGGATATGTGCCATATAAACATTAAACTTCCACATATTTTCCTCTAATCAGAAGATACAACCGATTCACGCTGAGAAGACTCCGATGGATTCAAATCAACTGGCGGATCAACATCTTCTTCGAACTATAAGACCGCAGAGCCGATGTACGGGCTCTTTATCTTGGTCCGACAGTTCAGGATAGGCCGAAAGTAATCGTGTATTCACGAGGATGAGTAGAACTGCTCAAGATAGTCGGTGAACTGCTTCAAAGACAGTTGGTGTTTGTGGCGGAGGTCGCTCAGAACCTCGAGGTCTAGACGGGCACAGCCTCGAGGAGAGGGCCTCACGAGTAGCAAAACATACGACCTGAGGAGTGTACATGTTTGGAAACACCGAATCGTGTAACTCGGGTCTTTGACGAGGAGGAGTTGATAATATGGCAGGTAGTGTCAAAGTACGGTGTATGTGTAAAGGTTTAGTTGACCACCAAATGCATTTGACCTTGTTTCTCACAATTTTCAAGCTCGCTTCGTCGATCTCGCCTTTTCGGGTGAACTGACCCAAATAATTGCGCCAATCACGGTAGAGCTCTATGTCCATAGCACTGAAGGTCGTGGTATAACGATCCATTCTAAATGGCATCAACCTTCGTGTTGTCCGGACTTGCTTGACATTTTCCATCCTGTCAAGAGATTCCGTGATTACACTCGCCTGCATTCGGGTTTGCCGCCAAGCACTTTTCATCGCTGTTCCTCAAACCGCCCGAGGAGAGAACAGGATCGACATATGGTTTGAAACCACTTGATCGGATCCGCTTTTTCCCGCCGAACCGACCAAAGAATCCAGATCCAATCAAGTCGAACAGAGGTTCGAGATGTTGTTGTTAACTCGCCACAGTTTCGAGGTATCGAGACTGGAGGATAGACAATGGGTCAGTCTCACCGAGTAAACCGTTCATCATCCCACGAAGGATCGGAGGTCCGCAAGAACTTTATCTTCTTTACCCTCGCGTCGGACGACTAGTCGCCGTCATCGTAATCATCATCATCCGCATGGACAGCCGATCACACATGTGAGAACCGAACATCCCATACGAAATGGCCTTGCACCTGCTGTAGACACAGATAGCCATTAGGAAACCATGGATGGAAGTTTTCGAGTGTCAACAGCAGATATCATAGCAGAAAGGAAGTTCGGAGGTTGACTTTCGTGGCAAGTCATCCTGACAAGCATCCCCGCCTTTTTTCAAATCGGGCTTCAAGTCCGGATCGGGAATTGATGGAATTTCATAGGAGAGCCATTCCAACGCATCAACTCGAGAAGTTCGCTTTTGATCCGTTTGGGGATTTGGACAATGGTTGGTACGGTTTCATTGTGCCAAGATCACGAGGGTATCCGGAGGTGTGAGGAGTCAAGATCAAGCATGGTTTCAAGTCATAAACCACCACCGATGTAAAGGCCATTTTCAGTGACCACTGTCAAAGACTCGATCGATGACTTTCAAGGTTTTTGAAAGCGTCTGATCTTCGGCGGATGTGTGTTTGCAAAAGTAAGAACACACCGCATGTAGGTTGTGAAGTGCATCAATAACAAAGATGTCGGTACTTTCGAATCTAGTATCCATAAGAGCCATTCTCCGCGACCGCAAGCCTTACGACTACGGCCGCTAAGATCATACGCCTCCGAGGAGGTGAGTATAACCTTCACGCTTCCAAATGGTGATTAACTCTTCCGAATTTCGGTTACATATCGCTCGCTGAGTTGTGCACACCGTCAAGTTTCAAGACCGTATACTTTTGAGAAGGACGCCTAGTAAAGAGAACGGATGATCTAATTGCTGCACTAGATCTGGTAGAGTTGTAAGACTAATAAGAGGTAAGGAAGACTCGTAAATTTGCAGTCTGAACATGGAATATTCAACAAGGTTTTCTATTTTATCGATAGTGTTTTGTACAAGACCTTGAGGATAAAGCGAGGATATGAGACCAAGTCTCTAAAGCTCGAGAGTTCGAACTCAATCCACGAGTGTAAAAGTATCTTTCATTCTTCTTCTTCGATCACAAATCTTCTATCATATACCACCTTCAAGAGGGCAACTCCCGAAGTTCAATCGAACAAATCGTTAGCTCGATACCAACCGAGATTGGTATCAAAACCACAACTGTCGATTATTTTACCCAACTTCACCTATCTCGATCTCCTTTCAACCTGAAAGTCACAATCAATGAGCAGGTCATAAAATGGCTACTTTATCACCAAATATGATTCAAACCATGCTCGATCTTCTCACACCCACTTTACGACAGAATGATACCAACCATTGTCCATCAACAAAGTCGTTCTGTCCGATTGAATGGCTCTCCAACCATGAGTATCAATTTCAACCAATCCGCACTGCTCCACTAAAAGCGCCAGCATCATCTGATGACGTTGAACCGAAACTCTCCTTCTCACATATCGCCATGCCGTCAGACAACAAGAAAACTTCCCATCCATAGTTTCATTAACGCCATTACCAACAGCAAACAACGGATGCCCAGTCACAGATCCTTCCATGCCGACGATGACGATGACGACACTACCTGTCGCCCACGTGCAGAGTAAAAGCAGGTCACACCGATCCTTCATCGACGACGAAGATTTTACTCACCGACACCCTCGTTGTCTATCCTCCCAAGTCTCAAAACTCAACGCTGTCAAGTCAACCCTCGCCTCAAACCTTCGTGATCGATCTAGTTCTCATGTCCTCCTTCTAGATCCACACCCAGCGTTTCCGTCCAACTGCTTCTCGACAGCCGAGAACCAAAAGAAAGAAAAGACCGGCAAACGCAGCCGTGTCATGAACCGAATCCACCGATGGAAAGACAGCCGCATAACCCACAGAGCGATGCCATGCAAGAGATACACACCTTCACATGAATCCAGACAGCTCGCACATGATCGCATGCGTCCTTCACCCAGCCGAGATCGACACCTGCGCAGCCGGCATCAGAACAACGCCCCGTGCGGTCAACCAGATGACACCACGACACTACATATGTCAGCCTCCTCCTCCCAGCACCCAAGAGACCGATCTTTCTCCAAACATGCAACACCCGGTGATGTTAACCCTTCGCCCTTCTCACGAGACCATAGACAACCGCCTTGTAACCACTTCACCACCTGAACACAACGCTGAACAGTCAACCCATTCAGAGCTTACCCCTCCTCAGCCACAATCTCGGTTCCTATCGACACCCAAAGATAGATCGCCCACGTCCATAGTTCCAGAAGATGTTGATCCTCGCAGATTGAATCCATCCGAGTCTTCTCCACCGTAATCACAGTATCTTCGAGCCCCGGGAAAAGATGGAAGAGACACCATCCACATCCAGATCCTCCACCCCAGGAACCCCCTACGGATGAGCGGCGATGCCGGCTCACGATGCGCGCGCTTTAATCCAGTCCAAACCATCTAACGACCATGGTTTATGACGATGTTCAAAGCCAAATGGTTCCAAGATTCCAAGAACTCGTCGATCTGATGGCATGAGAACAAAAAGATGTCACATTCTGATCTCCGCGATTGGTTCCTGTATCGGAACACAGTAGCCCGCTATCTGCACCACAAGTCAGAGATTGCAACCGGGAGAACCAAACTAGCACAGATCTAGACGAGATTTTCATCGATGTCGTCATCGCAGATCGAGATCTGATAAGCACTACAAAGTGATGACAACCATACGAACGGTTAACGATCACCCTCAAGCATGTTTTGCAGCCTTCCAGAGATTCAGACCGACACCGAACTGATGATCTTACTGGTAAGATCATCAGCTCGTCCTTTCAGCAGAAAGTTTCAAACACTTTAAAAGCAGCCCTTCAAGAGTGCATGCAAAACACCATCTTGCAATCAAATGCAATGACGCACCACCAGAAAAATCCCATTTCCCCAAACCCAAACTCGCATACGCCTCAAATCAAACCTCTCACCGGCCGCAGAAAACCGTCAAGAACAGATGTGTGTTTCATCCGCAGGCACTTTGCTAGATCTTGCCCCAATAGCCAAATCAGCCATCGCAGATGTCATCTCCTCCGAGGACGACGATATCAACCGACCTGAGCTTACGACAAGAAGCCTTCATGGTGGAAAAACAGTAGTCTTCGACTCGATAAGACGCAACAATCCATCACATCGAGTCGACATATCCAACGCCTCACCATCCATACAAAGATCCTTCCTACCAAATACGCCAAACCCATGCTCACAGACCATCGACATCACCACGAATCCGCCATCTCCAGTCACCCCGCCGAACGGTGAATCTTACACCGCTTCCCGTATCCAGCTTCAGAGTCGGATAACATGTCAACGATAAGGACCTCATAGGTTTTGATGATACTATCCACAATTGAGTGCCAACACTTCTACAATCGACATCACTGATGCTCACACGAGTCTTCAAACAAAGTTCCCGCTTTGTCCCGAAATCACCCAGCTCTTTCACCCCTTCGCGGAAAACCGCCTGTTGCTTCCTTCGTTTAAGAATGCGAACCCCACAAAGGTTACATCCGCATGACGCGTGATCAAACTTGCATGTTCGAATGCCAATACATGCAAGGAATCGAGCCCACATTAATGGGCTTGTCACATGTTGAACGTGAAATTGTTCGGTAAGAAAAGACTAGTCATTGACTATCAACCCCTCAATGGTTTTCAAAGATGATAAGTTCTCCAAAGATTCGCCTGCTCATCCATCTCCAATGTGCGTGTTCTCAAAGTTCGATTCGTCGATTTGGCGTATTCATCCCATGATCGACCCAAAACATTCAGATTCCAAATCACCATCGCCGATGGATGCCTTTGGCTGAAAGGGCACCATCACTTTTCAAAAGCTATGGTCAAGATTTTCCAACCTATCTCGAAACGCCTATCTACATCGATGATATTTGTTGTTTTCCAAGGACCATAATCACACCGAGACTCTCAATCGCCTCGCTTGTGGAATCATACACCGATATCCGAAAAAGTCACAGCGGTGACGCCCATCAATTTCTTGGCATGATAATCCAAGATGGTAATTATCGCCCGGACCCCACATCGCAAGAATCGATGCATTTTATATTTATCTAAACCGCAAGCAAATTCAATCCTCGATTGTCAATTATCTCCAGACTTTTTCCACACATATGTCCACACCTCAAGTTGTCAACGATAAAGAAAGCACCACCATGGGGTCTCGAAAGTACAACCGCCCAAAGAATCAAACAAGTGACTCAAGATCCACTACCGAGACTTCCATCCAAAGGATTGCCATGTTCTCCGCATCGATCACCATTATTGGCAAACACCGCTTCCCAAAGAACTAAAGCGCATGGCATTCCATGCCTATAACTGAGTTCGTGCATAATTTCAAGATCGCACTCACCTCGAAAACCAATTTCATTTGCGCTTCACCATATTCCTCCTCCTCAAACGAGTCCTGCGAACCAGAAGCGCATCTTCCTTTTCGGCCTCATTTTCATCGGCTTCCAGACGTTCAAGATTTAATCTTCCGTACATCGACCACAAGCATGGTTCCAAAGTTCAAACACCATCTCGACATGGCGCTTATGGTCTTTAATGGCCATACAAGAATTCGTGCCAACCCAACGAAAGTTATGTCAAACCATTTGTTCCACATCCTAATCCGCACTGATGCACCACTTGTTTTCACGCCACACTACTTTCATCCAAGAGATGAACACTGAGTCGGGACATCATGTCATTCGTGACATCACACTCGTGCTTATTATGTTTTCTCGGTATTTGCAAACCTATACCCAAAGGTCACCGCTTGATCCCAACTGATCCATACCACCGCAGAGCAGAAAATATGACGGTTCGTACGTTCGCCCTATTTGTGATCCTTCGACTTGAACTCACAACTGCTATCACATTCCATCCTACCATTGTGATAGTAAACCATCACCTCCTGGTCGCCAGATCGAACCTCTTATAAATCCCATCATTCACCATCATGATCGCGAATCCTTTCATTCCATGTGGACAACCGCCTCACAGAAAGCTCTACAAGAATATATGCCCACCCTCCTACAATACTCACACCCTTATCTCGATGTTCAATCAACTCTGCATCTTTACTTCAAAGAAGAAATCGAATCACCCCTCTGGAGATCGCCCTAATCTCAGAGATATGACAATTATCTCATCGAAATGGCGATCTACCGACAAATGGACAACCGATCGATTATCCATGGCCTCAACCGCCACGCATCTCATCGTCTCGACCCGCATACACACGCCTTTCAGACTATTTCACTTAATGGCATTTGTCACATGCCATAAAGTCAGCAGTCTCTTATTAAATTGCGTAAATCCCTCCTGCTTGACAGCCTTCTCTTTTCAGTGAGCATTGTCACAAACATCACGTCATTATAAGATGCACTTTGTCGGCACAACTGTCCCAACGGTCAGAATGTCCCCGTCCCACTTACGTTCGCCCAAGCGAATCATCGTGAATCATCCTCGAAAGAACCGCTGAATTTCAATCAGCGATTTCACGGCTTCATCTCTTTCATTCTTCACGCATCAGACCATCACCATTTTCATCGCCGCGACGCCCACACCGCCCAGATCAGATCGCATCTGCGAGTCAGTAGCAATTTACCATGTGCCGCCATACAAACTCCGCCGACACAGTCATAGAGCGGCCATATTCGCACAGAATTGTCAATCTCGAAAATCCCCGCATCGATTATGCTTATAATATCACCGACTCGATTCGCGAAATTTCGACCATGATGACACGACCCGATCGCGATGGTTCCAATCATCGTATCTCGCTGAATGTATAACCGAGATACCAATAGACATGGAACACCCATAACATAATCGATACCGTGATCCACTAACTCATAGAAAGTCACTGAACTTGCAGATCCAAAGCAGAGTACGGGCATTGTTATACCAGAGCAACGAAACAAATCGTCCTTAGGGCCAATAGCTGGTTTCCACCAATATACCCAACACCACGAGGAAATCATAGACACATACCAACCCTTTTCTTAGCCACTCCCGCATCTCTTCTGGGTGAACAGTGTCTTCCGACGGCTGTGTTTAGTATAAAGGAAACAAGAATGGTATATATATACCACTGCACAACAGCATAAGACTTTCTCGATACACAAGATCCTACAAGAGGCGAGGTAGAGCATACTTGTCACCAAGCCGTATAGAAACGGTATTCAAGTCGATCCGTGATCCTTATCGAATAGAAAGAAGATATTTAGCCACTCATATTCGAAATCTTAAACGATCTATTGTTCTAAACGAGTTCTTTATTCAAGGATGATCAACGTAAGAGAGCTCATTTATAGACTAACTTTAAACCAAAGTGGGACAGACCTAATTAATACAACCACTAGATTAGACACGCTACTAACCTGACAAAGTAAAGCAATAATGCAAACTAATAATACAACGATAATGACATGACAAAGACACTTAACCACTACTTTGAAAAGAAAGATAAGGACAAAAGTCAAGCTGGATAAGGCAAAGACTTTACACAAGACTTTAATAAATAAAAAACCATTTTAAGACTTTTATGGCATATAAGACAAATGCCATTATTAAAGTGAAATAGTGCCTTCGAGGTGTCGAGTCATCCGTCTCATCGTGGTCTGGCCCGATATTCGGGTCAGCCAAGACACGTGGTGGATGCAACCAGTGACACAATCCCAGGCGGTTCCGGTGTGGGCGATGGAGGACGGTCTCACGAGTAATAGATGGTTCTCATGATAAGGAGGAGGAAGATCCGTGGTCACATAAGATATGGAGTGAAATCTTCATAAGGATCTTGAGCTCTCAAGAGGAAATCAGATGATTGTTTTCTTCGAGAACGATGCCTCACCGATTGGTCGAGAGGATGAAAGAACCATGAACATATCATGCTGTCCAAGGATGCGAGAATCGCGGGTCACGAGGAACATAGTTCCACGAGGAAATTCTGGAGGTCTTGTATGGAAGTCATCAAGGGCAAAATGAGGAACAGCCATTCATAGCGGGTCCCGAGTCCAAAAGTCATCGTCCGAGGATGCAAATATGGGCGATATAACGAAGACGAGGTCCACTGCTTGTTTTCGATCGGAGTTCTGAATGAAGTTTGAGCAAATGTATCTACCACCAAGGAAGTGGTGAAACCATCGAGCAGGGTCCAAGTGAGACTCAAGAGGTTGATATCGAGTCCGCTACAGATAAGGATGCGGAAACCAACTTCAGGGCATAGGATCAGAAGACACCAAATGTACCAAAGTTCATCTTCGGTAACATCTCGGTTAGGTAGAATAACTAATCCAGTGAGGAAAAGATGATCAGGATGCATGCTAGGAAGAAGCAAAGGCTCTGGGCTTTTTGTATAGACATTCATAAAAACACAAAAGGAATTTTCTAGCAAAGTCCACAGATACGGTGGAAAGTAAAAGTCATATTGAGGAAATGACTTTTGGTGAGGCATGGTTTGGTAAGGATGAGACCATGGCAATGAAAGGAATATGACCCAGTGTGGATAAAGGAAAGCTGTTTTAGAGGGAATTAGAAAGGAGGTGCAGGATGAGATTTTATACTTTGTGATATGTTGAGCTGAAAAATCATACACAGAAAACCGGGTTTTAAAGCGAAGAAGATGCTTATGCGGTAGCATCTTATTTTAAATTCCATAATCTTGGAAAAGATGAGTTGTCCATTCGACAATAAAATTGTATCAGATAAGATGGAATTCAAACTTACGGATGCCGTACTTAAGATTTCTTTGTAGATCGCGTGGTAATGCTTTTGACTTCCTTGAATTGACCCTTTGGAATGAACCTGATAGAAATCTTTTCAGTAATCTGTTAAAACACTGCTCCCGGTCTAAATCAGCATCTGTCGTAGGATCGTTGTCACGTGGGGATTCTCGTGATGAGGGTTCTTTGAGTCACTTGCTTGTGAGCTGTCGGTTGGTTGTCGTGGGGGGGTTCTTTTGCATCGTTGACAACTTGAGGTGTGGACATGATGTGTGGAAAAAGTCTAGGAGATAGTTGACAATCCAGAAATTGTTGAATTTGCTTGCGGTTTAGATAAGTATAAATGCATCGATTCTTGTGCGATGTGGGGTCGGGCGATAATTACCATCTTGGATTATCATGCCAAGAAATTCAATGGACGTCCCGTGACTTTTCTCGGATATGACTCCATGTGATTCCATTGGCGAGGCGATCGAGGTCTCTGGTGTGAATCGTGATCCTTGGAAAACAAAATATCATCGATGTAGATAAGTTTTCGAGGATAGGTTGGAAAATCTTGACCATAGCGGGAAAAGTGATGGTGCCACTTTCGAGCCAAAGGGCATCACTTGTCCTGATAGTGGGCATTTGGAATCTGAAGAATTTCTTGGGTCGATCGTCGGGATGAATACCAATGCCGAAATCCGACGATCGAACTTTGAGAACACGCCTTGGAGATGAATGAGCAGGGAATGAATCTTTGCAAAGGAACTTATCATCTTTGAGAAAACCATTGAGGGTTGATAGTCAATGACTAGTCTTTTCTTACCACAATTTGAACGTTTTCTTACAACAATGTTCGGGCTCGATTTCGGCGAAGATGCCAAGCCATGGTAGAATGTGGGCTCATTAAACGAAGGAAGCAAGAGGCGGGGTTTTCCACAAGGAAGGGGTGAAAAAAGCAGATGATTTTCGGGACAGCGGCGGGAACTTTGTTTGAAAGACTCGTAGGGTGAGGAAACATCGTGAAATTGAGTATATCCTCAGGTGTCGTATAAGGTAGTTGCTTGTGCACGATACCTTTGGCGGAGACATTCAATTTGTGGATAAGTTGTAGAACATCGAAACCTGAGGAGGTCCTTGTCGTTGAGGAAGAACATGACATTAATCGAGAGAACTGATGGAAGAGCGGATACCAGCGGGTTTCTTGGTAGCAGTGCATGTTAAAATATTCACCATTAAGACTTTGAAGGTGGGTATGGTGTTCAACTTCGGGAGGGGTATGGATTAAGCATAGTGTGTTACGAACCGTGTCGATGAATCTATGGCGGTGATAGGTTTGGCATATTTGGTAGGAAGGATCTTGATTTGTATGGATGGTAGAGGCTTGGGAGGAACATGTCGACATGCTCGATGTGATGGATTGTTGCAGCGTCTTGGTCGAGGCAGTCGATCGAGGAAGACTCTCTGTTTACATTCTTGACCACATGAAGTTTCTTCGTCGCATCTGTTGAATCTGATTGATATCATCGTCTCGAGAGGAGACTACATTGACATCTTTGCGATGAGTCGGCTGATTTTCTTTGGATTGTTAGGGCAAGATCTAGCAAAGTGCCCTTTCTTTTTCGGATGAAACACGGAATCTTTACATTTGGGTGTTGTGATTCTTCTGAAAAACCGGTAGGTTGGTTTTGAGCTTTGAGGACGGTGTGCGGAAGAGTGTTTAGGTTTAGGAACTTATGGAAATGGGATTTTTCTTGGTAGAACAAGTGCGGGTTCTTGCATTTGATTGCAAGATGAGGTGTTTTTCATGCACTCTTGAAGGTTCATCTTTAAAGTGTTTGAAAAACTTTCTCTGCTGAAGTTTCTCGAGACAAGAGACAATCGATAGATCTTACCAAGAGTAAGATCATCAAGTTATCTGGTAGGAGTTCGGTGTCTCTGAATATGCAAAATCTCTGAAGAGGCGCACAAAAACATGCTTGAGGGTGATCATTAAAACCCATTTTGTAGTACAAGGTTGTCATCCTTTAGTGCTTATCGAGATCTACGATGCTGATGAGCAACACTTCATCGATGAAAATCTCGTCTAGCGATTCACATGCTAGGTTTGGTTCTCCAGCGGTTGTACATCTCTAAGACTTGTGTATAGTTGCTGGAATAGCTGTATTCCGACTTGGGAACGATCACGGAGATCACAGAATCTTGAGAAATTCTTTAATAACATGATAACTATCGGCTCGGGTTTTGCCATCGAAGATCGAGCAAGTTCTTGGAATCTATGGAACCATTTGGCTTTAGGAACATCATCGTAAACCATGGTCCATTAGATGGTTTGGAACTTGGATTAAAATTTGTCTTGTAGCGTCGTGGCGGCATCTCTTGAGCTCATCTTTGAGGGTTCATGGGATGAAAATCCTCGGGGTGGAGGATCGTTGGATGTGGATGGTTGTGCCATATAAACATTAGAAACTTCATAATTTTCCTCGGAATACATTGCGGAAGATACAAGATTACATTGGAAAGAAGACTCGAAGGATGGATTATCTGAATCGAGGGATCAACGTCTTCTTACGGCTATAAGACGAGTAGAGGCGATCGTGGGCTCTTTATCTTTGGGTGGTCGATAGGTTCGAGGATAGGTGTAATGTCGGTGTTCTTTGAGGAGAAGGGTAGGCTATCTCGGTAAATTTGGTGTGAGTTAGGTTGGTGTTGTGGTGGTGGAGGTCGTTGCTAGGCTGGTTGAGGTCTAGGCATGGAGTGCAGCCTCGTGGGAGAGGGCACTTGAAGGAGTAGGTTGAACATCGACCTTGAGTGTTTGTACATGTTTGGAGAAACACGAGGAATCGGTGTAACTCTTGGGTCTTTGGTGAGGAGGAGGTGTGATAATATGGGTGGTAGGTGTCAGTATGGTGTAGGAGCAGGTAAAGGTTTGGTTTGACCGCTGACAAGGGGCGGTTGTTGACCTTGTTTCTCGAAGATTCTTTCAAGCTCTGCGCATCGATCTCGAACTTCCTTTTGGGTGAACTTTGGACCCAATAATTGCGATCGATCATGATGCAGACTCATGTCGATCTGCGATTACATCGTGAAGGTCGTGGTATAAGCGATCCGTTCTTGCGAAATGGCATCTTCTTGTGGGTTATGCGGACTTGTGCTTGGACATTTTCCATCACGGTGTCGAGATTCGAGATTACATTACAGGCTCGGCATTACGGGTTTGCCGGTTAAGCACTTCGTCTTCTTTGGTTCCAGCTGTCGGAGGAAGAGCGATTGGACATATGGTTTGGAAACCACTTTGGATTGTGGATCTGTTTGTTTTCCCGAGGAAGGCCGACTTTGGTAGAACTAGATCGATCATATAACAGTTGGAGCAGAGGTTTGAGGCGAAGTTGGTTGTTGTTAACTGCGCCCTGGTTTGAGGTATTGAGACTTGGGAGGATAGGACAGCAGGGGTTGTAGTCTCTGGAGTAAAATCTGGTTCGTGTCGATGAAGGATCGGTGGAGGTGCAGAACCTCGCCTTGTAATCTTCTTTTACTCCTGACGTGGGCGACTAGGTAGTCGTCGTCATCGAATCATCATCATCACAGCATGGACAAGGGATCACATGTGAGAAACTGGAACATCCCGTATGAAATGGCACACGCTGGGTGCAGGATAGCCATTAGTGTGAAACTATGGATGGGAAGTTTTCTTGGTATGCGAGCAATGAGATATCATGGATGTATGAAAAGGAAGTTACGGAGGTTGACTTTCGAGGGGTTGGAAGGTCATCCGGACGATGCCGTCAACCTTTTCAATTGGGCTTGAAGTCGGATTGGTTGGGAATTACGATGGAATTTCTCATGGTTGGAGAAACCATTCAGTGACATCAACTTGAAGTTCGGCTTTTGGATCTGTTTGGGGATTTGGACAATGGTTGGTATGGTTTTCGTTTTGTAAGATCATGAGGGTATCTGTGGAGGTGTGAGGTTGGAAGATCAAGAGCATGGTTTTGAAGTCTATAAACCGGTGGTGATGTAAAGTAGCCATTTTGAGGTGACCACTTGCTCGGCCTTGGATCTGGATTTGGACTTTCAAGGTTTTGAAAGGTTCGGATCTTGAGGATAGGTTGAAGTTTGGGTAAAGGTGAAATCTGTTTGCTGCGTGTAGGGTTGTAAGAGCAGTACCAATGACATGTTGGTACTCTTTGAATCTAGTATCCATAAGAGCCATTCTCCGTGAGCAAGCCTACGACCGTGAGCGTTAAGATCATACGTACTCCTCAGGGTGGAGGTGAGTATAACCTTGCGTTTAGGTTGATTAACTCTTACGGAATTTCAAGGGTTACATTTCTGCTTGAGTTGCTTCTGCAACTGGTCAAGTTTGGAAGGTATACTCTTTGGGAGAAGGGCGTCTAGTAGTAACAAGAGAGCGGATAGATCTAATTACGAATTAGATCGGTGGTAGGATGGTAAGGACTAATAAGAGGTGGAAGACTCGAGAAATTTATGCAGTGGAACATAGGAATATTCAACAAGGTTTTCTATTTTATTGGATAGGTGTTTTGTCAAGACAGGTAAGGATAAAGGTGAGGATATGGAGGCAAGTCTCTAAAGCTTGAGAGTTTGAACTCGAATCCATGAGTGTAAAGATATCTTCTTGGATCACAATCTTCATCATATATCACTCTCTTGAGAGGCGGGTAACTCGCGTAAGCCGATCGACAAATCGTTGGGCTCGATACCAAGAGATTGGTATCGAAACTTGAATCAATATGGTTGATACCAAGCGAGAGTCCTGATAAGCAATGAAAGTCATCGTTTATATTTGATGAGGAGTGTCTGTGGAGGTGTGAGGTTGGAAGATCTAGAGCATGGTTTTTAAGTCTATAAACCTGGTGATGTAAAATAGCCATTTTTGAGTGACCGCTGACACCTTGATCTGGTTGGACTTTCAAGGTTTTGAAAGGTTCGGATCTTGAGGATAGGTTGAAGTTTTGGGTAAAGGTGAAGTACCTTGCTGCGTATGGGGTTGTAAACATTAATCCATGTTGGTACTCTTTGAATCTAGTATCCATGAGATTCTTTTGACGCTACGACCATGAGCGTTAAGTTGCTATCTAAACACACGAGAGTCGGAAGAACACTTTCACCAAGAGATGCCGGCGGTGGCTAAGAAAAGGTTGGTATGTATGATGATTTCCTCGTGGTGTTGGGTATATTGAGGAAAGAGTATGGGCTATTATTAGCCAAGGACTTGTTCGTCATGCTCAGTATAACAATGCCACAATCATTCTTGGATCTGTGTGAGTTAAGTGACTTTCATGAGTTAGTGGATCTGGCTTGTATCGTATGTTATGGGTGTTCTAATCTATTGGTATCTCGAGTTGGTTCATTCTTCATTTTGACAGAATGTTAGCTCTATTTTAAGGATCCTTTGACTCTTGTTCTGGCTGTCATTCGGACCAGTTGTGATATAGTAAAATCATTTTATATTAAATTTTTTATTTAGTTAATTGGATATGACATTATTAAAATTTTTAGTCCTGAGACAATAAAATATTGGATTGGATATGGATTGGGTCAAACCCACATTTGATCCGCAGACGTGTGATTGGATTTGGATTGAATTTCACCAATCTGTGGATTTGATTAAATCAAAAATTTATAATTGGCAAAATTGTGGATCAGATATGGATTGATCAATCCATAAAATTGATCCATGACAACCTCTGAACTTTTCATGTTTGTCATGTTTCTTGTACAATATTTCCGTCATGTATTAAGTATTCTATTGCATGTTTACATTATACTCATTTTAATGTAGGTTGCATGTTTAACTTTTATTTTTATATTGTTATTATTTTTTATATAATTTCATGTTTCATGTTTACATCACATGTTGCATCTTTGATGTTCGTTATCATGTTAGAAATGGTGTAAGTGCTAAAAATATTATTATTTTATAAACATGAGCGTGACACTGTCAATTTACTCCAGATCGAATCTAAACTTGGAATTGAATGGAATTGTTGTTGGAAAATATACTCTTTAGTGTGTTTTATTTAATTGTAATAAACAAATTTTCTCAAGTCTACGATGCAATGAAACGCATCGATGAAAATCTCGTCTAGCGATTCGCATGCTAGGTTTGGTTCTCCCCGGTTGTACACAATCTCAAGACTTGTAGTGTTGCTGGAATAACTGGGTGTATTCAGTGAACCAATCACGGAGAGATCCGAATCTTGAGCGAAATTCTTTAATAACGTGATATTTATCGGTTTGCCGTCGAAGATCGCAATGAGTTCTTGGAATCTATGGAACCATTTGGCTTTGAACATTCGTGAAGTAAACCATGGTCCATTAGATGGTTTGGAACTTGGATTAGATCTTTGTAAATAGCGTGAGCTGGCATCTTGTCTTTTGCTCATCTTCGTGAGGGTTCATGGGATGAAAATCTCGATGGAGGATCGTTGGATGTGGATGGTTGTGCCGTATAAACATTAGAAACTTCCACGTAATTTTCCTCGGAATCATTGCGGAAGATCGATTACATTGGAGAAGAAGACTCGAATGGATTATCGAATCGAGGATCAACATCTTACTATAAGACAGTGTAGACGTCATGGGCTCTTTATCTTTGGGTGTCGATGGGTTCGAGGATGGCTGTAATGTCGTGTTCTTTGAGGAGAAGGGTGGATCTCGGCGGTGTGTAGGTATTGGCGTAGGTTGGTGTTTGTGGTGGTGGAGGTCGTTGCCAGGCTGGTTGAGGTCTAGCATGAGTCGAACCTCGTGAGGGCCTTGAAGGAGTAGGTTGAACATCGACCTTGAGAGTGTTGTACATGTTTGGAGAAACACCGAGGAATCGGTGTAACTCTTGGGTCTTTTTGAGAGGAGGAGGCGTGATAATATGGGTGTAGGTGTCAAAGTATGGTGTAGGAGCAGTGAGGTTTAGTTTGACCACCAAACAAGGATTGATGACCTTGTTTCTCGAACTGATTCTTTCAAGCTACTGAATATCGATCTCGACTTCCACGGTGAACTTTGGACCCAAATAATTGCGATCAATCGTATGCAGACTCTATGTCCGGTCAGATTACATCGTGAAGGTGTGGTATAGCGATCCATTCTTGCGAAAGCGCATCACCTTCTTGTGGGTTATGCGGACTTGTGCTTGGACATTTCCATCTGGTGTCGAGATTCGATTACATTACAGGCTCGGCATTACAGGTTTGCCGATTAACTTTTCTTCTCTTTGGTTCTATGTCGGAGGAAGCGAGATTGGACATATGGTTTGGAAACCACTTTGGATTGTGGATCTGTTTGTTTTCCCGAGGAAGGAACTACTTTGGTAGAACTAGATCGATCATATAACGAGTTGGAGCAGAGGTTTGACAGAAGTTGTTGACTTCATCTACGGGTTTGGTATTGAGACTTGAGAGGAAGGACAACGGGGTTGTGGTCTCGGTGGAGTAAAATCGGTTCGTATCGATGAAGGATCGGGTGGAGTGCAAGAACCGCCTTAATCTTCTTTTACTCTGCGGACATGGACGACTTGGTAGTCGTCGTCATCGAATCGTCATCATCGGCATGGACAGCGGGATCACATGTGAGCACAGAGCATCCCGTATGAAATGGCCTTGCACGCGCTGGGGTACACAGGATAGCCATTAGTAGTGAAACTATGGATGGGAAGTTTTTCTTGAAATTGTATGCGAGCAATGAGATATCATAGCGATGTATGAAAAGGAAGTTACGGGAGGTTGACTTTCGAGGGGTTGGAAGGTCATCAGGACGATGTACCGTCTGACCTTTTCAAATTGGGCTTGAAGTGCGGATTGGTTGGGAATTACGATGGAATTTCTCATAGTTGGAGAGCCATTCAGTGACATCAACTTGAGAAGTTCCTTTTGGATCTGTTTGGGGATTTGGACAATGGTTGGTATGGTTTCGTTGTCGGCTAAGATCATGAGAGTATCTGTGGAGGTGTGAGGAGTTGGAAGATCAAGAGCATGGTTTGAAGTCTATAAACCGGTGGTGATGTAAAGTAGCCATTTTTAGGTGACCACTTTTCGGCACCTTGGATATGGGACTTTCAAGGTTTTGAAAGGTTCGGATCTTGAGGATAGGTTGAAGTTTGGGTAAAAGGTGAGAAGTACCTTTGCTGCGTGAAGGGTTGTAGAGAGTACCAATGACATGTTGGTACTCTTTGAATCTAGTATCCATAAGAGCCATTCTGGCGTGGCAAGCAAGCCTTTACGACCGTGAGCGTTAAGATCATCGTACTCCCCGAGGTGGAGGTGAGTATAACCTTCACGTCTGGGTTGGTGATTAACTCTTACGGAATTTCAAGGGTTACATCTTTGCTCTACTTGGGTTGCATTCAAAGCACTGCTTTGGTCTAGTTTGGAAGGCTATACATACTCTTTAGGAGAAGGGCGTCTAGTAGTAACAGGAGCGGATAGATCTAATTACAATTAGATCGGTGGTAAGTTAGTAAGGACTAATAAGAGTGGGAAGACTCGAAATTTTGTCTGATGCGGGAACATAGGAATATTCAACAAGGTTTTCTATTTTATTGGATAAGTGTTTTGTACAAGACACAGGTAAGGATAAAGGTGAGGATATGGAGAGAAGTCTACAAAAGCTTGAGAGTTGAACTCGAATCCATGAGTGTAAAAGTATCTTTCTATTCTTAACTTGGATCACAAATCTTATCATATACCCTCTTTTGAGAGGCGGGTAACTCGGCAAGCAATCGAACAAATCGTTGGGCTCGATACCAAGCGAGATTGGTATCAAAACTTCACAATCGATATGGCTCGATACCAAGAGATTCGATAGATGTAACATTTCGATACAGCGGATATCTGAAACTGAACCCAGATCTGCAGTTATGAGCAATCGAAGATCGTCATCAATCGTACTGGTTCAATATACACCAGCCGACCAAGTTCTAATGGCATACATGATAAGCGAAACACAGGGTGTTATTATGGTTCGAACAGATACAAGAACAACTAACCACTGGCGGTACACAGGATAGCGAAAGAAGACACGATGTATCGAGCAAAGCGAAGAATTCTCCTCAAGATTCTTGGGATCTATAGTGATTGGTTGATCGATCTGATGTATTGAGCAAGAATAAGAAGAAGAGCACTAGAGATGCCACAAGTTTAATGATCACTCCCTCAAGCATGTTTTTGTGCGATCTCTTCCCTGAGATTTTGCGGATATTCGAGAGACACGCGAACTCTGCAGATAAACTTGGATGATCTTACTCTTGGTAAGATCTATCGGATCTTGTCTCTTGTCTTGAGAAACTTTGTGAGCGGAAAGTTTTCAAACACTTTATGGAAAAAAGCAACCCTTGAGAGTGCATGCAAAACACCTCATCTTGCAATCAAATGCAAGGATGAAAGAACACACTTGTTCTACCAAGAAAAATCCCATTTCCATAAGTTCCCTAAACAACACTCTTGGACACCCTCATAAGCCTAAACCAACCTACGGTTTTCGGGAAAAGCATCAACACCCGTGAAAGATTCCAGGTGTTTCATCTGCAAAAAGAAAGGGCACTTTGCTAGATCTTGCCCTAATAATCCAGCAAAATCAGCCAGACTACTGCAGCATGTCAACAGAGTCTCTCCTCTCTCTGAGGATGATGATATTGAATCCCTGTATTCTGAACAGGATGCTTATGATGAAGAAACAGTCTTCATGCTGGCTGAAGAACAGAAACAGAGAGAGTCTTCTGATTCTGACTGCGGTTACGACTCGAAGGCGTTACAATCCATCGCATCGAGCATGTCGACATGTTCCTCACAACAGCGGTCTCTACCATCCATACAAATCGGTATCCTTCCTTGCAAATATGCCAAACCTATCAACATCAGATTCATTGATCTTGGTTGAGAACACACTATGCTTAATCCGTCATACTCCTCTCACGAGTTTGGAAGCACCGTACCATCTTGAAAATGCAATGGTGAATATTTTAATCTGAGACACCAAAGAAACCCGTTGGTATCCAGGTTCTTTCAGTTGTGTTCTCTGGATAAATGTCATGGGTTCTTCCTCGATGATAAGGACCTCCTCATGGGTTTTGATGTTCTGACTTATCCACAAATTGAATGTCTCACTTGAAAGGTATCGGTGTACAAGCAACAATTTCTACCTTATGCTTGAGGATATACTCGATTTCGATGTTTCACCCTATGAGTCTTTCAAAACAAAGTTCTGCGTTTTGTCACGAAAATCATCGGCGGTTCTTTCACCCTTTCCTTTGTGGAAAAACCCTCGATTCTTTGTTAGCTTCCTTTCAAGCTTAATGAAGATGTGAACCTGAAAGGCTACACATCGGGCATGGCCCTCGGATCTGAAACTTGCACTGAATGCCAGCTCATGGCGCGAGCTTAATCGAGCCACACATTACGAATGGGCTTGTCAAGCATTCTATGTTGAAACGTTACGAAATTGTTCGGGTAAGAAAAGACTAGTCATTGACTATCAACCCCTCGATGGTTTTCTCAAAGATGATAAGTTCCATTGCCAAAGATTGATCTTTGTTCATCCATCTCAAGGTGCAAAGGTGTTCTCAAAGTTTGATTTGAAATCATGATTTTGGCAGTTGGTATTCATCACGATGATCGACCAGACGATACGTATTCCAAATGCCCACTATCGGTGGACGGTGATGCCACTGGCTTGAAAGTGGCACCATCACTTTTTCAAAAGGCTATGGTCAAGATTTTCCAACCTATCCTTGAAAACGCCCTTATCTACATTGATGATATTTTGCTGTTTTCCAAGGACCATGATTCACACCAGAGACTCCTCGATCAGTTCCTGTCAATAGTGGAATCACATGGAGTCATGATATCTGAGAAAAAGTCACAGGTGGGCCAGACGTCCATTGAATTTCTTGGCATGATAATCCAAGATGGTAATTATCGTCCTGGACCCCACATCGCACAAGAATTGATGCATTTTCCAGATACTTATCTAAACCGCAAGCAAATTCAACAATTTCTCGGGATTGTCAACTATCTCAGAGACTTTTTTCCTCACATTGCGGTCCACACCTCGAAGTTGTCAACAATGCTAAAGAAAGCAGCCCCACCATGGGGTCTTGAGCAGACAACAGCTGTCCAGCAGCTCAAACAGGTGACTCAGCATCCACTACCGCTGAGACTTCCATCCAGTGATTGCCATGTTCTCTCTGCAGATCAGAATCACCATTATTGGCAAACACTGTTTCCCAAAGAATCCAAAGCGCACAGGGCATTCCATGCCTATAAATCTGAGTTCGTGCATAATTTTCAGCATCGGCACTCACTCTCAGAAAACCAATTTCTCATTTGGCGCTTCACCATATTCCTCCTCCTCAAAATGAGTCCCAGGAACCAGCAAGCAGACTCTTCCTTTTTCAGTCTCATGGCTTTCATCTTTTGGCTTCCGCCTTGAATTTAATCTTCGAAGGTTATCGACCACAAGCATGGTTCCATGTTAAACAGACCATCTCTTGACATGGCGTTTATGGTCTTTAATGGCCATACAAATTCGAGCCAACCGAATGAGTTATGTCGGCACCATTTGTTCCACATCCTAATCGGACCGGATGCACCGGCTTGTTTTCACACTACTTTCTATCCAGTAGTGGATGAACACTCGAGTTGGGGACATCATGTCATTCGTGACATCACCCCTCAGGCTTATTATGTTTTCTGGTATTTGGTAAACCTTTACCCAGTGGCTCTGCTATTTGATCCCAACTTGATCCATACCAGCCGCAGATATAGTAAAGGGCGATGGTTCGACAGAATGTTCGCAACTATTTTTAGGGATCCTTTGACTCTTGAACTCACAACTGGCTATCACATTCGGCATCCTACCATTGTGATAGTAAAACTCACTGACCTCTGGGGTCGCCAGACTGAACCTCTTGTGAATCCCATCATTCACCATCATGACTGTGAATCCTTCCATTCCATGTGGACAAACTGTCTCAAAAGCTGGCCAGAAGAATATGGCGTTCCACCCTCCTACAATACTCACGTCCTTTTATCTCACGATGTTGATCAACTCGGATCTTTACTTGAAGAAATCGGGAATCACCGTCTCACTCTGAAGATCAGGCCTAATCCTCTGGAGATATGACAATTATCTCATCGTGAAATGGCAGATCTACCGGACGGACAAGCGGGTGACTATCCATGGCCTCGACCCGCTTTTCATCGATTCGGATACATCGATCTGGACTCGGACCATGATCTCTTCTTACGAGACTATTTCGCTTTAATAATGGCATTTGTTTTATATGCCATAAAAGTCTTAAAGTAGTTTGTCTTTATATATTAAAGTCTTGTGTAAAAGTCTTTGCCCTTATCCAAGGCTTGACTTTTGTGTCCTTGTCTTTACTTTTTCAAAATAGTGGTTAAGTGTCTTTGTCATGTCATTATCAAGTTGTATTATTAGTTTGCATTATTGCTTTACTTTGTCAAGGTTAGGTAACGTGTCCTAATCTAGTGGTTGTAATAGTGGGGGTCCTGTCCCACTTTAGTTTATGGCTTCGTCTATAAATGGCGAGCTCCTCTTTATTGTAAATCAGAACTCGTTTAGAACTTAATCAAGAATCATTTCTAAATATGAGTGGCTAAATATCTTCTTCTTTCTATTCTTCCAATAAGGATCACAGATCGACTTGAATACTTCATTTTCTATCTGGCTTGGTGACAAGTATGCTCTACACTCGCCTCTTGTAGGATCTTGTGTATCAGAAAGTCTTATGCTGTTGTGCAGTGGTATATACTTTATACCATTGCTGTTTATACTAAACACTAGAAAGTCAAAGACACCTGTTCACGAAAAAGATGCTGGGAGTGGCGAAGAAAAGGGTTGGTATGTGTCTTATGATTTCCTCCGTGGTGTTGGGTATATTGGTGAAACCGAGCATGCAGGGCTATTGGCCCCTAAGGACGATTTGTTCGTCATTGCTGCAGTGTAACAATGCCCGTACTCATTCTTTGGATCTCTGTGAGTTCGGTGACTTCTATGAGTTAGTGGATCCTGGCTTGGTATCAGTACGTTATGGGTGTTCCATGATCTATTGGTATCTCAGTTGGTATCATAATTTTTTGAGTAAAGTCCATTTAATCATATTATATGTATTTATGTGATCACCATGTGGATTCACAGAAGACATAAATACAAGTTATCTTATGATTAAATAAATTTAGTTCATGATTAAAAATAAAGTTGGGCACTTTATTTAGGTTTTGAACTATAGTAAATTCATTGAATGATTTGTCTTAATCATGTATGAATTTCTTGATGTAGTTGACTACATTGAAATTTGGATCACATATGAGATTTAATTAACCTTGAAATGGCTTAGACTTATTAAATCTCATAGGCATTGATTTCTTTATGTCTTAATCTTGAGTTAATTATGATTTCATGATTGTAATTGTTATTCCATTTGAGTTACCAATGGGCACGACACACACTTGTGGTCAAGATTACCCCGTATTTTGGTTGGAGCAATTATAAGTATTGGAGTTATAGATTAACAATATAGAATTTGTACGACACGTCTCTTGATGGGTTTTCAGCACTTGATCATAGAATTCTCTGGCCAGAGTGTGTCAACATATTTAATATGTTGAAAATGATCATTAGAAAAAACAAGCAATATCAAGGTAGAAGATGTGATTAAATCGATTGGACAGTTGAGATATCGATTTAATTAACGATGTGGTACAAAGGCTTGAGCAGTAAATAAATCAATGTGGCTTGGGACGAATTATTATTCAAACATACAATTATGGAGGTCAGTTCCAATCTTATAGTGGAGTAGAATTGGAATTAAATGATTAGCCTTGTTTAATTACATGCTTAATTGTTGTAGCCATGATTGTATGTTCCCAAATGATCCCTAGGTTAGCTCATTTAATTGACTGCGCCACTACTGGATTAATAAGCAATATAACTAGCTATTTGGATAAAAAACATAATTATATCTTTTTAGTGGGAAGCTCCATTTAATATGCTTATGTCTAAGGGGCCTTGTGTTATTTTACAAGGTGGGTCCCTATGACAAGAAAAGCAAATAACGTTAGTTTCAATTCTTGGAGCCTAAGGCTTTCCACTATGAGGGAGATATAAAAGGGCTTAATCTCTCCTAAACAGGATAGGGAAGTCACTATATATATATCAGAGAAAAAGGTTTTTTCTCTCCAATTTTTCCAGAGAAAAATTTTCTCTTGCTAGTTTGCTTATAGTGGTGCAGATCAATCCTAAGTCATAACCCGGAAGATCGTTTGGTGACGAATCGTGATCTAACGAGCGTGGTGGTGACGGATCGTGATCTAGGACCCAGAATAATTTTCATTGTTCATTTTCTCGGATTATAGTGGTGATAAAGGCGCCCACACTTCAAGTGCAGATCAATCCTGAGTCATAATCCGGAAGATCGTTTGGTGACGAATCGTGATCTAACGAGCGTGGTGGTGACGGATCGTGATCTAGGACCCAGAATAATTTTCATTGTTCATTTTCTCGGATTATTAAGGTACGATTTCTAGATTACGAATTCATATATATTTTATGAGATCGGTCCTAAAAGTTTTTTTTTAAAACTAAATTTTCCCAAACAACTGTGACCCAATTTTTATTGAAAGCACAAACCTTGGTATGCGAGGATGCCACAATCAGCTATGGATGATCTGATTGATAAATCAAGAGCTTGAACGCCACGAAAATCTGATAAATTCAAAGAGTTTGTATAAGAACCCAAGAGAATTAACTCTCTCACCCATTGCATCAAAACTGATCTATCTTTCTTTATTGGATATGAGTACATTATATAGGGTTGGTTACATGAATTTTTGGAAATAAATCCTACACTAAAATCAAATCTGAATCTAAATCTAAACAAATACGAAAGAATTTAGATCAAATCAGAATTCTAATCTAAGCAAATAGGAAAGGATCAAAATCAAATCAAAGTGCTAGTATAAGTAAATAAGAAAGAATCTAAATTAAATTAGAATCCTAATCAGCCTAAATGCCTTAAATAAATTAAAATGGAAACTAGGTGATTAAAATATAAATCACTCATTTGTTTCTCTAATAGCCTCCTCAAGTAACAGAAAAGTATTGGAAAAAGGAAAATGATATATTTTCCCACCATAATGTGCAAGCCAACTTCCTATTTCATGGAAACGATTATTTCGAAACTTCAAGAGCTAAAATCATGCATTTATCATGTGAGATTCCTTCAACGAGTCTACACGAATTTGATTGAGCCCAAGTTGCCTGAATCAATCCATTAAGCACTTCTTTGAATTTCTTTGCTCGAGCTCTTGAATAGGATCTGAATATACTCATCCTACGTGCTTGTGACAGTTTTGTCCTTAATCTCGTCATTCCCCTCTTCTTGATTGAGCCCAAGTTGCTTGAATCAATCCATTAAGCGCGTATTTGAATTTCTTTGCTCGAGCTCTTGAATAGGATCTGAATATGCCTCATCCCACGTGGTTGTGACAGTTTTGTCCTCAATCTCATCATTCCCCTCCTCTTGAAGAGGATTTGTTCTCAAATCATCACCTGTATCAAAAGGACTCAGATAAAAAACATTAAAAGTAACACTTATATTGTACTCACCAGGCAAATCCAGCTTGTTTGCTTAAAAAAAAAAAAAAAAAAAAAAAAAAAAAAAAAAATAGCTGGATTACGATCCGGGTTTTGTAAGAGTTCAAGTTGAAATAAAAATCATGTTTGCTTAAACACTCTCTCTTGAGGGTAATCCTCTCAAGTCTATCTCTTACCATGGTTCTAAGAATTGTTTGCTTCCCATCGGTGAGTATGCTCTACACTTGCCTCATGAGGATCCATGTATCAGAAAAGTTAAGGAATCAAAGTGCTTAGAGTCTAGTCCAGGTCTCTAGTGAACCGAGTAAGGTCTGAGAAAACCGAGTAAGGTCTAAACACCCCAATAGTTCGTCCGCTTAGATCAAGACCAAGGAGGGTCGCCAGGATCGCTAGGATGATTCTGGGGTTAGTAGACTCGATTGTCTATCAGACTCAATTATGCCTTGTCAGCGGGCCATTTAGGATTACAGCAGAAGCGCTATGGTGTTCCTGAAATTCCGCGATTGTGTCTTTAGTAGACACCCATGGTGGTATTAGAGCAATTAGTTTGCCCTTATCCCATCCCCCAGTGGTATCAGAGCCTAAGTCTTTCACTCAAAGAAGCAATATCATAGAATTAGTTGGTTGTAGAGAGAGAAACCGAGGATCACGATTACCCAGGAAATTATCAAACATGTCTTGACTTGACTTCAAGTCTAGCTCGATGTCGTCTCATCCACTCTAAAAATCCGAGTCATGTAAAAGTATCTTGCCTCTGCAAAATAGAAAATCTTGTAGAATACTCGTATATTCAGTGCCTTTCGAGTAAAAGAGTCTACCACATAATGAGTCACTTACGGTTGTACAAAACTCTAGTTTCACCAAAGTGTAAAAACTCTTATCTACTGGCGTAGAAGTACTCGAAAAGAGTATATGACGGTCTTAGACTAGACAGGTGTTCTCTTGATCAACTTGGTGAGCGGTATGTTACCAGAAATCCAGGATACTCTTATCTCCAGGTGGAGAGAGGAATATTCTCGCGCCGTCTTGGAGGAATCGAATGATTCTCACCTACATGGGCGAAAAGGTCTTCCGATTCTTTGCGGTGCTTTACTTGATACTCGCTTTAAGCGGTACCCGGCGTCGATGATCGGAGCGATTCTCACTACCCTCGACTCGGGAAGTGTGCTACTCACTTTTTATCAATTTCAACTTTTCCTTGATGATCGACCTCTCAAAAGCTCTCGAAGTTCGGATCCAGTTCGGGGGGCGAGCGATTGACTACCTCAGAATCGCCACTTTACACCACCGGTTGGTCTATCGCTTGCAAAACCATCGTTAGACTTGGCAACTCCTCAAGCATCCTCGATGCTTTGATGATCTTAAACGTCTGAATCCGCGCTATAATCCAAATTCCCAACGGATACCCAAACATGAGCTGCGGCTGACTCATGCCTCTTGAATGGATTTCTAGCATGAAATTCCATGAAAACAGAACCGATTCAAGCGACCTCGGCCTCTTTTGAGCAGGCGTCACGATGGCCGTCAAGCAGTTTTCAACACCAACTCGGGAAAAACCACGGAACCTCGCATGTCTTACACCGTGATGATCCGGTCCGTCGAAAACCAAGCGAAAGAAAATTCCCATTTGGGGATTTAGCCACGATGGTTATCCGATCTGTCTGGACAAGATTGATGGTCATTTCGTATGGGATCTTGACTCCGTATGTGTGATCGAGTTGTCCTGCGAGGATGACAACTATTACGATGATGAGGATTTTGAAATCATGCGCGGGAGAAGAAAGAAAAAGGAAAAGCCTTGCTTTGCCCAAAACACCACTGCAAATCCTTTCAGCCGGATCGGATGATGCTCGAACCACGCTTTACCCGTGAACCATCGAGCCCAAAAGAAAAATCCGGCAAACCCAAGCCATACTCTGTTTATCAGCAGAAAAAAAACTGCGAGCCAATGCGCATCTTTTACATGATTATTCAAGCATCGCGATCCGGTCTTGCATGATGTTTTCTACGTACGCATCAGCTACAGAAAACTTTCCTCCCGTGGAAAGAAACCTGAGACCCGGACTAATGTGATGTCGGCCATCATCCGACTGCAATATCCTCAATAGGCCATTCGAACCTGCGAAGCAATATGAGCAAGTCCTCGATTGTGCAAGCTTGAGCCACATTTCGAATATTGCCTTGCAAAACATAGGTCGAAAGATAGAAAGGGTTTCACCGGTCAACAAAACAAATAGCAAAGTCACTGCTATATCATCTCAGTTGGACCAGATCTATCTCAACCTGCAGAACAGAGTCACCCAGTTGGATATTGATCTCAGAACTATGATCAATAACAACATTTGGGGTCCTGATTTCAATCAGAAAGAAGCAGAGATCAGAAAGCTAAAAGCTGAACTTGCAAGAATAGAAGCAGACAGACAACAACAGTTTCAACCATCACTGTTTACCCAGTCTCAACCTATTGGTGTGTCACCAGCTCTTGACACCTACCGGCCTTTACATCGACCCGACCGTTTGATCCAGCAAAGTTTTGGCTTGTCCCGGTGTACTCGTCTGTGGGGAAAGACAACGAGAGACAACGACAACAATGACAATTGTTAAGACGAAAAGCCAAAGAAAGGTCACGAACACGGCACATTCGGCGAGTCAACGCCCGCTTTCGCTCATACCGCACGGTGTATGCCTGTATGCCAGATTTCACTGTTGTGTCAACCGCCCGTGACACGGTCGCCCGTCTTGGGAACATTTCCCAGTTCATTCACGAATACATTCGCGAACAACCCTGACCACTTAGAAAAGACAAGCAACCCGCCCCGTGATTCCGTATATCTTCCGGATAAAACACGATGAACACATCTATACCGAGCTATTCTTTGAAATTTCGGATTCTGCTCGGATACATGTTGAACTGCGAGCATACGGACCGATGTACCGTGTGAGATATCTTGCGTCCTGCTACACATCGTTTCTGCGATGGATGAATCGACTTCGATATTTCCAGTTAGCCTTGATGGCTCGAGCAATGAATGATCAAGCTGAATCTTATGAAGAACTACTCTGTGTAGATCCAATTTACAGTGATGAGGAAACTCGTACGCAGTGGCACCCTTTCGTACCACTCTGCACCACCTCACGCAGTCCTCCATCCGCGGGGCTTGAATCACCTTAAGTCATCACTTCATTGGTTCACCTTTGATGATGTTCCAGGACACCTGAAATGGGCGGAAGATTCCATGAATTTCTTTGCGTGGATAGATTTGCAAATATACATTCCAAATCTGGATTCTCGAGAGAGTTCTCGAAGAATTGACTCCGTTTCACGGGATCTTCTGAGAATGGTATGAAAGCCTTGGAGATTATATTTGCAATTCCTTGATACGCACGGTATGACACTCTTACGCCATCATGATCGAGTTCATTGGCGATCCTGAAATTTATTGTTGACACGGTAGGAATGAGTATTATCGGATGAAATGTTGCTCTCGAGAAGAAACATCGGATGTTCACTTCTGAAAGAATGAGCATGTTGTTCTACCTCGATGGATTTAACGATCCATCTCTTAAGCATGTTTTCATTCTTCCGCCGCGAGGAACTCCGTCCGGACATTGAGACACTTCGCTCACTGACATTACCATTGAAGCAATTTCTCTTGGAAATTTATCAGTTGCTCTTGATGTCTTGACGAGGAAGTGCGAACAAAGAAATTCTTGAGATTTGATCGAGGAAAAAGCAACTTATGCTAAAGGCGTGTAAAAGCCGTCCTACACGGAAATCATGTGTGGGACAAGAAGAAATGCACTTGACCAAAAGAAAAACATTTCGAGTTCCACAAACCTTATCCTCACGGTCTTACAGAAAGCCCGAAAGCGATCTGGTTTCTTGAGAAGAAAAGACCCGTCTTCTAGTTTGAAAAGCCCGTATCCAAGAAAGATGCTCGTTGCTACGTATGCAAAGAAAGGCCACTTTGCCAAGCATTGTGCCAACAAACTGCAAAGCGATTCGATTGATCCGGCATCTACGGTCTTGAGCCGACTGCGGAACAATGATGAAATTGAATCGACTTTTGAACGATGCGAACAAGATTACGACCTTTGCTTTCGTCTAGCGAGTCGGCCCGAATATTTCGAGTTCGAGATAACTACGAGGTCTCATCCTCGTCTGAATCCATTGTCAATCTTTTCACAAAAAATTGACCGGGTCCATTCAAAGCCATTAGCTGTTTGTCGATTCGCAAAATACCTTTGGTCAAAGTCTCGATCACGATCGAAGTTCTCAAAACCCGTTCGATGTCGGTTTCGTTGATCTGGGCGAGAAGAATCCATGATCAACCCCGTATTCTTCCAGTCTCTTTGGAAACCATGTAATGAATATTTGAAATGCCAATGGAAAGCATTGAGCTACGATTACGGAAAACCCATCGGGATCTGTTTTCCTAGCTGTATTGTTGAAAACTTCGTTGGTTCGGATCTCACTAAAGATCTTACCGTTGGCTTTGATCTAATTTCCTTGGTGAAAAGCTTGTCATCAAACCGAAATTAAGCTTGAACACATGTTCCTTCCATACGGACATCGAACACTGTTTTCCATTAAAGAACACCACGATTACGGGACATATCCTCGAACTCCTTGAGTTTTGCCTGAAAACCACTCGCGGTTCCATCGCCCTCTTCCTGTGGAAGAATAAATCCTTCTTTGTGAGTCTCCCTTTCAAACTCGATGAAGATGTCAATCACTGCCAAGCATCCCATCCGGGAATGACACCCTCGGACCTCTGTTAGCTGGCAGGAATGCCTCGATTATTAGCACAAGGCCTCGTTGAACCCATAAGTCAGTTGGGCTTGCGAGCCTTTTATGTTGAAAAAGCGATGCGAGTTAGTTCGAGGAAAGAAAAGACTAGTCATAGACTATCGACCTTAAATGCTTTCCTCGGGGATGATAAGTTTCCACTCCCAAAGATCGATCTTTGTTCGTACACTAAGCGGGCCAAAATATTTTCAAAGTTAGGCACTTAAGTCGGGATTTTGGCGGATAGGCCTCCGTCCAGGTGATAGGCCCAGCGCATTTTGCGTACCCAATGCCCATTATCGATGGGTATGTCGTACCGCCGGTCTCAAAGTAGCCCGTAATTTCAAAGTCCATGATACAAATATTCCGACCCATCTGCATGAGTGCGTTGATTTACATTGACGACATTTTGTTGTTTTCCACGGATCATCGCACACACGCGGTTGCTCGCAGTTCTACACTCTCAAACATTATGGCATCGTGTTATCGAGAAAAGAAAAGCTTTATTGCTCGGTCATCCATCAACTTCCTTGGGATGAAGATACATGATGGTCATTACCGGTGAACCGCATTGCACAATTGATGAACTTTCCGGATGTCGACCTTTCGAAGCGGATTCAGCGGTTTCTTGGAATCATCGATTATCTCGAGACTTTATCCCACAAAGTTGCGGTCCACAAGTGTCAAAGTTACTCGAAAGATGCACCCCGTAGGGTCAACGCAATCCGACTGCGGCTCGATAGCGCGATCCTCTACTGCACCTTCCTCGATGGTCAAAGAATTCTCGGCCGATGCGGTGATAATTCTTGGGCGCTTTATTATTAGAAAGGAGGATAAGAAAGAATCTTCGTGCTCATGCCGGTGATTTTCGACCGAGAAAGAATTACCACATCGTTTACAAGGAAATCTTAGCGATCGAATATGGAATAAAGAAATTTGAGTTCCGTCTGTGAGTCGTCATTTTGTGGTAAGAATGGATAACTCCTCTTTTCCTCGGATACTAAACTTCAAAAACAAAGTCCTTTCGACAAGCGACCTCGACGCAAAAGCTTGGTTTGCCAATGCGACTTATTAAACATATCAAAGGAAAGACAATTTAATCCACGATCTCTCTCGCGACCACTATAAAACCTTGGTATCACATGTCATCCATAACCATTCCAGGTTATCTCGGTAAACCAGTTCTAAATCTTCCGGGCCAAAACTCTTCCCTTTCATGACCATCCAAAAACAATTTCCTCAGGGCATGTCTTTTCAATGCTTTCCAAATTCGAGAATATGCCAAGCAATATCTCTTTCGTTGGTTTATGAGATTTCACTATAATAATCCTTTCGGTTTTCCAACTTTCCATCAGTGTATGTTTCTTCTTGCTTATCTTGGATTTATCAAGAGATATTCTTGAAGAAGAAATGTGGTATATATGGTGTCTCGCGTATTATCATATGAACATCTTTGTCGAGCTACGACATCTCGCGATCACGAGAATGTATCAGCACTTTTGTGGACTTTCCTTGAGTGGTACAGTCCACTCGCGTGGTGTGAACTACTACGAACAATATTGCTAATTTGAACGACTTGACCCATTGCGGAAGCAGGGAACGAAATGTTTATACGTGTTCATTGTGCATCGTCCTTATTTCAGCGTCCACTTTTGAGGATTTTTGGACCTGAAGACCAAGCCTTTGAATTCATGACTCTGTAGCGTCCTTATCCATCCTTGCCCGACAATAATGCTCGACTCAAGGCATACCTTTTTGAAATCAACAATATCCGACCCATGGAGAAATTCACAGCACATTGGTCGAATCGTAAACTTGAATTATCTCCTGCGTTTATCCTGCAGCTACTCTAAAACCTCGACTACGAGGAATCGTCATCAGGAAGAAAGACCAGTTCCAGACTTACTTGTTCGAGTTCCCAGACCCACAGGAAGAATTCATGTCACTTGTTAGTCAAGTTCCCAGTCCTTTTCGAACCTTTATGATTGAGCCCTACGGTTCACGATCCTCACAAGTCGGCCTTCGCACCGGCCACCCATGACGTCGAAGGAAAGAAAAGAAGATTCGGCATATAACAAGCTCGGGAGACACTTACAGATCGGGACGGTGACACTTGGTCAACTCGATTAATTTTGAAGATAAGATTTTCCGAAGAAAGATTCATGAAAGCCCAACAAGAGGATGAAGAGATGAACATGTATACATGTCTCCATCTCGATTCCCATCCACTCCGTGAATCATGGCTTTAATATTTTGTCTTCTAGTGTGCAAGCATAATAATTGGCTTTTACTATTTGCTTTTGAAAAAGCTACTTTAAGCTTTTGTTTGTTTATGCTTTTGTAAAAGCTACTTTAAGCTTTCGTTTGCTTATGAAAAAGCTACTTTAATCAGGATAAGGATAAGGGTCCTGTCTTATCCTTTTAGCTTTTTAGCTCTATATAAGTGAAGCTTTAGCTTTGTAAGAAAAAGAGCTGGATTACGATCCAGAAGCTAGTTCAGAGGTTAAGAGCCTCTTGTAAGAAAAGTTCAAGTTGAAATAAAAATCATGTTTGCTTAAACACTCTCTTCCTGGGGTAATCCTCTCAAGTCTATCTCTTCTCTCCATAGTTCTAAGAATTGTTTGCTTCTTCTGTCATTGAGTATGCTACACTTGCCTCCTTGAGGATCACATGTATCGGAAAAGTTAAAGGAATCAAAGTGCTTAGAGTCTAGTCCGGTCTCAGTGAACCAGGTAAGGTGCATGAGAAAGCAGTAAGGTCTAAACACCCCGATGGTTAGTCGCTTAAATCAAGACCAAGGAGGTCGCCCGGGATCGCTGGGATGATTCTGGGGTTAGTAGACTCCAATTGTCTATCAGGACTCAATTATGTATCCATGAGCCATTTAGGATGTAAATAATTTCAAACGATGAATACTTGGTAGTGGAATGAACAAAACGATTATAAGTAAACTCAACACATGGTAAACATTCTTCCCAAGTTTTGATGTTCTTTTTTATAATAGCCCACAATAGAGTAGATAAAGTTTTATTCACAACTTCTGTTTGACCATCAGTCTGAGGGTGCAAGCAATTGAAAACAACAACTTAGTTCCTAACTTAGCCCATAATGTCTTCCAAAAGTAACTTAAAAATTTAGCATCCCTATTAGAAAACAATTGTCCTGCGCATTCCATACAACCTCACAATCTGTCTAAAGAATAGGTCAGCAACATTAGAAGCATAATTTATTTTGTGTCATGGAATAAAATATGCCATCTTTGAAATGTGAATTAAACCAAGTAATCAATTTCGAAATGTACAAGTTAATGTGCAATAAAAAATAAAGAGATAGAGTAAGAGAGACCAAATACGTGATTTCTACGTGGTTTGTGGCCAACGTCTACTCATCATGTTCCATGGGCTAAATATGGTAAATTTATTTTCTCTTCCCCTCTAATATTTGTGGTTGTTTTGACTTTTCGTTGATAAATAGTAATTATCTTGTCTAGATACATACTGATTAAAATAGGCATCCTAGTACAAGGTTATTATTATTGTACGATAAAGCCATAGCAGTCATATTTATTTGAGCTTGGTTCATGAGGTGTGGAAACCCCTCATGATTTAATTGGTATTAATAAAGAATATTTAGCCCATTGAGCATGTTGATGCAGATCCAGATACCCAAGTACTTTATTTCTGTAGATTTCATTTCAATTCATTCTTGCCATTGTAATTTAAATTCTATGATAATCTAAATTACTTTCACCATAAATCCAACCACCCATTTAAAAAAATTAATTCTACATATAATTAAAATCCACCTCCTCGTGGGATCGACAAATCGTCGTCACCATCAATTTATTCTACTGATAGATTAAATGCGCTTGCGAGTTCGATAAAATTTGCAGTTTTGGCGCCGTTGCCGAGGAGGTAAGTATTTTAATTTATAGAATTAATTTTTTTTAATATTATTTATTTTTAGTTGTTTTCTTGTAATTTTGTTTTTCTCAATTAAAAAAAAAAGAATCTATATTTTAAGGTTAGAATTTCATTTCTTTTTATTCTTTAAATTTGTGTAATTTAATTCTCATATTATTTTCTTTGTAATTTATTTTAATTTTAGTTAATATTTGTTTCACGTAATTTCTTTTCTTATAGCAATTGAGTGTGTTTTCATAGTAAGATTATAACAACGTGATAAGGTTAGTATCGTAATTTCTCCCTTTTCCTTATCTTTATTTGTTTTGTTTTCATTCATTTTTTTTCTTTTTCTTTGCATGCATGGTCGAAGGTCATTATCACCTAATCTTGAGCCTTTAGACCTTTAATTGGAAAAAATATTTCGCACACACAAACACGTTGCATTTAAAAAGAAAATTGAAATGGATTTGCAAAATCAACCAGAACCACAGGAGAGACCATTTAAGGACTATTTTAGTCCCTTAGCTAATTTGAGCACATCATGCATAAGGTACCCAAATGTAGCTACTAGGAGTTTTGAATTAAAATCTAGTGTGCTCAATTGTCTCCCAACATTCTATGGCCTAGAAAATGAGGATCCATATAATCACCTGAATGATTTTCATGCTATTTTTCAAACTTTTAGATACGAGAATTTTTCAGATGATGATGTTAAACTTAGATTATTCCCATTTTCTTTAAAGGATAGAGCTCGTTCATGGCTTAATACATTACCTGCTAACAACATTACATCATGGGAACAAATGGTAACAAAATTTTTAAATAAATATTTCCCAATTCATAAAACCAATGCTATTCACAGGGAAATTTCAGAGTTTACCCAAAGAGAAGACGAACAGTTTTTTTAGACATGGGAGCGATTCAATGGGCTACTCTTGAAGTGTCCACATCATGGGTACGAGAAATAGTACCAATGCCAATACTTTTTGGAGGGATTATTGCCACATGTGCAAGAATGGCTAATAGCGACCAGTGGAGGAGAGCTAATGTCAAAGTGCGCATCAGAGATTTGGGATTTCTTCCAGCGACAGTCGGATAATTCTCAACAACGGAGTCGATCACTCAGAAATACCAGGAGAATTAAGGGAGTAAATGGGTTCACGTTGGCGAGTCAAGCTCGGGAATTAAAGAAGTCAAAGAGATGGTTGAAGGCCTTTCTCGACAAATAGCATTAACGTTGACTCAGCGAACCACATGACCGTGACTCGTATTGATCAAGCCAATGCTATAGGGTCATGAAAACCATCGAACTACAACCCTTACTCCAACACATATAACCATGGATGGAGAGACCACTCCTATTTTTCATGGTCTCTAGGATTCCAACTAACTGGACCAGCAGCTCCACATCATACAATGCAAACAATTTCTCAAATTCCTTAAATTTCTCAAGCCTCTCGACCCGTTTAGACCGTACAATCAAAAGCCAAACAACTCTCGGCCCATTACCATGGGAAGATCGTTCAGAATCTGAAGAATCTCACTAATTCCATAATCGAGCAATAGGCGCATCGTTGATGAGCTGCGAAATGAGATGAGGCGGGCTTGACTCATGAAACCAATCGGTTTCAAACCTCGAGAAAATGGTGGGACAACAACTTCTTGATTCAAACCTTGGCAATGGCTTGAAAGGCAAATTTCCAAGTCAACCAGTGCCTAATCCTAAAGGAGTACATGAAGCAAGCACCAGCTCACCACAGCAGCATGGAGAGGTCAAAGTTGTCATGACCTTGGGAAAAGGGAAAGAAGTCGACAACAAAGTGGAGATGCCAGTGACAAAATCAACAGATTATACACAGAATGTTGAAGATTCATCATCGAGGAGAAAGAGGAAACCAACCGCGAGAATCGTTCCAAAAGCTCCGTTTCCTCGAGAGGTTAGCTAAAGGAAGAAAGGAAAATCCTCGGTGAGATTTTGAAATCTTGAAACAGTGAGTGTTAACATCCATGGTTAGAAGCTATAAAACAAGTGCCATCTTATGCGAAGTTTCTTAAAGACCTTTGCATTAAAAGAAATATTTATGTTAGGAAAAGGTATTTTTAACGAGAAAATGTTAGTTACATATTACAACGTAAAATACCTCTAAAATACAAAGATCCGGGATCCCTATCTCGTATAGTATAGAGAACCACACAATAGAGAATGCTTTGTTGAATATAGAAGCAAGTGTAAATCTGTTGCCTTACTCTATTTGTGAAACTTGGGTGGGCGAATTACACTGACTCGGTGGTGTTCTGACTTGATTGATCCGAAATACCTCGTGGCATTGTGGAGGGCGTGCTTATTCGGGTAGACAAGTTTTATTTTCTGTTGATTTCATTGTAATTGATACTCGACGGTGCGGGTTTCAAAAAGCACGTTCCGTTATCTAGGCACTTTCTTGCTTGCTGCCGATGCTCGCATTCAATGCGAGTGGAAATATGCAATTGTCATTTGGCAATATGACCATGGAGCTCAATATCTTGACATTGCCAAACAACCTCAATGATGCGGATGATGGAATTGTTGATGTGGATTTAATAGAAACATTAGTTGATAATACTTTTCTTTCAAACCTTAGTGATGACTCTTTATAAACATGTTTAACTCACTTTGGTTTGGATTTTGACATTGAAAGATCAGTTGATGAAGTCAATGCCCTACTTGACTCAGCACCATCTATGGACACAAATAAATGGAAGTCAAGAGTTGAACAACTAGTGCCATCATAGAAGAAACTCAGCCCATCATCAGAATCACCACCAAAACTCGAGCTCAAACCATTGCCCAACACTTTGGAATATGCATTTTTGGGAGAAGAAAGCACTCTGCCAGTAATCATTTCTTCATCCCTCAATGAAGAACAAAAAGGTAAGTTGTTGGAAGTTTTAAAAGAGCACAAAGGAGCGTTAAGATGGACCATAGCAGACATAAAAGGTATGAACCCAGTAGACTGTATGAATTATATTCACCTTGATGAAAATGCGAGACCTACTAGGGAAATGCAACATCGGTTAAATCCTAACATGAAAGAGGTTGTTAGAACTGAAGTCCTTAAGCTATTAGATGCATGTATCATTTACCCCATTTATGATAGTTCATGGGTCAGTCCTGTGCAAGTTGTCCACAAAAGTCGAGTCACGGATGGTTACCAATGCTGATAATGAATTAGTACCCACTAGAGTGACTACAGGATGTCGTGTATGCATTGATTATAGAAAGTTGAATTCTTTCACACGTAAAGACCATTTTCCTTTACCATTTATTAATCAATTGCTTGATAGATTAGCAGGACATGAATTTTATTGCTTTTTAGATGGCTACTCAGAATACAATCAGATTCCCATAGCACCAAAAGATTAAGAGAAAACCACCTTCACTTGTCCTTTTGGTACTTTTGCATATAGGAGAATGCCATTTGGATTGTGTAATGGTTGACTTTTCTGATATGGTTGAACGATTTCTTGAGTTCTTTATGGATGATTTTCTATTTTTGGTGATTCATTTGATCAATGTTTACATCGTAACACTAGTTACTGAGAGATGTATCTAGAAGAATTTAGTTTTGAATTGGGAGAAATGCCATTTTATGGTAAAACAATGTATTGTTTTCGGTCACATCATTTCGAGTAAAGGCATTGAGGTTGATAAAGCCAAGATGGACCTCATTTCCAATCTTCCTCCGCCTAAAATAGTCAGAGAAGTAAGATCTTTCATTGGGCATGCTGGTTTTTTTAGACGTTTCATTAAAGATTTTAGTAAAGTTTTCTAGACCCTTATGTAATCTACTTGCTAAGGTTGTACCTTTTGTCTTTGATAATTCATGTCTTGTGACATCATCACCCATCATTCAGCCCCTAAATTGGAACTTACCATTTGAGCTTATGTGTGATGCATCTGATTATCACGATGGGGCGATTATTAGGACAAAGAGTTGATTGAATTCCCCATGTGATTTACTAAGAGAAATTTCGATCTTATCTCATGGGTTGTAAAATAATTGTATTCATAGATCATGCTGCTCTTAAATATCTTCTCACAAAGAAAGATGCAAAAGTTAGACTAATTCGTTGGGTGTTACTTTTACAGGAATTTGACTTAGAATTCAAAGATAAGAAAGGAACAGAAAATGTTGTGGCTGACCATCTTGCTCGTCTCTATTTTGATCTGTTATGGAACCGTTACCTTTGAATGAGTCATTTCACGATGAACAATTAATGAGTGTGGAAGTAGTACCATGGTATCTTGATATTGTCAATTATCTTGTTGCGGGTCAACTTAGGAGCATTGGACTAAGCAGGACAAGGCCAAATTCTTTGCAGAAATAAAGAATTTCTTTTGGGATGATCCTTATCTATTCAAGTATTGTGCAGATTAAATTGTTAGACGATGTGTCCCAGAGAATGAATTTCAAAACATTCTTTCTTTCTGCCATGAACAAGCTTGTGGAGGCCATTTCAGTGCTAAGAAAACAGCCATTAAAATTTTACAATATGGTTTCTATTGGCCAACTATATTTCGAGATACTTACACTTTTTGTTCTTCATGTGATAGGTGTCAACGAATGGGGAGCATAACACGAAGGAATATGATGCCACTAAACCCAATTTTAGTGGTTGAAATTTTTGACGTATGGGGTATCGATTTCATAGGACCCTTTCCCCCATCTTTTGGCCATAAATACATACTAGTTGCTGTTGACTATGTTTCGAAATGGTAGAGGCAATTCCATGTAGGACCAATGATCACAAGGTGGTGATAGGATTTTGAAAAGCAACATACTTTCACGATTTGGATTCCCTCGAGCAGTAATCAGTAATGGTGATGCCCACTTTTGTAATAAATCATTCAAAATACTTTTGACAAAGTATGCCCACTTTAGAAAAGACGTTGAGGCCCGACAGAAAAGACTGGTCATTGAGACTCGATGATGCATTATGGGCATATAGAGCGGCTTTTAAGACCCCAATTGAGATGTCACCCTACAGGCTAGTGTATGGAAAAGCTTGGCACCTACCCGTGGAACTCGAGCATCATGTGTACTGGGCCATCAAGAAATTTAATTTTGACATGCAGCAAGCTAGCTCAGAAAGGAGATTACACTTGGCAGAACTTGAAGAAATTCGCAATGACGCGCACGAAAATGCCAAGATTTACAAGTAACGAATGAAAGTCTTTCACGACAAGCAAATTATGAGAAAATCTTTCACTCCAGGTCAGAAAGTGCTCTTATTCAATTCTCGCTTAGACCTATTCTCAGGTAAGTTACGTTCTCGATGGTCTGGCCCATTTATTATTCACACTATTTTTCCACATGAGGCAATTGAAATTAAGGATCCAAAGAACGGCGTCACTTTTAAAGTTGATGGCAAAATTAAAGCCATATCTAAAGTACCAACCACATGGAGAGGATAGCGAAATAAATTTGAGTGACCCACCAAGTTTAAATTGAGGCTTTTCTTTTCTTTTCGGTGATTTGATTTGATTTAATTTATTTCTTTTCTTTTTTTTTATTATTCTTTTGCTGATTAAAATTATTTTTTTATAAGTGTGCTTGTTCATCCATTACAGTTCTCTCTTATCATTTTAATCATGAGACAGTATCTCTTGTACATGCTTAGAATATTTCAACCTATCCAAACTCATCTCAGAAAGCAGATACGATTTTGTAAAACACATCGTATTTGGGCTTTGCAACCACCCGAGTTAGAGTTAGTCGTGTTGAGGATTTAGAAAACCAACTCGGAGATATTGAGAGAAGTATCTCTGATTGGAGCTTGAGGTAAATTCAATAAGAGGATGATTTTAGTTTGTTTTTTGTGTTTTAATTTGTTTCTCTGTGTGTGTGTTTTAGTTTGCTTTGTGTGTTTAAGTTTGTCACCCTAGTGAAGTGGCGGATAACGATACTCCTTGACAATCAAGTCGGTTACTTCAGTTTCCCATAATAACTGATATTCCGAGATGAAAGCATGGATAAGAATGCCCTCCTTTCAATCTATAAAGCCCAGTCCGAACGCATGCGATTGCTTATGAAGAATGACATACCTGCTGAGATCCGTTGGTTAATTGAGGCCAAAGTACACTTGGCAGGTGAGTTGCTTCCTAAATTTATTGCATACATGCCTGGTTGTGGTAAATGAAATTATGCGAGAAAATGACGAGCTCGAAGACCATAAGTGTGCTAGAACGATATGCAATAAAAAACCATGTTCTTTAGGAATGGTGTCCGATAACATGGAAGATAACATTAAATTCATTAAGGATGACTTGAATAAAGAGTCATTAGATAATATCCTTTGGTCTCTTGAAACGCATCCCTGTGGATACGTACAAAGAGCGATTCTCCAGTTATGGCCATTATTCGAGAAAGAACGTGCACGATACAGTCTCGGGAATCTAACTATAAACGACCTTGTTTGCCAGTTTGTAAGAAAACTGGATGGGAAGCCTATCCTCAACCCATAGAGGGCGTTCAAGCCGTTTCTGGATGTAAAACCAGAGGAAGATGTAAGCCACAATCACAACTACCTATAGATATCCTTTTACTTTATTGTTGTTTTACCATTTGCATCATTGTTTGCTTTTTCCTTTTTACTATTTTCTTTTTGACTCTCGAGCCATGTGCCTTACGCTTTAATTGACATAATGCCTCATACACAGCTGTGACCCGTTGTCACCAAGGTCTTTAAATATGATTTTTGTTGTGCACTCACAAATTATTTTTGAGCAATATCCTAATGGCAGCTACTCAAAGCAAACAATTCAAGAACATTTGTATGCTCTCTGGGTTTAACTATGGCAAACATAAAGAGTTCGTGGAAGCACCCATAGATCTTGGTCGAAGAATAGCAGAGAGAAAACTGCATTTGGTGTATGGAGGAGGTGATTGAGGGTTATCTAAAATGGTCTCAAAAGCTGCTTATGTCAGACGGAGCCAAGTGTTAGGCATCATCCCAACAATCCTAAAACCTTTGGGTTGTTTGTCTAACTCATCAACTGGAGAAGAGTTAGTCGTCTCAGGTATGCAAGAAAGAATAACTGAAATGCTAAATCATGCCGATGCTTTTATTCTCCTTCCAGGAGATCTTGCAACTCTTGAGGCACTAATCACATTAGCATCTTGGGCCCATCTGAACATCCACCAGAAACCCATCGGTTTGTTAAATGTCATTAATTTTATAATGGCTTTATCGCATTTCTTAACTATGCAATAAAAAATTATTTCATTCATTCCATTAAAAAGTCTTTATTTGTGCACATCGCTAATGAGTTACTTGATGCATTACGAGCTTATCAATCGAGCGGATCCGGGAATGTTGTGTTCTGGTGTTCAAATAATGATGGTAACAATAGCCGCAGTAAGAAGTACAAATTAGATTTAACTCTCCACTTGTAAATATTTTCTTCTGTGTTGTACTACCCAGGTGATGTCTTCTAAACTCTACTCTTTTCCTTTCAAACATTAATGACAATGTTTCGTTCTGGTTGGGGGGAGGGAATAGTTGACAATTGTGGAATATTGGTTAAGTTTTTACTAATTTTGTTGTAGAACTAACGTGGCTAACTTTTGAGTGAAAATGGTGAATATAGGTGTAGTTACTTTAGAAGCATCTTCTTAGTTTGAAAGTTAAACAAAAGAAAAAAAAAGGTCTTATTTTCAGTGTGTTCTTTCAAACTTTTTCTTTTTGACTTCTCCTTTATAAATATACATTTTCAAGTTTTTGAGTCAAAGATGGCTGAATATGGAGTGTAGTGACTCTAGAAACACATCTTGGTAAAAAAAAAAAAATCAGACATTTTCTTTTGATCTTAGGTAAGATATCATGCATCGCGGAACATCATGTAGCGATACCAAGCCAAGATCCATTAACTCATAGAAAGTCGGTGAACTCGGAGGAGATCCGGTATTGGTCAGGCGTTTTATACGGAGCAATGACGAAAAAAAATCGTCCTTAGGGCCAATAGCCGCATGCTCGGGTTCAATAATATACCAACACGGAAGAAATCATAGCACATGCCACTTTTCTCTTAGCCACTCCGGGCATCTCTTGGGGTGAACCGTGTGTCTTCGGCTATCTCGGGTGTTTAGTATAGTGCGAAACAACAATGGTATAAAAGTATACCACTCACGGTACAACGCATAAGACTTTCGTCTGCGAGATCCTCTGAGGCGGTGTAGGCGTACTTGTCACCCGGATAGAAAATGAAGTATTCAAGTCGATCATGATCCTTATTGGAAGAATAGAAAGAAGAAGTGTTTAGCCACTCATATTTGGAAGGTAAACTTCTTTAGGTTTATTTCGAACTCAAGCGTGATACGGTTTCTGAAAGGAGAGGAGTTCGCCATTTATAGGCGAAACTCTTAAACTAAAGTGGGACGGGACCCCTTCTGATCAATCCTTGATTAGAACACGTCACTAATCTTGACAAAGCAAAGCAATAATGCAAGCTAATAATACATGACAATGACATGACAAGACAACAACCACTACTTTGAAAAAGTAAAAACACAAAAGTCAAGCCATGGATAAAGGCAAATGCTTTAAGACATAAAGACAAACTACTTTAAGACTTTTATGGCATGTAAGACAAATGCCATTATTAAAGTGAAATAGTCTCGTAAGAAGAGGCGATGTATGCAGTCGAGGCCAGTGTCTGAGTCTGATGGAAGAACGGGTTGAGGCCATTGATGGTTAGTCCAGTCTGTCCAACATCTGGTAGATCTGCCATTTCTGATGAGATAGTTGTCATATCTCTGCTGTAGGATTATGGCTTGATCTCCTTCAAAGTGGAGACGATGATTCCTGATTTCTTCTTTGAAGTAAAGATCTGGAGTTGATTGAACATCAGGAGATAAAGGACTGTGAGTATTGTAGGAGGATGAAACTCCATATTCTTGGTAGAAACATTTCTAGGTGAGGCAACTGTCCACATGGGTGGAAGGATTCCATCATGATGGTGAATTATGGGTTTAACAATGGGTTCCTTGTGGTGACCCAGTCGATGAGCTTTATTATTACAATGGTGGGATGTTGAATGTGATGGCACAGTAATAAGCTCGAGGTCGAGGATCACGAAAATAGGGCGAACATTACATTGAACCATCGCGCTGCCGTGTCTGCGGTGGTATGGATCAGTTGGGATCGAATAGGAGAGCCATTGGGTATAGGTTTAACGGTGCCAAAGACATAATAAGCTTGGGGGGTAATGTCACGAATGACATGATGTCCCCAACTAGTATGCTCATCAACTACGTTATGAAAAGTAGTCTGGAGCTTAAAGATTAGCTGGTGCATTTGGTCTGGATTCGGATGTGGAACAAATGGCTGCTGGCATAACTCATTCTGAGTTGGCCTGAATTCTTGTATGGCCATCAAGGACTATAAACGCCATGTTAAGAGATGGCTTTTTGAACCTGCGGAACCATGCTTGTGATCTATAACCTTCTGAAAGATTAATTCTTGAAGGCCATCTGGAAGCCAATAAATAAAGGCCATGAGACTGAAAAATGAAAAGTCTGCTTGCTGGTTCTTTGGACTCATTTTGAGAAGGAGGAATATAGTGAAGCGCCAAATGAGAAATTGATTTTCTGAGAGTGAGTGCCGATGCTGAAAATTGTGCACAAACTCAGATTTATAGGCATGGATTGCCCTGTGCACTTTGGAATCTTTGGGGAAGAGTGTTTGCTAATAATGGTGATTCTGACCTGTAGAGAAACCATGGCAACCACCGGATGAAAGTCTCAGAGATAGAGGATGCTGAGTCACCTGTTTGAACTGCTAGACAGCTATTGTCTACTCAGGACCCCATGGTGGGGCTGCTTTCTTTAGCATCTTTGACAACTTCGAGGTGTGGACCGCAATGTGTGGAAAAAGGTCTTGGAGATAGTTGACAATCCCGAGGAATTGTTGAATTTGCTTGCGGTTTAGATAAGTATCTGGAAAATGCATAAATTCTTGTGCGATGTGGGGTCCAGGATGATAATTACCATCTTGGATTATCATGCCAAGAAATTCAATGGATGTCTGGCCCACCTGTGATTTTTTCTTAGATATCATGACTCCATGTGATTCCACTATTGGCGAGGCGGATCGAGGAGTCTGGTGTGAATCATGATTCTCGGAAAACAACAAAATATCATCGAATGTAGATAAGGCGTTTTCGAGGATAGGTTGGAAAATCTTGACCATAGCCTTTTGAAAAGTGATGGTGCCACTTTTAAGCCAAAGGGCATCGGCATCCCGATAGTGGGCATTTGGAATCTGAAGGGTTTTTGGGTCGATCATCGGGATGAATACCAATCTGCCAAATCGACTTTAAATCGAACTTTGAGAACACGCTTTGCACTTTGGAGATGAATGAACAAGGTGAATCTTTGGCAAAGGAACTTATCATCTTTGAGAAAACCGTTGAGGGGTTGGTAGTCAATGACTAATCTTTTCTTACCGGACAAATTTGAAACGTTTCTCAACATAGAATGCTTGACAAGCCCAATTAGAATGTGTGGGCTCGATTAGGCCTTGCGCCGTGGTTGGCATTCATTGTGCAAGTTTCGGATCTGAGGCGTCATGCGGATGTGTAACCTGTGGGGTTCGCATCTTCGTTAAACGAAGGAAGCTTAATAAAGGCGAGGTTTTCCATGAAGGAATGGGTGAAAAGAGCTGGATGATTTTCGAGGACAAAAGCGGGAACTTTGTTTTGAAAGACTCGTAGGGTGAGGAAACATCGAAATTGAGTATATCCTCGAGGTGTCGGTATAAGGTAGGAATTGTTGCTTGTACACGATACCTTTGGCGGAAGACATTCAATTTGTGAATTAGTTGTAGAACATCAAAACCTATGAGAGGTCCTTATCGTTGAGGAAGAACTATGACATTTATCCGAGAACCTGATCTGGAAAGAGCCCGGATACCAGCGGGTTTCTTGGTAAGCGGTCTGTATGAAAATATTCACCGTTAAGCGACTTTAAAAATTTGGTGTATGGTGCTTTCAACTTCGGGAGGGAGTATGGACGGATTAAGCATAGTGTGTTGTGAACCAATATCAATGAATCATATGACAGTGATATGTTTGGCATATTAGGTAGGAAGGATACTGATTTGTATGTATGGTTGAGACCGTAGCTTAGGAGTAACATGTCTGACATGCTCTATGTGGTGGATTGTTGCAACGTCCTCGAGCAGTCAGAATCAGTCGAATTAGAAGACTCTTTACATTCTTGGTGACATGAAATTTTCTTCGTCGTAAGCATCACTGTTAGAATCTGAGGATTGATAACATCGTCCTCGGAGAGGAGGAGACTCTGATTGACATCTTTGCGATGGTCGGCTGATTTTCTTTGGATTGTTAGGGCAAGATCTAGCAAAGTGCCCTTTCTTTTGCAAATGAAACACACGGAATCTTTTACATTGCTTAGGGTGTTGTGGTTCTTCTGAAAAACCCGGTGGGTTGGTTTAGGCTTTGAAGAGCGGTGTGCGGAAGAGTGTTTAAGTTTAGGAATTTATGGAAATGGGAACTTTTCTTGGTAGAACAAGTGCGGGTTCTTTCATCCTTGCATTTGATTGCAAGATGAGGTGTTTGCATGCACTCTTGAATGGTTCCTTCTTTTCCATAAAGTGTTTGAAAAACTTTCTCTGCTCACAAAGTTTCTCGAAGACAGAGGCAATGATCGATAGATCTTTACCAAGTAAGATCATCCAAGTTATCTGGTAGGAGTTCGGATGTCTCAGATATCGGCAAAATCTCCGTAGGAAGAGGCGCACGATAACATGCTTGAGGGTGATCATTAAAACCATTCAGCGTAGTACTTAGTGCTTATCGAGATCTACGATGCATAATGAACATCACTTCGTCGATGAAAATCTCGTCTAGCGATTCACATGCTAGGTTTGGTTCTCCCAGCGATTGTACTGATCTAAGACTTGTGATGCAGTTGCACGAAATAGCGGGCTGCTGTATTCAAATACTTAGGAACCAATCACGGAGAGATCACAAGAATCTTGGCGAAATTCTTTAATAACATGATAACTATCGGCTCGGGTTTGCCATCGAAGATCGATCAAGCAAGTTCTTGGAATCTATGGAACCATTTGACTTTAGGAACATCATCAAAAGTAAACCATGGTCCATTAGATGGTTTGGAACTTGGATTAGGTTGTCTTTGGAAGCGCGTCGTGAGCTGGCGGCATCTGCGTCTCTTGAGCTCATCTTCATCAAGGGGTTCACTGGGATGAAAATCCTCAGGAATTGGAGGATCATTGGATGTGGATGGTTGTGCCATATAAACATTAGAAACTTCTACATAATTTTCCTCGGAATCTGTTGCAGAAGATACAACTGATTCTGTTGGAGAAGAAGACTCAAAAGATGGATTCAAATCTGAATCGGAGGGATCAGCATCTTCTTCTAGAACTATAAGACCAGAGTAGAGCTGATGCATGGGCTCTTTCTCTTTAGATGGTCTGATAGGTTCAACAATAGGTTGCTGAAAGTATTCAGGTATTTGTTGAGGAGAAGGAGTAGAAAATTTGTCTCGGCGTAAGGTGTGTGTTGTTTAAATTATGGGTTGTTTGTGGTGGTGGAGGTCGTTGCCTAGGAACTGGTTGAGGTCTAGGCATGGCTACAGGCCTTGTAGGAGAGGGCCTTGAAGGCATAGGTTGAGTGTATGGCCTTGAGGAATGTTTGTACATGTTTGGAGAAACACTAAGGAATCGGTGTAACTCTTGGGTTTTTTGACTGAGAGGAGGAGGCTGATGATAATATGGCTGATAGGTGTCAAAGTATGGTGTAGGAACAGTGAGGTTTAGTTTGACCGCAAACAAGGGTTGTTGACCTTGTTTCTCGAACTGATTCTTTCAACTCTGCTTAAGTTATGCGATCTCGAACTTCCTTTTGGGTGAACTTTGGACCCGAATAATTGCGATCGATCATAGATGCAGACTCTATGTCGGTCTAGCAATTACATCGTGAAGGTTGTGGTATAAGCGATCCGTTCTTTGCGAAATGGCATCAGCCTTCTTATGAGTCGTGCGGACTTGTGCTTGAACATTTTCCATCACGGTATCGAGATTCGGATTACATTCTGAGCTCTGTCATTACGGGTTTGCCGGTTAAGCACTTTCTCATCTGCTTTGGTTCCTGTTGTCGGAGGAGAGAGCAGATTGGACATATGGTTTGGAAACCACTTTAGATTGTGGATCTGTTTGTTTTCCCGAGGAAGGGCCGACATTGGTAAGAACTAGATCGATCATGAAACGAGTTGGAACGAGGTTTGAGGCAGTTGGTTGTTAACTTGCTGCCTACAGGTTTGAGGTATTGAGACTTGGGAGGATAGAACAACAGGAGTTGTAGTCTCAGCTGGAGTAAAATATGGTTCATCATCTGATGAAGGATCAGGTGGAGGTTTATAGGAACCTCGCTTTGTATTCTTCTTTTTACTTTTGCGGCTTCTGTGGATGACTTCGTAGTCGTCGTCATCAGATTCATCATCATCCTGGCATGGACAGCCGAGATCACACATGTGAGAACCTGGAACATCCCATATGAAATGGCCTTGCACCTTGCTAGGGTACACATGATAGCCATCAGCAGTGAAACTGTGGATGGGAAGCTTTCTTGGTTGTGTGAGCAGCGGATATCATGTGATTTATGAAAAGGAAGTTACGGGAGGTTGACTTTCGGGGGTTGAAGGTCGTCCGAGCAGATGCGTCTGGCCTTTTTTCATATTGGGCTTCTGAAGTATGGATTGGTTGGGAATTCTGATGGAATTTCTCATAGTTAGAGAGCCATTCTAGCGGCATCAACTTGAGAAGTTCGGCTTTTTAGATCTGTTTGGGGATCTGGACAATGGTTGGCATGGTTTCATTGTCGGCTAAGATCATGATGGTATCTGTGGAGGTGTGAGGAGTTGGAAGGTCAAGAGCATGGTTTTGAAGTCTATAAACCAGCTGGTGATGTAAAGTAGCCATTTTTGAGGTGACCACTTGCTCAGTACCTTGGATCTGGATTTGGACTTTCAAGGTTTTTGAAAGGTTCGGATCTTCAAGGGATAGGTTGAAGTTTGGGTAAAAGGTGAGAAGTACACTGCCTGCATGAAGGGTTGTAAACGATGCCAATAACGACATGTTGGTACTATTTGAATCTAGTATCCATAAGAGCCATTCTCGTAGTAACCGTGACGCCTTCGACCATGAAGTGTTAAGATCATCGTACTCCCAGGGTGGAGGTGAGTATAACCTTCACGTTTCCAATTGGTGATTAGCTCATCTGGAATTTCAAGGGTTACATATTGCTCTGCTTGAGTTGCTTGCAAAGCACACTGATCTAGTCTGGAAGACTGTACATATTCTTTAGGAGAAGGACGGCTAGAAGTAACAATAGAACGGATAGATCTAATTACAGAATTAGAACGGTGGTAGTGTTTGTAGGGACTAATAAGAGGTAGGGAAGACTCAGAAATTTGTACAGAGTCTGGAACATAGGAATATTCAACAAGGTTTTCTATTTTATTGGATAGGTGGTTTGTACAAGATCTAGGTAAGGATAAAGGTGAGGATATGGAGACCATGGAGACTCCGGTCTCTAAAGCTTGAGAGTTTGAACTAGAACACATGAGTGTAAAAGTATCTTTCTATTCTTCTTTTTCAGATCACAAATCTTCTATCATATACCACTCTCTTCATGAGGGGGCGTGACTGTTCATTGTGATCGAGCAAATCCATCCATATCGATTCTCATGATCCATCTCTTAATTCGATCCACAAAAGCCTACCTGTTTGAATTAAACAATGTTCAATCGCCTCCCACGAACATCCATCATACATCCATATGTCCTTAAAACACCTTACAACTATTCCCTCACCATTTTCCTGGAATACCCAATCCTGATTCCACTGTTATAGGAATTTTAGTTAAGGAAGAAAGACCTGACTACACAGACATCCTGTTTCAAGATTCCCAAGATTCGTGGGAAGAATTCATGTACTTGGTCGATCGGTTTTCCGATCCACTTCAATTACATGATCCTACACCATCATCACAAAACCTCCGATCTCTAGAAAAGAGCTTGCATAAAAAACCAACAATCCATACCTGTCCAGCAAAAGTCCAAGGAAAATTAAAGAAAGTCTGCGGCCAAACAAGCCACACTACAGATAGTGAAGACTCCTCAGACTTTGAATATATACTTTTCTGCAGACAAATCCAAAAGGCACGTCGACAATATGAAAAAGAGACAATGTCGATGTCTCTATCAAGATTCCCATCTACTCCATGATTGCAGTCATCCGGGAATCAAGGCTTTAATAAAGATAAGGGTCCTGTCCTGTCCCAGTTTGTTTTCTTTTAAGCATGCATGTTTTGCTTTGCCTTTTATTCTTTACTTTTACTTTTGCTTTTGTAAATGTTTATTTTTACTTTTAGATTTACTTTTGTAAAAGATACTTTTGCTTTAAGCCTTTTCTTTTGCTTTAATCATGATAAGGATAAGGGTTCTGTCTTATCCTTTTGCTGTTGTAAGCTATATAAGGTTTACCCCTGCCTTGAGTTTGGGGAGGTACTTTTGGGAAATAAACATCTAAGTTTTGAAATATGCAAATCTCTCTCTAAACCTCTCTTCTCTGGGAAATTCTAGGATCATCTCCAAACTATTGTTCTACAAACAGTTCGTCTCTTCTATACTGAGTTTGCTCTACACTTGCTTCTGTTGAGAATCCTGTGCACTAGAAAAGTCTTGTTCTCCTAAATCAAACATTAGCTTTCACGTAGAATCTTGACACCCCAATAGTTCATCTGTTTATTTGTCTATGTGACGCCGTTAGGATGATGACCAAGGGTTAAAAGATTTGAAGTGTCTATTTAGGTTTGTCTTCCAAGAGCTATCCATTTCTGGTTTTGGGTATATCGGCTGGAAACTCGAGCATGTGGGCTATTGGTCCTAAGGACGATTTCTAATCGTCATTGTTTTGGTATAACAACGCCACGTATTCACTACCCCGAGTGGCTTAGAGTGAACACTGGTCTAGTTTTGACGACTGGATATATTCTTTAGGTAGATTCCTACGTTTTGAAATCAGAGTTCTAATATTACGGACAAGAGCTGGTTGTTTATACAGCTAGTAAGGACTCATTACAGAGAGATTTGACTCTCGGATCTGAGCAGAATCAGGGATAGCCCTTCTAGCACTTTAGAGGCATCATCTTCCATCAACTATGCTAATTTGTCTTGGTGGAAAGAATCTTTTGCAGAAGTTGATAGTGACGTGGACAACCTGTGAGGTATTTATGAAGGATAATCTTGACCATTGATCAAGGGTTATGGTGGCAAAATCTCAGCCATCCAATAGCCTTAAGAAATTCTATAAATACCCCCTAGTCCATTCATTTTCAATCTAACTTAGGATTAAAATATTTGTTGAGGAGAGGATCAAAGCAATTGGTAAGTTTACTTTTCTTATTCTTCATAAGATTTCTAATCACCCTATTTAGGGTTTATATTAGCATGATTTTAGATTGTTACAGATCATAATATATGATTTAGGGTGTGTTTAGGTTTTGTTTAAGGTTTAGATTTATGTGGGTTTTAATAATCAACCCTTGGTGCATCAAACACCTTTGGACAGATTCTGGACAATATGAGCATCTCAAATTTTAAACATATATTTTCTGAATGATATTTCTTAAGAACTTTATATTTATGAAAAATAGACATATAGGTCTTATTGATTAAATTTTGTTTCATAAGATTTTACTTTGTTTTCAATTTTATATGGATTTTTGAATCAGACACTAATACACTGAGAACCAGTGATTCCAGCAAGGAGATCAGATTCACACAATTCTTTGTACTACTGAATGAACTCAGTAAATTCTGATATTTTATAGAACTATTGACATATGTGTCTAGTATTCCCAGTTTTAATTTCATAATTTTTTTATTTGTATCTGATTTTATAAAAATCTCAGAACACGTTTTGTTCGGTTGAGGTAACATGAAATAGTTTCGAATTTGTCAAGTAATAAATAGTTTTGAAAATGTTTTTGGCATCGGATCCTCTTCCAAATTTTACATACGATACCCATAGATGTCTAGATTAGCCTTGTCAAATATTATGTCATTCTGAGTTTTAGATTAAGAGTTAAAATTCGGAGAACCAGACTTGTGCAAGTATGAAGTAGAAAATCAGATTCTTAAAATAAGTTATTGATAGTCATATTTTCTAATTTGTTTAAGGTGTTGGAAGTGTTTGAGGCTCTTAGAGGCTTAAAGGTGTGTTAATTCAAATTCTTTTGTAGCACCCCACTTTTTTGTAAGATAATTTACTTAAAAAGTTGCCTTGGTTTTAATAAAAACTTTTTATAAAGGTATAACATAAAACTTTGTTACATAGAAACCTTTTTTTTAAAGAGTGTTACATAGAAACTTGATTACAAAGTTTAAAGTTTCTTTACTATATATACCAAAAGACTTTATAGTTACAAAATAGAATATGGATATTTATATTTGGAAAGATTCTTAGTTGAGCCCATCGTAAATCTCAAGGTCTGCAATGCCCATATGCACTTTGCCTCGGTTGGGACTTGTCTTCTCCTAACCCTACTCGATGTTACCGGCAATGTAAAGATAAGATAACACTTAGATGCATGCAAGGAATTATTATGCATATAGATTAAGTCATTAGGATTGATTAACTTTATTACATTACGGGTATGTTGTACAATGAGGCTAGCACTTTCTACCATCATGCCCTTAGGCTTATAATTGGTCTTTTGGGCGTTACGTATCGCCATCCCCAAAAGATTACCTTTTCTTAGCTTTGAGGGCTTGCCCTCCTTGGAAACCTTTGCCACCTAGTAGTACAACAACGTATTTTGCAAACTCAACATACCTTATTTATAAAATAAATGATGGAGTGCATATGCCCAATGCAACTTACTTCCTAATACGTAAAGTTTCTAAATGTACAATCGAGCTAACACACAAACTATCCCAAAGTCAACAATCTTTAATATAGGTGGATGTTGACCATCAGAAATAACCAAGAGCATATTGCATTATACGCGGCAGAGCCGGCCATAGCATGATTAAATAAGAACATCACGATTAGGCGGCATAACTGACCATATAAGGAGAGATAAGGAATATCATCAAGCAGGCGGCATAGCCGACCATATAAAGATAAGTAAAATAAAGTAATATCATTACGAAGCATAACCAATAACTAAACCACATGAGGATAAATAATAACAATGCCATATAAGAATAAATAATAATAATAAATAATCACATCCTAGTAATTATCATAAGGCTAAGGATTTAAAACTAAATCTAAACATAAAAGAAATTAGTCCTTACATTGCAGTTGGAGTGTTACTTACCTTGAAATCATAAATTCTCTAACTCTCTAGTTTGATGACTCTCTCTCTTGGATGTTTTGGTTTAGAATGGAGGAAGATTGGAATTCTAGGATTAGATTGGAAATGGAAGGGCTGGGAGGGTATTTATAGGTTTTCAAAAGCTAATGGATGGCTAGGATTTAGCCACCACTCCTTGATCAATGGTTAGGATTTATTCTCTTATAAATATCTCGAACTTTTAGATTTAATGTCTCTACAATTATTAGATCATCACTTATGTCATGGCTTATGTCATTATTTCTTAATGTCTCTACAATTATTACATCATCACTTATGTCATGGCTTATGTCATCATTTCTCTAGAATTAATCATTATTATTATTATTGTTATTTTTTTATATTTAAGAGATTTCATTTTAATAATTGGTGAGAAGGTTGTACCTCATCTTTTGTATTCTAGTATCTTGGATATGTATAAGTATTTTGATATTATTATAAGTATAAATATTTCTATACTATTTAGAAGATTAATAAATTTTCATACCAAATCCAGTTTATGAAATTGTTTTCAAATCTTAATTCTTTTAACAAAATATTTTATAAATTCTTTTCAATATGTAAATTATTTTGATGACATGACTACCTTTTATGATTTGTAAAATAGTTTACAAGCCTAAATTATTTTTATGGACTTTTCTGAATCTGATGCGAATGTTATGTACTCATGTCAGATTTTAGTTATTGATGATTGTATGGAATTCCTAATGTTCTAGCTCATTGTCCATAGTTATGCTGATTCTTATTCTAATTGTAATATATGATATATCTGTCTGGAGCAGCACTTGATTTCTATTTTGAATGTGCACATGATATTCTGATTCTATCTGGGCCGGGTCACCAGGACTATAGGTGACACTATGTGACATGGGACAGGAGTGGCGTGGTACGTGGCTTACCTGTGATGCTGAGACCGATCTAATCCCCATTTGGGTTGACTATCGAATTTACGTCGTTGGTTTCTGATATACTAGACACTCTGTATACAATTTCTGAGAACTAGACAACCCTGAAAGACATAGACTCTCCTTGGTCGATTAGTCTTAAAAGCGGGGTTCTTGTCTCTTACACAGAATAGGATGATAACCCACGTTACGATGCAGGATCTTTTTCAAGGCAAGTCTGAGCGTACTAGCACAAGATAAAAATAAATAGGTGGCGATTAGATTTCCTGACTTAGAAATTTTCAAACACTTAAGGGATAGAGAATAAGGATTTTTCTATTCATGGATAAAGAGAATAAATTCTTTTATGCCAATCCAAGTCTGTCTCTTTTTATTCAAAACATCTCCTTATATAAGCGAAAGGAGAGGGTGTTCTGAAAGCTAATATCGGATAAGTCTAATTTACAAGATAAACAACTTTTTGGAAAAGCTAAAGCACACACTTATTACAACAAGACAAACAACTTTTTCCAAAAGCTAAAGCACGCACAAGACAAACAACTTTTTAAAGGGAAATAGTTCCGTCTTCAGATGAGGATTTTGTCTCGTCAAGATCTTGATCGGTGTTGATCCTTTTAAAGATTTTTCTAGATGAGAGCAACCCAGGACACATGGCGGAGGCAATTTTGGGGCTTTTAGTGTTGGAGAATCTGGTTGAGATGAGAGCGGTGGATATGGGTAGAAGATTATCAAGTTCATACTGTGTTGGCGGAGGTGTTGGGGTAAAGTCTTCATATGGATCCTGGGAATCTTGAAATAAAAAGTCAGTGTAATCTGGCTTTTCTTCTTTTATGATGATTCCTCTGCTGTGAGGTTGAGAGTGTAAGGAGGGTGTGGGTACCATAAACATGTCATGTTTTTGTCCAAGGGAGGTATGGAGGATATCAGGTTGTTCTGGAGGAATGTCGTTGAGTTCTAGGTGGAAGTTCTTTAAGGAGGTCTTAATCTGGAAGTCTTGTTCAAGACAAGCAATATAAGGGACTGTGATCCATTCATAAGTCTGATCTTGTCTCGAAAGAGCTCTAGTTTGAGGTGTTGGAAATATAGTCGATGGATGATAAAGACTGAGGTAAATTGTTTACCTTCTTGATATGGAAGTTCTACGGTGATGTATATCGACAATCATTGAAGTTCTTGCACCACCATGGTAGCGGTGAAAACCATTCAAAGAGAGTCCAGGAAAGAGTGGTTGAGTGTTGTGAATTATTGAGTCTGTCAAGAAGAGGTAAAACAGGGAAGATCATTTTGTGGCATACAGAATTGTAAGACACCAGATATACCAAAGTTCATCTTCAGTAATATCTCGATGAGGTGAAATTACTAATCCTGTAAGGAAAAGATGATCGGGATGAAAATCTAGGAAAAACATGGGTTCTTTATTCATCATGTAAATATTCATGAAAAAGATGAAAAGGAATTTTCGAGCAAAGTCTTGGATTTTATGGAGCGATTGAAAAGTCATGTTGAGTGGAAAGGTTTTTTGTGTGAGGGCTGTTTTAGGAAGTGAAGTTACCATGGCTATGATGGGAAAGGTAAACTGAGAAGTGCAAACGAGTTTTTGAGGTCTGGAAAAGAAGTCTGGAATGAGGTTATGATCACCTTTTATATGCACTCGGGGATTTGCAGGGTGTTTTGGCTGAGCAAAGCTTTTCTTTTTTCTTTCTTCTTCTGCGCAAGATTTCAAAATCCTCGTCATCAGAATAATCGTCATCCCATGAGGACAACTTTGGATCACATCACGAGTCGATTATCCCATATGAAATGACCATTGATTTTGTCCGTGTAGACTGGATAGCCTTCAGCGTTAAATCCCTAGATGGGAATTTTCTTTTCTTGCTTTGTTTTGACGGACTGGATCATCATTGTGTAGGATAGCCTTTGAGGTTCCGGTTCAACCACCGGAGTTGGTGCTTGAAAGACTGTTTTGACGGTGCCATCAAGACGCCGTTCAAATGAGGCTTATGTTACTTGAACTGGTTTAGCATTCTAATGGAATTTCTTATAATTAGAAATCCATTCAAGAGACATGAGTTGCTGCAGTTCATTTTTTGGGATCTGTCTGGGTATTTGGATAATTGTGGGGGTTGATTCTGTATCAGCTAAGATCATCAAAGCATCATAGGATGCTTGAGGTGTAGGCAGATCTAACGCATGATTTTGTAAGCGATAGACCAACTGATGGTGTAAGGTTGCGATCTTTGAGGTAGCTGATTGTTCTACTCCCTGAATCTGAATCTGAATCTGTACTTTGAGAGCTTTTGAGAGGTTTGGATCATCAAGGGAAAAGTTGAAATTTGGATAAAAGGTGAGAAGGACGCTTCCTGCGTTGAGATTTGTGAGAACTGTTCTGATTACTGCATGTTGGTACTGCTTGAAACTAGTGTCAAGCAATTCTGGCGATGGCGGAAGACCGTCCATGCAAAGTGAGAATCATTCGGATTCCTCCAAGATAAAGATGAGAATATTCCTCTCTTTTCCAGTGGGAGAGTAATGTATCTGGAATTTCTAAGGTTACATACTGTTCAGCTGAGGTTGACTGAAGAGAACACTGATCTAATCTAGAAGACTATATGTACTCTTTAGGAAGACTTCTAGGCCTAGAGAGAAGGGTTCTTATTTACGGGTAATACCGAGATGTTTGTACAACTGGTAAGGACTCATAAGAGGTAGACTAGACTCTTTTATTTGAGCAGACTCTGGTATATACGAATATTCTACAAGGTTTTCTATTTTAGATGCTAACTGTTTTTTACAGGACTCTGGAAGACGGAGTGTAGATGACAACGAGACTGGAGATAACTGTGAAGTAGAACTAGAAGTTGAAGCCATGCTTGATATGTTTTTCTTGGAAAGTCGTATCCTAGGTTTTCTCTCTTACTACCAATAATTTTCACCTATGGGGTAAAACCATTTTTGGACTCTTCAAGATACTAATAATGGAAAATGAATAAAAGATTTTAAGTGGAGGTCAGGGACTTTTTTTTTAAGGGAAAGGAATAGGTAAAATTTACGGATTTAAGAAGAGTTAAACCACAAGGATGCAAAATTGATAAAGAAAAAAGAACAAACCCTAAAAATATAGTTCATGCAGCACTATTCACTTTTTTTTAATACTAGAAACAAGAATGAAAAATCTCACGCAAGAATAAAAAAACAATGCAGATAGATGAATTTGACCTTGGTGCCTAAGCTCTAATACTAAAATGATCTGAATCCACTTTGAGCGGTGCGACCTAATCAATTTAGTCTCAAGATTGAATCTACACACAAATTGAATGGAGCAGTGACCCGATGCTCAATGAAAGCACGAACCTAGGTATATGTGGACACGATCCGTTATGGATAATCTGATTGATAAGCTAAGAGTTTGAATTTGTTTAAAGAGTTTATTTAAGTTCAAAGAGTTTGTTTCAGAACCAAAGAGATTTAACTCTCTCACTAATTGCATCAAAACTAATTTGTCTCTGTTTTCGATGTGAGTACATTATATAGGGTTAGTTACAATAATTGTTCAAAATAAATCCTAAATGTAAATCAAATCACAATCCTAATTTAAGTAAATAGGAAAGAATCTAAATCAAATCACAATCCTAATCTAAGTGAATAGGAAAGAATCTAAATCAAATTAGAATCCTAATCTAAGTAAATAGGAAAGAATCTAAATCAAATCAGAATCCTAATCGACTTAAATGCCCTCAGCAATTAAAAGAGAAATAATTGATTTGTTTCTCAACTAATCTCTTTAAGAAACAAGAAAGTATTCGAAAAAGGAAAATAATATATTTTTCTGCCATAATGTGCAAGCCAACTTCTTATTTCATGGAAATGATTATTTGGAAACTTCAAGAGCTTAAATCATGCATTTATCATGTGCGATTCCTTCAATGGGCTTCCACGAATTTGATTGAGCCCAAGTTGTTTGAATCAACCCATAAGCACTTCTTTGAATTTCTTTGCTCGAGCTCTTATGAGGCATCCGACTGGAACTTGAATAGGATCTAAATATGCCTCATCCCGCGTGCTTGTGATAGTTTTGTCCCCAATATCATCAAGAACTTGACCCGTCATCTATTAATAGATAAGAACCAAAGATATAAGAAAGCTAGGCTTGATCCACAATCAAGAAAAAAACAAAATTGTTAGTGATAAGTCGATAAAGAATGCCTGATGTTTCTTTACCTTTCTTATACTTGATCACATAAGGAAAAGTTTCAATGGACTCGACCCATTTTGTCTACCTTGTGTTGACCTAAACTCTTATAATAAATTTGGTATTGCCAAGGTTGAATGTCTAATTAATGCATAGATTTCGTTTATGGTATGTAGGGTAACAAGCCTTCCCCACTAAGCTTTTCACTAAAATATGTTGAATAATTCAAACATCTCTAAGTAATCTTTTTACTTGTTAGGGTTGATTTCAAAACCCTAGAAATGGAATTTGATTAATAAATGTTCAAGATTAGAATTTCTCTATAAAATTTTACATTTCTCTAGTTTTAATGTTCAAGAATTATTGTCTTGTTTGTTTATGTGGCTGATTAGATGAATTTGATGGTGATTGGTTGCTAGTTTAGGTGTTGCAACTTGATATGCAACAGTGCATCACACAACTTGATTCTAATCTCCGTACTATGATCCAGCAATAGTATTGGGGCCCAGAATTTGACAAAAAAGAAGCTGAAATTAGGAGACTAAAAGCTGAGATAGCTCGAATAGATTCAGAAAAACAACCATCCCTTTTTGCACCCTCAACACCACTTCCTGTTTCTCATTCTATCTTTGGGACATATTAGCCTTTTTACACTCCACAAAAACTTGTAGACTATAACCAGCTTTTTGGCTCTTTTCCAAAAAAAGCCCTCCACAAAAACTACTCCCAAAGCACCTACTCCTTCCAAGGCCACAGAACCTTCTTCTCCACAAACTTCCCCTGAAACCAAACCACCAAAAGACAAACAGCCCATGCAATAGTTGTCCTCTCAAGTAATCTCTTGTGAGCCTTTACCAGAATCTAACATTTCTGAAGATAATAGTGATTCTTCAGACTCTCAATCAACTGGAGAGATTTCTTCTGACAATTCTGAGGCAGAATATGCATATGTAACTAGACTACTCATGGCTACTCCTACAGATCCTCCATCTTCTCCTCCAACTGAAACAACTGAACCATTTATTGTTGGGGAAACAGAAGAAAATCCAGCAGAATCCACTACTTCATCGCATGATCCTCATACCTCTAAACCTTCCAATGGCCCTTGGTTCACATTTGATGATATTCCCAAGAACAAGTGGAATCAAAGATTCCAAGAATTCACAGCCTGGATTGATGTCCAGATGACCCGATCTGATTCTTGATCGGTTTCACGAAATTCAGCTCACGTTTCTTGGCTTTTCGACATTGGTTTGAAAGTCTTATGCAATCTGAGCAATTCTGGTACATCAAGTGAGGTTTGATTGCTTTAGCCGTAATGTATGAGTAATTCCTTGGACAACTTACTGCAGCCAATGAACTTGCCAAAAAAGAATTCATTCAAATGAAGTGTTGCTCTTTGGAATTAAGAGATCTTGATTTCCATTACAAACGCATGACAAAGTTGTATTATCAGCTTAATGGCTTTAATGATCCAACTTGAAGCATGTATTCATGGCTTCTCTTCCTAAAGAACTCTAGCCTGAAATCCAGCGACAAGTACACACTCATCAGCTTAACATTGCAAATCTCCCCCTTAGAAAGATTTACCAGTTGGTTGTCAGTAGCCTTGAACGTCGTGTGAGCGAAAAGAATTCTTTAAAGACCTTATTGAAAACCTTGACCGCTTCACAATAGCTTGCAAAAATCCCCATCTGAAAATCAAATGCAAAGATGATAAAGATTGTCTTTGTACTTCAAAAAAGAAACAGCATTTCAGGTCCTTTCCATCTAAACCGCATAAGAAACACAGACACAGCCATAGATCTAAACCTTTCCGATTCTTTTTGGAAGGACATTCTATTTCTCGAAAAGAAGGACGTTAGATGTTTCCTTTACAAGAAAAAGGTCATTTTGTAAAAAATTGCCTAACCGCACAGGTAAAATTTTGACTCCTCCAACATCTTCAGACCCTATTAATTCTCCTTGATCATGATGAAATTGAGTCTCTTTTCTCAAAACAATCTGAACCAAATGATTCTACTGTATTTGCATTGGCAAAAACAGATGAAGAACCAGTCAATGTTTATATTATCCATTCCATCCAATCTCAGGAACCTAAAATTTCCATTCTTTCAGTCCAACTTCGAATCTTCCCCTCTAAATTTCATAAACCTCTTCCTGTCATAAGTTTTGTTGATACTGGTGCTCAGAAAAGCATGTTGAACCTATCTGTTCTCCCAGCTGATCTTTGGACACATCATGAGGAATATTTTAAAGCAACTGATGGAAAACTTTTCCATACTACCCTTATTATTAAACACCCAGTCAGGATTCAACTCTTCCCCACTTGTGTTGTTTCAATCAAACTAATAGGATCTGATCTTCCTAATAAAGATCTCCTCATTGGTTTTGATGTACTTCATCAAGTCCCTTCTCTTCAAATCGCAGCAATGGGAATTAGGTATAAGAAGATGGATAAACCTTATACAGATGTTCTACGTTTGTATTCGCTTCAGGATGTTTCTTCTTCCTATTAGCCTATCACAGATAAACTTCTCTTGTTTTGTCCATCATCTCATGATCAATTCAATCATCCTAACCCTTTATGGAAAAATCCTGAATTTTTCATAAGGCTTCCCTTTAAGCTGAACGAAGACATAAATCCCACCAAAGCTACCCATCCGGGTATGACTCGTTCTGATGTTTTTTTGGCCCAACAAGAATGTGCCTAGTTATTAGCCCAAGGCCTTATCGAGCCCACAAATTCTGAATAGGCTTGCCAAGCATTTTATGTTCAAAAAAGGTCAGAATAGTTACGAGGGAAAAAACGATTAGTCATTGACTGTATGCCCTTAAACTATTTTCTGAAAGATGACAAATTCCCCTTGCTAAAAATTCAGTCCTTGTTCATTCATCTCAAGGATACAAAAAACTTTTCCAAATTTGATCTCAAATCAGGATTTTGGCATCTTGGCATAGATCTTCTTGACTGACCTAAGACCGCTTTCGCATTCCAAATGCTCACTACCAATGGAGAGTAATGCCCTTTGGTCTTAAGGTGGCCCTATCTTTGCTCCAAAAGGCCATGATCAAAATCTTCAACCCCATATTACATCATACCCTCATCTACATTGATGATCTTCTCCTATTTTCAAAAGACGATCGGCCATCAATGACTCCTTGAAGATTTTCATCACCTCATTGCCCAACACGGCATCATGATTTTTGACACCAAAAGTTATATTGATCAAACCTCCATTCAGTTCCTTGGAATGATTCTTGAAAATGGATATTTTCATCTAGGACCTCACATAGCTCAAGAATTAATCCACTTTCCCCACCATGATCTCAGTTGAAAACAAATCCAACAATTTCTCAGAATTGTTAATTATCTTCAAGATTTTCTCCCACATGTTGCTATTTACACCACTCATTTATCCAGGTTTTGAGAAAAATGCCCTTGTGGAACATTACTCACGGTGTCATATCTTTAAACGGATAACTCAAGCCTTTGCCTTTGAAAATCGCCATTATCGGACAAATGATTTTCCAAGCCGATGCTAGTGATGAATATTGGGGGCTGTCCTTCTAGAATACATCGTGGAAAAGAGTCTTCTGTGCCCGTACTGGTGGCGGTTGAAGAATTTGAAAAACACTACCACATGATCTACTGAAAAGTAATGCGGTCGAATATGGCGTGAAAAATTTAATTTCATCTTGTCGGCAACTTTACGGTCGAATTGACAATTCATCCTTCCAGATTCTAGACTTTGCTCGTTATGAGTTTTCAGTTCAGCGTATAAAAGAGATAAAAACTTGATCACGATATCTTTATCAGGACCCGATTCAACAACTATTAAAACCTCAATCCAATCATCACTGTAATCTACATGGCTCCTTCTATAAGACTTGACCTTAGTCGAAAAATCTTTCCCTCTTAATCTACATTCACTTCCGTGAATTAGAGATTTCACGGAAAAGTTGGTTCTCGGATATCTTATCGAATCCGTGAAAACATTAGTCCGGTTTTAAATTTCCACCGTTGATAACTCTGTTCAAGCCCTTTAATATCTTCGTGATCGAAAAATGAAACCTCCATATGGACCCTTCTTGAATAGTTCTTGCTATCCTTGGTGGTGACAACTTACCTAATAAGTCAAAGGCATCGCCACCTTTTCGAGCCAAAACCAAATTAACCTCTATTTTCATCATTCCGTCTATACTTCCCACGATTACCAATCATTTTGGACCCAGACCAAGCCTATGAGTGGAAAATTGTTCCCAGTCAAAAGCCGCAACAGACCCAACAATCTTAATCGAGTTTAAAAACTTCCTTTATGAGCTTAATCATTTCCAACCACCCTTGGACGATTCACACACGGGCCCTGACATGAAGTTCTTTCCATACCAACTCGACTCGCTCCGTCACGAGCCACACGCTAGTCGTATAGTCGTCAAGAAGAGCGTCACGATTATCTGGACTTACTATTCCAGAGCTTACGGGACCCATGGGAAGACTTTACCTCCTTCTTATCTGTAGATTCTCACTCCAACATGGAACTAGAAAAAACATCTACATCCACATCCAAAGAAAAAGACCATTATGAATGGTATCAAAAAAATCCTGAATATGAACCCTTTGGAGAAATTGATAGTGACGTGGATAATTTGTCTCCATCAAACATCTTTTGATCGTGACCCATGTCCTTTCCCTTATCAAAGTCAAGCTTTGGATGCTTTATTATATAATAAGTCTTTGTACAAGTCCATAAGTCAAAAGTCTTAATCATGTTGTCAACATGATAGGGACAATGTTTGTATTTTCTTTACTTAGGTGTTGTCTTTTTTGAATCTATTCCAGCTATCTCAGCTTTTAGTCTTCTGATTTCAGCTTTTTTTTTGTCAAATTCTGGTCCAATCTTGTTCTTTGGATCATAGTACGGAGATCAGAATCAAGTTGTGTGATGCGCTACTGCCTATCAAGATACATATGTTGAAGCTGAGCTGAAATATTGTCAACTTTTTAATCCGTTTGTTGGACCTTGTTAGTCACGTGATCAAGCTAGCTGTGCAGGTGATTCAAAGCTCGATTTTGTACAGTGGCATTTTTTGTAATTGTCAAAGAACTAAATCTACTAGGTAGATTGTGATTGAGGTTATGGAACATTTCATTTGATTTTATGTGAAATATAATTCAAGATAAATAAACCAAGCTTGTGCATCTTTTGTTAATTCTTTTTTGCCTAGTGTTATTGTGACTCTTTTGCAGGACTTTGATGATGAGTTTCCAAATGAAGTCCCTAATGGTTTGCCACCTATTAGGGGAATTGAGCATCAAATAGACTTTCTTCCTAGAGCTACCATTCCTAATAGACAGCATAGAAGTAACCCAGGAGACAAAGGGAGGCAGGTTGAAGAACTCGAAAAGGGATATGTGAGGGAGAGCATGAGTCCATGTGCGGTACCAATTCTACTAGTGCCCAAAAAGGATGGAACATGGAGGATGTGTGTTGATTGTCGTGCAATTAATAAAATCACTGTAAAGTATCGACATCCTATTGCTAGACTTGATGACATGCTTGATGAATTGCATGGTTCTTGTGTGTTTAGCAAAATAGATCTTAAAAGTGGATATCATCAAATTAGGATTAGAGAGGGAGATGAGAGGAAAACTGCTTTTAAAACAAAATATGGTTTATATGAGTGGTTAGTAATGCCATTTGGGTTATCTAATGCACCCAGCACTTTTATGAGGTTAATGAACCATGTATTGCGTGCTTTTATTGGTAAGTTTGTAGTTGTCTGCTTTGATGATATTTTGATCTATAGCAAGAGTCTAGAAGAACACATTGAGCATTTGCAAAGTGTATTGATTGTTTTAAGGAAGGAAAAGTTGTATGCTAAATAGAAGAAGTGTGCTTTTTGTACAAATCAGATTTTTTTTCTTGGTTATGTTGTAAGTGCTAAAGGAATTGAGGTTGATGAAGAGAAGGTAAAGGCTATTAAAGAATGGCCTACACCTAAAAGCGTAAGTGAGGTAAGAAGCTTTCATGGTTTGGCTAGTTTTTATAGAAGATTTGTGAAAGATTTTAGCACCCTTGCTGCACCTTTAACTGAAATTGTTAAGAAACATGTGGGATTTAAGTGGGGTAGTGAACAAGAAAGGGCATTTAATTTAATCAAGGAGAAATTGGTTTCTGCACCACTACTTGTTTTACCCGATTTTGCTAAAACTTTTGAAATTGAGTATTGGAGCTGTTTTGATGCAAGAGGGGCGTCCAATTGCCTATTTTAGTGAGAAATTGAGTGGAGCAGCCCTAAACTATCCTACTTATGACAAGGAGATGTATGCATTGGTGAGAGCATTGGAAACTTGGCAACATTATCTTGTACCTAAAGAGTTTGTCATACTGAGATACCAATAGATCATGGAACACCCATAACATACTGATACCAAGCCAGGATCCACTAACTCATAGAAAGTCAGTCGGAACTCACACAGAGATCCGGCGGTCTGAGGCATTGTTATACCAGAGCAATGACAAACAAATCATCCTTAGGGCCAATAGCCCGCATGCTCGGGTTTCACCAATATACCCAACACCGAGGAAATCATAGCACACATACCAACCCTTTTCTTCGCCACTCCGGGCATCTTTCTGGGTGAGCAGTGTCTTCGGCTCTCGGGTGTTTAGTATAACAGCAATGTTATAATAAGTATACAACTCTGTTACAACAGGCATAAGACTAACTGATACACAAGATCCTACAAGAGACGAGTTTAGAGCGTACTTGTCACCGCGGATAGAAAATGAAGTATTCAAGTCGATCTGTGATCCTTATTGGAAGAATAGAAAGAAGAAGATATTTAGCCACTCATATTTGGAAAACAAACTCTTATTGATTAAGCGTTGTTGGAAGTGTTTTTCAAGTCTCTTTTCAAGTCTGATTACAACTGAGGGGAAGCTCGCCATTTATAGACGAAGCCTTAAACTAAAGTGGGACAGGACCCCCACTATTACAACCACTTGATTAGGACACGTTACCTAACCTTGACAAAGCAAAGCAATAATGCAAACTAATAATACAACTTGACAATGACATGACAAAGACACTTAACCACTACTTTGAAAAAGTAAAACACAAAGACACAAAAGTCAAGCCTTGGATAAGGGCAAAGACTTTAACATATAAAGACAAACTACTTTAAGACTTTTAGGGCATATAAGACAAATGCCATTATTAAAGTGAAATAGTGCCTTCTGAGGTGTCAGAGTCATCTGTCTCATCAGGATCTTGACCCGGATATTTTGGCTGTTTCTTGAAGACACGTGGTGGATGGGTGCAACCAGGGACACAATCCCAAAGGCAGTCTGAAGTTCCAGGGTGTATGGGTGGTGATGGAGGACGGTCTGGCTGAGTACAGAACGGAGGATATGGTTCTGACGGATAAGGAGTAGAGGAAGATCCAGGGTCATACTGGGAAGATATAGGAGTGAAATCTTCATAAGGATCTTGAGCATCTTGGAAGAGGAAATCTGTATGATCAGGTTTTTCTTCTTTGAGAATGATACCTCTACTGATTGGTTGAGAGTGTGAGGATGGAGTAGGAACCATGAACATATCATGCTTTGGTCCAAGGGATGTGTGGAGAATTGTGGGTTGGCCTGGAGGAACATGGTTGAGCTCCATGAGGAAATTCTTCAGGGAGGTCTTGGTATGGAAGTCTTGCTCGGTGAGGCGGCAAAATGAGAGCAGTTTGCCATTCATGCGATCACGAGTCCAAAATCATTGATGCGAGGATCTTTGGAAATATGGACGATGAATAATGGCGGGGTCCATTGTTTGCCTTCTTGATCAGGGAGATCCCTGAGGTGATGAGTTTGAGCAATTTGATGTAATTTTCTGCGCCACCAAGGAAGTGGTGAAAACCACTGGAGCAGGGTCCAAGTGAGACTTGTTGAGTAGGTTGGATGGTTGAGTCTGTCAAGGAGAGGGAGGACAGGGAAAACCAACTTTGTGGCATACAGGACTGTAAGACACCAAATGTACCAAAGCTCATCTTCGGTAACATCTCGGTTTGGTACAATAACTAATCCTGCGAGAAAAAGATGATCGGGATGCATGGTAGGAAGAAGCATGGGTTACGGGCTTTTGTATAGTCATTCATAAAAAACCTATCATGGAATTTTCTAGCAAAGTCACATGTCTGGTGGAGAAGTGAAAGTCATATTGAGGAAATGACTTTTGGTGAGCATGGTTTAGTAAGGATGAGACCATGGCTATAAAGGAATATGACCCAGTGTGGATAAAGGAAAGCTGTTTTAGAGGGTCGAGAAAGGAGATGCAGGATGAGATTTTTATACTTTGTGATATGTTGAGCGAAAATTCATACAGAGAACCAGGTTTTAAGGCGAAGAAGATGCTTGTCTGGTAGCATCTTATTTTTAAATTCCATAATCTTCGGAAAAGATGAGTTGTCCATTCTGACAATAAAATTGTATCCGATAAGATGGAATTCAAACTTCTGGATGCCATACTTGGTATAAATTTCTTTGTAGATCACGTGTTAATGTTTTTGACTTCCTTGAATTGACCCTTTGGAATGAACCTGATAGAAATCTTTTCCATCAATCTGTTACAGAAACCTTTGCTCCCGGTGCTAAATCCTTTGGCATCTGTAGGATCGTTGTCTGTGGGCCAGGATTCTCGGGTGAGGCTGCTTGAGTCACTGTTTGAGTTCTTTGGACGGTTGTCTGCTCAAGACCCCATGGTGGGGCTGCTTTCTTTAGCATCCTTGACAACTTCGAGGTATGGACCACAATGTGTGGAAAAAACTCTCGGAGATAGTTGACAATCCCGAGGAACTGTTGAATTTGCTTGCGGTTGAGATAAGTATCTGGGAAATGCATCAATTCTTGTGCGATGTGGGGTCGGGCGATAATTACCATCTTGGATTATCATGCCAAGAAATTGATGGATGTCTGGCCCGCTGTGACTTTTCTCGGATATCATGACTCATGTATGATTCCTTATTGGCGAGGCGGTCGAGGTCTGGTGTGAATCATGATCCTTGGAAAACAACAAATATCATCGATGTAGATAAGGGCGTTTTCGAGGATGGGTTGGAAAATCTTGACCATAGCCTTTTGAAAAGTGATGGTGCCACTTTTAAGCCAAAGGGCATCCTGTCCATGATAGTGGGCATTTGGAATCTGAAGGTTTGGGTCGATCATCGGATGAATACTGA